>JAVANC010000019.1:40431130-41020947 GCA_033319125.1 Parnassius glacialis | reverse complement strand
AAAGACTGAAAAAGGTAAGACTTCATTGACAGCTATTTTAAAAGTACTAAATAGTGTGAAAATATGCAGTAAATGATATGTTATTGTATAAAAACGTTACAGGATCCTATGGAAATAAAGGTGATGCAAAATATAAATGCAGAGAATCAAAAACAGAATGAAAAAAATAGTATAAAGTGATGCAAAACATGAATGCAGAATATCAAAACAGAATGGAGAATTAGTGTACAATGAAATGTAAGTAGTATAACACTACATTTTCCCCCGACCCTGAAAAATTTTTGCTCAGCAAAAATTTTGACATGTACATTCTAAAATAAACCATAAAAACACAGCTTTTCAGAAACAGACATCACCAGTCAAAATCAGATATACTATCTCTTACATTCATCATCTGCATTCAGGTAAGGGTGGAGTTCACATTCAATGACTACCACTCTAAAAGCGTGTTTTCAAAACGACATTAAGGTTTATTTAAGAGTAGTCAACCGCTCCTGCGTGGAAAAAAAAAATAAATTAGTCGAAGAGACACCACTCTAAAAGTGTGTTTTTCAAAAGGACATTAAGGCTTATTTAAGGAGTTGTCAACCGCTCCTAAGTGAAGATAAAAAAATCGAAGAGACACCCACTTCTAGGAAGTGGTGTTTTTGAAAGGACATTAGGCTTATTTAAGGAGTTGTCAACCGCTCCTAAGTGAGATAAAGATAAAGAACATTAAGGGAATAGTCAGCTGCTCCCAAGTGAAGATAAAGATAAAGAACTTAATCTTAAGCAAGCATTAGTCGCTATGAAGTTGAAGAACCCTCGAACACCAAACAAACAAACAAATTAAAATAATAAGGTGAAAATGATGGGATGTTTATACATATATACAAATTACAAGTTATATTTATACATATATACAAATTAACAGTTAATAAATGTTTAGAAAAGTTATGGTTCGTTTCGCTTCAGCTTTCAAAAACAAAAGTGCAAAGTGTATAAGTTAAGTTTAAGAAATAAAGATTTTATTAAAAATTGTACCTCTTTAAGTTATCTAGAATAAAATTATTAGAGTGATGAATGTAACTTAGAGTGATGAATGTAAATGAAGTGTTATATGTAGGCCTAAATATAATCCAGATAGTTGAAAAACTAGAAGAAGTTTTGTTTTAGAATTTTGAAGGTATGAAAAGGATGTGTAAATGAATGATGAATAATGAGTTAAGAACGAAGGAAAAGCCAATTAAATCAAAAGGGAATAGACAAGGCGCAGTAAAGGTGAAGAATTAAGAGAGAAAGAGGACTTTTACGTTGGGCGCCAAACTGTCGTGAAGCGACAATTAAAAGAGAAAGAACCTACCTAAGAACAGCAAAACAACAAAATAGACCAAGAAAATAATATATTATAATTTTTTAAAAGGTATTTACAATCTTATAAAAAAAAATGAAATATGAAGGTGATGGATGAAATGAGATTACAATTATATTAAAAAAAAGGGATAGGAGAATAGGAGAATTAGTATGATAGTGGAGCCCTAGAGCCTCGCTGCTTTTGTAGAATTAGGGACACGGAGAGCTTGAGGTTTCTCAGCGGCGACGGCACGCAGCGCCTGTGACTGGGCACACGCAGCGTCCGGAGCCGGCGCACGTAGCGCCTGGGGTAGGTGCGCTCAGTTCTTGGAGAAGTAGTCGCCGCGCCCAGAGGTAAGCGCGGCAGTAGGGACGCAGCGCCTGGAACCAGCAGTCGAAGCGCGCGCTGAAGGTAGCGCGGGCAGTAGGCTGCACTCAGCGCCTGGAGCAAGCAGTCGTAGCGTGCCCGAAGGTAGCGTGGCCCCGCGCTTGAAACAGAATTCACCGACGACTTCACGTGTAGATGGAGGCTTGCAGGATCCCGGGGCAAAGCGGCCCCGGGATAAGGCCTTTAGTAGATGTTTCTCGTTTGAGAACCGAAGCGAGGAGCTGTCCAGTATTCTCCAATTGTTTGGCTTATATACCTTTTTAGAGAGAACGAGAAATTATTTAAATTAAAACGAAATTTATTGTAAATGACCTACAGCCAAAGAGTATTTATGTAGAAAGAACATCATACCAGAGACGAATTTGAATAAAAGTTACCATGACAACGAAATAAATAACGGCTGTCAAATATAAAATTTTTGGTTTTTAGGAATATAATTGGAAAATCATTACATTTAAGTAAGAAATGAGATATTATTCACATAGGAAAAACCAATGCACGATAGCGTACATGAAGCCTGAAATTGTAGAGTTACAGAGAATTCAATAAAAGACCGAAAAGAGTAAGACTTCATTGACAGCTATTTTAAAAGTACTAAATAGTGTGAAAATATGCAGTAAAATGATATGTTATTGTATAAAAACGTTACAGGCTCCTATGGAAATAAAGGGTGATGCAAATATAAATGCAGAGAATCAAAAACAGATGAAAAAAAATAGTATTAAAGTGATGTAAAAACATGAATGCAGATATCAAAACAGAATGGAGAATTAGTGTACAATGAA
Source organism: Parnassius glacialis (assembly GCA_033319125.1). Lineage (NCBI taxonomy): Eukaryota > Metazoa > Arthropoda > Insecta > Lepidoptera > Papilionidae > Parnassius > Parnassius glacialis. The sequence continues at coordinate 41,018,442 of JAVANC010000019.1, read as the reverse complement.
ATGTAAGTAGTATAACACTACAACACAAAAAATTTCATCAAAATCGTCCAATCGCTTTGGAGGGCAGTAACATAAACACGGACAAAAGAATGATACAATAATAATATAATATGCATTTATCATCATCATCATCATCACAGCCCTATACAAGTCCTCCGCTGAACATAGGGCTCCACCAATGAATGCCACAAAGCACGGTCCCGAGCCACCTATTTCCATTGACTTCCTGCATGTCTTACACATGATTTTTGTTTTATCTATGTTCATTTAAGACCTATCCGAATGTGAGACACTATTAAGGTTATTGCGCATTGTGCTTAGGGTCCTCTATTGGTTCTGCCTTAAGGACTATATCGTGGGCAAATCGCAGGTTGTAAGTGATGTACTCGCTTTTGACGTTAAAATCGTATCCTTTCCAGTGTAGTATCTTGAAAAAGACTTCCAATGCAGCAGTGAAGAGTACGGGGATATTACGTCCCTGTCTTACACCTTCCTGTAGTTGGGTAGATTTCGTACTCTGGTTCTGTACTTGGATAGCCACCATAACCCAACTGTATAAACACTTCAGTATTTACATATACTAATAGTCCACTTAACACTGCTGAAGAAACTGCAGCACCATCCGAATTTTGACGGAATTAGAGGCTGTTTTATAGTCCACATAATGCAAGACAAAGTGGCAGATGCACTCTTTTGTCTTCCGTACAATTTACCGAAGTGCATGTATGTGGTTTATGGTGCCAAAGCCTTTTGGAAACCGAGTCTGCGTGCGAGATGATTCATAACGACTCTCGAAAATAGCACTACGTGCTACGCGGCTCAGAAGGAAAACCGGTCTCTAGTTCTTCAAGAAAGCGTTGTCGCCTTTCTTGAACCACCGCACTTCTGCTCCACGCTTCCGGAATAGTGCCACCATGGAGGACTGAATTAAAGAGCTTCTGAAGGACTTTAAGTACCAGTTTTCCATCCGCTTTCAGAAGCTCCCCTGAAATTCCATCACGCCCGGGGACTTGCCCTGTTTAAGGTGCTGAAAAGCTATTCTAATCTCGCTCAAATAACGTCTGGGATATTATTGAAATAGTATCAGATAAGATTTGCTCTTGGATTGTTACACATACTTGCGTGTGGCTCCAACGATGACGTTTACAGCTGCCTATAGAACCTCTCAATCTCACTCAAAAATTTCAGGTGTCCCGGAAACGATGCTTGCCACATTCGGTCTTCAGCTTCGAAAGTTGGCACTTTCTGGCAGACAGATCTCTGGCAAAGACTTTGGAGCCCTTGTTCTACTTGATCGCTTCTTCAAGCGAGCAGTATTAAAGTTGCGTAAGTTCTGCCGCATGCATTTTTACGTGGTAAAGCCATGCTGCAGCTATATTAATAGTATAGTTGTAGCACGAATGGTCGGCTCGACCGGGGAAGGACCACGCTCTCACAGAATACCAGCGTAAAATAGCAGCTTAATGCTGCTCTGTTTCGTATGGTGAGTCTAGAGAACCGAAGACCCTTTTTATTGGAAAAAGTGGCATTCCATCTTAGCCCTCACGGGTGACAACGTTGCTGCATTTTGATTCGCAAAACGATGATAAATGTAGATGTCTATGGGCCACAGCAACCACTTACCATCAGGTGAACTGTGTACTCGTTTGTCACCCTATCCTATAAAAAAATACATTTGGAGATCTGTCTGTTCAGTCCAGAGAGATGTCGACCAGGTCCAGGTCCGCTTTTAGAAGAAAAGAGTTCATCATGAAATATCCTTCTTTCTCCATTAAGTCAGCCAGCTGCTGGCCCTTTGGGTTCCGTTGCCCTATTCCAAATTTCCCTACCTTCAGCTCACCATTTTATCTTGTGCCTTGTTTTGCGTAAAAGTCTTCCATTAACAACTTATAGTTGGTTTAGGAGGAATGCATATCTCTAGAGATATCCATATTTGGATGTGCCGAGGTTGGTGCGTAAACCTGTATGACCTTCAGCCAATACCGGTTTGGTGATTCTGAGTATAAGGTAAGCAGCCCTCGTCAAACACTCCCAAACTTTACTTGTTAACGAGAGACTTGTGGACGATAAATCTGACATCGCCTTGGGACAGTAGATCGCCCTCCCGGTGATAGAAACAGGTTGCCGGATTCGAGGATTACCGTGTCCTCCCCCTCTCTTCGGACCTCGGATAATCCTATAATATTCCAGTGCAACTTGTCTATCTCTTCTTCCAGCTCTAGGATCTTCTTGACAGTCCTCAGGATGCATGCGTTGTATGTTACCAGGTCGAGTCGTTGTAGGTAGCAACCGAACCCCCCCTGGAGATTTTTAGCACCCCCTGCCCGCGTTACCATAGCCGCCAACCGTAGCCAGGAATAGCGAGGCCGCCGGGGACTGAGGGCCGTTTATTTGTATCGTTTCTTATGGAGGCTTTATTGCCATAGTTGCCACGCTCGGCGAGGCGGGTTGGTAACTGTAGTTTTTTATTACTTCTTGCTGTTATCAGGAAGATGCTGCTGCCCATCTTCTGCCTCAGTTTCTCTCTGTCGCCTTTTAAGACACCCATTGGAAGATATGTAGTAGTGGGTATTCTTATCCGTCACTACATACTTAATAAATACAAACTTTTCTTTTAAATAATTCTGTCTACTGATGCTGAACGGCATCAAAATACGTTACGTAATTTAAAAGATCTAAGCGTACAGACGGCTTTATGCTACTTTGTTTTATACTATGTAGAGATTGAACCTTACACAATGTATTTAGGTACAAAAGGCGGCCACTAAAAGGACACTATACGGCGGCTTAATACTTGAAAGCACTACCTGCCAGTTAACCTTAATCGTTGTTTGTGTGTGTGTGTGTGTGTGTGTGTTATTTTATAAACTATTTTTGTTGTTTCACTTTAACAACCAAAATAATGAAATGACAGAAAATTGTAGGTACGCTACACCAATTTCCGCCATTCATCCTAAAATGTCCTCATTTGACGATTGCAATCACTCAAAATCTAACGAAATGTGCTTTGGTCTGTCATATAAAAGCTCTTAGTGAAAATCGTCGCTGATTCTGTTAGAGCCAAATCCTTATCTAAAGCCATTCGATATCCGTTAGCTCCCTATCAATTGGGAAAACCACTTTCAATAAATTACTAAACTGATAAACCGAGGGAAAAAATGTTACAAGCTTTGAACTTTCCTTCGTAAACTATTTTGATGCTTCTTCTTCTCAAATATTACAATTTTTAGTTATTGCCGACGGAACCGCGGATCATCTAAGAATATAAAGAATAGAGTAGTATTTTGTTTTTCAAGATTTTTCAATTACAAACATATTTTTATCTTTTTATCAAACGTTACTTCCACATTAAGAATTTCTCTTCTATATTGGAGGCAGTTTACATACATTAATTTTGCAAGGACGAACATTCAGACTCAGGACAATTATTTGTAGGCCATAAATATATATGTTCCGTGCGGTATTCTAACCCGCGCTCGACCCTCTTAGCTGCAACTTACTGCTAAGTCACTGCGCCACAGAGCCGTAAGCGTTTATTTATCACTGGTTTGGAAAATACCTGGGAGGAACCAAAAGGAAACCCAACGGGATTATTTTCTTAAACAAATATTACTATTATACAATTATGTAAGATAATTGTAATAAAACTTGCATAGGAGCGATCACTTAATTTGCATTGGTTATTATTTTTTTTATAGGATAAGGGTGACAAACGAGCACACAGTCCACCTGATGGTAAGTGGTTGCTGCGGCCCATAGACATCTACATCTATCCTCGTTTGCGAATCAAAATGCAGATGCGTTGTTACCCGTGAGGACTAAGATGGAATGCCCCTCAATTTCCAGTAAAAAGGGGCCTCCGGCCACCTGCATTCACCAAGCGAAACGCAGAGGTAAACCTCTACTTCACGCTGGTATTGTGTGAGGTCGTGTACCACCCCGGTTCGAGCCGGCCCACGCGTGGCTCTACTACTGTCAATAATTAATTATTATTATATTATATAATAGTAATATTATATTAATATTAAATATAATAGTAATAATAATAGTCCTTTTTATAGTTTTCGTTTCGTGAAATTTTTAATGTAATTGACAAACTTGATATTAAACATACACATTTTTCCGTAACTTGTAGTAAAGGCTAACATTACACAATAAATGAATTACTAATTCTATTGAGTTTAGTAACTGGCATACCAAAGCAAATAGTCGTTCGCAGTATTTAAACTATGAATATCTTACTTCCTATGTCTCCTATGTTCCTTGTCGTTTTTATGCACAGGTACTGAAAAATATAATATTATATTATTACTGTCCTGTGTGAGACAACCTTATTTCAGCTAATTACAATTCCACCTGATGGTAAGTAGTTATGAAGCATAGATGGTGAAGCGCACTGACTTAGCAATAGCACAATCACTCTTGCCTACAATAGTAATTAAGTATTTTTTCGACCTATATTTGTGTGTGTGGTGTGTGTGTGTGTGTGTGTGTGCGCGCGTGCTTGCGTGAGTACGGTGTGTGTGTGTGTGTGTGTGTGTATGTGTGTGTGTGTGTGTGTGTGTGTGTGTTTGTGTGTGTGTGTGTGTGTGTGGTGTGCGTGTGCGCGTGAGCGCGTGTGCGCGTTTGCGCGTGTGCGCTCGTGCGCGAGTGCGTACGTTCGTGCGTGCGTGCGTGTGTGCGTGCGTGAGAGCGTGCGTGCGTGCCTGCGTGCATTCGTGCCGTGCGTGCGTGCGTGCGTGCTTGCGTGGCGCGTGCATACGTGCATGCGTGCGTGCGTGCGTGCGTACGTGCGTGCGTGCGTGCTTGCGTGCGGTTGAGCGTTGCGTGGCGTTAGTGCGTGCATGCGTGCGTGCGTGAGTGCGTGCGTGCGTGCGTGCATAACATCCAAAACAGCTAGGACTTAATACAAAATTAGTGAATACAAAATAATATATTGTTGCATTGGCAATACTGCACAAAATTGCAATGCACAAGAAAGATCTGCTTGAGGATGCAGTAGAAGATGACGGAAATGTTCCAGTCACAGAATTAGTAAATAACTCCCTAAGAGGAAATTCAGTACGGGCAGCATTTAGCAATGAAAATTTTAAAAATAAATTATACAATATTTACATCTACAAATAAAAAATAATAATTTGAAACTATGTGTGTATATTTAACTTATTTTATTTTGTTATTTAGAGGCCAATTCTGACTTACAAATTTCAACAAAAAGATAAGTAATAAGACAGTTATTATGATAATATTTTTTTTGATTTCAGACTTATTAAAAGGAAAATATTTCTGCGGAGTCATTGTCAACTGTCAAAGCATAACGACTACGTACAATTTTTATCAATATGGAATAAATCAGGGAAGTAATGTGATAATATTTCATTTATAGAGTAAAGTGTTTTATTTAGGCCGTAAATGATTGTTTCAGGGAAAGATGCAGGGTACAGCACATTTCAAGCCAATATGAAGCTATGTAATTTAAAACCTTTTGAGTGCTGTAAAGATTTGTTTAGATTTTTTAATAAATATCTCCGCTCCGCTACATTCACAAGCCGGATTTCCTAGTGTCAAATTGTTTGAGAGCGGGACTGTATGATAATTAAGTTACAAGTTTTAGTTTTTTTTGATTCTAGCTTTTAATATTGTAAATTATAAAATTTATTGTATATTATTTTAAACAAATTATTTAAAATAAGTGAATGTCTGGACTTGGTCGTTGTTTGATTATAAATTAATGAAATAACATTTTGTTTTATTTTTAATGATAAAGATATATAATATATTAATTTGGTCTTTACAGACCTTCTTACTTTTAAAGTTTTTCTTACAAGTATTGCACATTTTAGTTATTCTTTATGTATTTTTTATAGGATAAAGGTGACAAACGAGCATACAGTCCACCTGATGGTATAAGTGGTTGCTGCGGCATCTACATCTATCATCTATTACAATTCAAAATGCAGATGCGTTGTCACCCGTGAGGACTCAGATGGAATGCCTCATTTTTAGTAAAAAAGGTCCTCAAGCCACCTGCACTCACTAAGCGAAACGCAGAGGTAAACCTCTATTTCACGCTGGTATTCTGTGAGGTCGTGGTACCAGCCCGGTTCGAGCCGGCCCATCCGTGCGAAAGGAAAAAGCTTCTATTTTAACTGCATGTTCTTCCATTTTAATTGCATGTGCCTCTTCAGCCATTTCCAAACGTTTCTTTGTTCTTCCTCTCAACATTTTGCTATGGCTTATTATGTTGTTTATATAGTCATAATGGTTCTGTAAATGAATACCTGTAAATGAATATTAAAAAAATATTATTGTTGATAAACATAACATACACTTCATAAACAGAAAAACAATTCTTGCTTACATAATTAAATAGAATAGGAATGATTGATGAATGACTGAATTGAGGAATTAGTCTTCTAAAATGTTATAAGCAGTATAACAGTATGTATGTATACATTTTCTAAGAAACTAAAGAATAAAAAAATGTACTCACAATCCCATCTGAATCATATATATTATGATCCCTCAACACCTCTGCAGGATTCAACAAATCTTTGATTTCTATTACTCCATCATTAGGAGTTGCAGGTCTTGCCGCACCACCTGTTTTAGTCAATTCTTTTTTGTAGGTGCTGTATTTCTTCGAGCATTTACCTTCATAGTTTTTCACTTTATTTTCAGCTGACTTTTGTCGATGTCGGCTATTTAACTCATTAAACCTGTAAGTACAGGAGATGAAATTAGTTGTATGAATATTAACCAAATAGACCCAATTGAAAATGTATAGTTTATTTTTTTATTTTTGTTTTGGGGTTGTTGGGCCTAATTTCAAATGCTTGTCAATTTATTCCTAAATTGAGCAACAAAATTGGTACAAATTTAGCAGCAATATAGATCATACTCTAGAAAAACAAACAAGGCCCCTAAATGTCCTAACCTAGGTAGATCATAAAATCAGAAAACCAATAATCATCTTACTTTTGTGAACCTCTTCCCACTTTAGTTTTATGTTGATTATATTTGTATCTAGGGATTATTTTCAATAATGTTCGCATATCTCTTGAGCACAGTACGAAAGAAAAGCTGAAACAGTAAAAGATAATATTAATAAAGACCATGGTACAACAATTCATTAATAATAAAATAATACAATTACCTTTTCCTTCTTCATCTCAATTTTAGAGCGATTGCGTTTTTTTTAAGACCTGATTAAAAGTGCTATTATTTGGAACTTAGTTTTTCCACTGAGTCCGAAAATAACACGTAACGCGTATTTTTCAACTCTTATCAAGTTGTCAAACTCAAAATATTGCCTGTCACTGTCTTAATGTCATCATCAAGCATTGAGTTCATTCACCAATCATTCACTGACTCACTCATTTTACTTAATCACAGAGTACTTTTGTATATAGGAAATACTTAATCCCGGCGTAAGGAATGTATTGTTAGTACGAAGTTACTCCATGTTTATTAATAACAATGTAATAAAGAAGTTAATACTCAGTTACTCTGAGATTAACTAGTCCAAGTGTAACGTCGAATTAAGCTTGGAATAAGCAATTTTTATTAATAAGGCTGTAAGTGTCTAATGATGTTTGTGGCGTGTTACAATAAATGTTTTTTTCTTTCTTTTCTTTCTTTAATGAGTGCGTTACGAAGAGGACGAAACTTTCAAGTGTGATTGAATTAAAAAAAGGACATATTGATTTTTTAATTAAAGAAAAGACAAACAAAGTTATGAGTAGCCACTGCTGTCCATGGATACTTCGAACAAAGGCTACATAATATGCGTTATTACCTCTAAGGGTTCAGATAGAACTCCTCACAGCCTATAACAGGCTGTCGATAATCTTTAAACTGGAAGACATCAGTGATCGCACTTATATAAGTGCTGTCACTGAGGCACGAATTCCCTTTTCTTTACATTTTTTCTTAATTATAGCTATCTAAAAGAAGAACAAATTCAATATCAAAAATAAAACAAAAATTTATATTGAAATTGCTCTTTTTTTTTCAATTATTAGTTAATTTTATTATATTAATAAAAATTACATTTTTCTTTTTAATATTATATTATTAGAAAATAGATAGCTATATAGGTAGCGGCGGAAATCTCTAAGAAGATGCTACCTACCCAGACGGAATCTTGGCATAAAAGTAGTCTTTCCAACTGAAATAGATGGATATGATACAAATTGCGTGATGAAATATTCTGTGTTTCAAACCCACGTTAGAAATGAGGCCTATACCCAGCAGCGGGACGTTTGAAGACTATTCTACGTTTTACTTTTATAAACATACATAAATATATAAATAAAACAATACTGATAAAAATTTCGTGCGTAAATTTCTTTCTGGTGCTTAAAATTTATCAAACAAATCATTGAAAAATGGGTTTGGCAGTCCAGTCAATACAAGTCTATCTCAATAATCTTTAGCAGTAGTATAAAGGCTTTTAGTGAAAATCGCTGGAGATTTTGTTAAGAGAAAAATCCTTATCTGAAGCCTTTATGTATCTTTTAGCTCCCTATCAATCGAGAAAAGCGCTTTCAATAAATTACTATTCCGATAAAGTGTACATGTTGAACCTGCTTTTGTATAGATCTTAGCAGCTTTTTCAAGGTCGAACTCACATAGTCGCTCAAAAATACTAGTCAGATATGAAATATCCGAATGCAGCTTACTAAATACATTTTTTAAGTATTTTATTTCAAAAGAACGTCTAAAATCTCTTTCATTCCTTTTCGTGAAGATACTTGTCAATGATTTTTAAATAATGGTACACTTTTACGTTCACTTTAACTATCCTATTCATTATTACCGTTACCGATATAGCCTATTACACATAACACATAAGAAAGTATAACAACAACATAACATAAGCGTCCCTCATAGATTGTCTCATATGGGGGATATTCGCCATAGTTGCCACGCTTGGCAACCGCAGTTTATTTTTATTTTAGTCCTTATTAGGAAAACATTGCTGCCCATTTCCTGATTTGTTTCCGTCTGTCGCCTCTTACGACACCGTACCGGATGATAAAGTCTTACACCGCCACTACACGGTAAACTAGTTAATTAATCGTTAATAAATTAATCCCTTTTTCCTGTTCTTTGTCAGACCTAGGAGTAAAGTCCACAGACGGACATGAACCTTTTCTGTTGTAGGGAGGATTTGAACTCATCTCCATGCTGGGCGAATTGCATTACTAGACTTATCACAACTTTGACGTTATTCCCTCACCAACGCCCTTGTTGATCTAGGTATTTACCTAGGTATTAAGCGTGCTCGGCGATGAAGGAAAACATCGTGAGAAAACCTACATGTCTGAGAAATAATAAAAATATGTATATTTCGAAAACATGTGAAGTTCGCCAACACGCAATAATTGGGCAGTGCGGCAGATATTTCCTTTTCCTAAAGCCTCTTTTTTTTTTACGGATGGAAAATCATCAAATGACGCCTTTCGCTCTGGGTGGAGCGGAAGGGAGTGTCAGACTTTTACTGACTAAAAACCATCCGTGTTCCTTCAGTGCCCTTACGTTCCGGAGCCGCGGTATCTCTTTCGAACAGCCCGCAGCCCCGGCAGGCGTCGGCCCTTGCGGGCCCCTTCACGCTGCTGACAGCTTTTTGAGGCGCGCGTGGAACAAAACGCACCGTCGACACGGCCTGTCGTCGTTAGACGGACGGACGGCGAGCTACCCATTGCTCGCCGTCCACAGGCCCGCGCCTACGGTGGCCGGGGGCCACGACGTAGCCCCCGACGCCCAGGGCGTCTCCCGCGGCGGCCGGGAAGGAAAGCTGCTGCTCTCTCCTTCTCCCGCTCCGCCACCTCCTTCGCTAGCATCACTGCTTCGCAGAAGGTGGTGACGGCATCCCATTCCGTCTCGCTCCGGACCATGGCTTCGACCAGGGGCGGACGCGAGAGGTCGCCGCCGCCTATCGCCGCTGCGAGGACACGGCGGTGCTCCGCCCAAGCAGGGCACACCTCCACGGTGTGCTCCACCGTGTCCTCCGGTCGATACTCGCAGTGGGAGCACCCGGGCGTTTCCTCCCGCCCGATCCGGTGCAGGAACCTCCCGAACACACCGTGTCCGGTGAGGACCTGTGTCAGGCGGAAGGTGAGGACGCCGTGGCGTCTCTCAAGCCACTTCTCAAAGAGGGGTTTTATCGCCGCTATAGTGGCGTGCCCAGCACGGGGTTGCGACAGTCGCTCTCTCCAAGTCGCCATGAGATCATGCCGGAAGTCTGTCCGCTGCACGACAACTTGCCGCGGCAGCGGGGTTTCCCCCCGGCATAGTGCCTCCGCGCGCCATTCGTGCAGGCGCGCGAGGACTATCGCCTACAGACCCCATGGCGGCAATCCGGCAAGGAGGCACGCCGCCTCGCGGGAGATCGTGCGGTAGCCGCGAACCATTTTCACGGCGACCACCCTTTGGGGCGCGTTCAGGTGGTGGACGGCAAGCCGCGCCAAACCACGCGCCCACACCGGGGCCCCGTAAAGGGCCATGGACCGCACAATCCCCGCGTAGAGCCTCCAGCAGGAGGCGTTTGGCCCCCCCAGGTTCGGCAGGAGCCGCCTGAAGGCAGCCCCGGTCCGTTCCAGTTTGGGAGCCAAACGTCGGAAGTGCTCAACGAAGTTCCATCGGCCGTCGAGGACGAGTCCTAGGTACTTCAACGTCAACTCGACGCCGACGGATACACCTCCTACCATCACTGAGGATCCCGGTGGTGGCCTGTTCCGAGGACCATGGAAGTGCATGGCCTCGTACTTGTGCAGAGCCACCTCAAGACCCAGCTGCTGGATCCTATCAACGACTATTGCAACCCCGCGTGTCATAGTTTCCGCCGCCGCCTCGTACGACCCCCCCCCCCTGTGCCAGTACCAGCGTGTCGTCAGCGTAGCAAACTACGCTGACGTCGGTAGGGAGGTCGGCGCGCAGCACCCAGTCGTAACCGATGTTCCACAGGGGCGGTCCCAGAACCGAACCCTGTGGGACACCGCACGACATCTCTCGCCGGTTCCACTCACCGTTGCGACCGGGGTAGATGACGGCCCTGTCCGTCAGATAGTCCCCGACTATACGACGGAGATAGGTCGGCACCCGGTGATACCGGAGTGCCTCCCTAATGCAGCTCCAGGGCATGGAGTTGAAGGCGTTGGCGATGTCGAGAGACACCGCCAAAACAACCCCCCCCCCCCTGGCCACTGCATCCCCCGTCGTGAGGGCTCTCACGCGCATGATGGCGTCCACCGTAGAGCGCCTCTTGCGGAAACCAAACTGGTGTTCCGCAAGATCCGGCCCCGTCCCCGCAAGGTGCTCGGCGAGGCGGTTTGCAATGACTCTTTCAAAGAGCTTGCCCACCTCGTCGAGCAGCACCACGGGCCGGTATGCGGACGGAGAGTCCGCAGGGCGCCCCGGCTTCCGAATGAGGACCAGTTTCCCCGTCTTCCAACGAAGCGGGAATTGGCCTCTCTCCAAGCATGCGCTTAGGAGCCCCTTCAGTCGGGGCCCAAGAGCCTCCGAGGCCAGGACCCAGGCTTTGCCAGGCAAGCCATCGGGTCCTGGGGCGGTATTCCTGGCCTTGAGCCTACGTACCGCCACTCTCAGGTCTACCCCGGTCCCTTCCGGGATGTCGTCGTCGTCGTCCTGGTGGTCCGCTTCCGGCACCGCAGGTGGCGGAGCCATAGGCGGGGGCGGATGTTCCCCTCGCGCAGGGAACAGAGCGCTCACCACGTCCTCCACGAGCTGAGGCCGGAGACTCTGCGTCAGCGGGGGGGCCCAGGTGCGGAGTTTATCCCGCACCATCTTGTAAGGGCGCCCCCACGGATCTCTGTCGAGAGTCTCCAGCATCTCCTCACGGGCCCGATCCCGGGCCCGCATGACAGCCTCCCGGAGGGCGGTCTTCACCGCTCTGTATACCCTCGTACAGCTCCGCCTCAATGGCTGCCGCATTCGGTGGAGGAATGCAGAGCCTGCGATGCCTGGCGTACAGGTGCCGCGCGGTGACACACGCCTCGCGCAGAGACGTCAGCTCACGCGACCACCAATACACCTGACGCCGGGCGCTTCCTGGCCGGACGCGGGGCATTGCCACGTCACATATCTCGGACATGGCCTCCTGGAACCACCCTGCCTCATCATTGACGTCGGCAGGCCTATCCGGTGATGACACCCAGGCCTGCACGATCGAGGCTTCCAGGAGGAGCTCCCGGTCCAGCTGCTTCAGCGCCCAACGCGGACCACTCGGGGCCTGTTGGACTGGCGCGCTCGGGGGCTGGGTGGAGACGTCAAACCGGATGTACCGGTGGTCGGAGTAGGTCTCCACCCCCTCCATGACTCGCCAGTCAATGGCACGCGGCGACAGAGTGGGGCTAGCGAACGAAATGTCCACTACCGACTCGCCCCGCATCCGCACACACGTGGGGACAGAACCCCGATTTAGGACGACCAGGCCTGTCTCCAGAGCCCAGTCTTCCACCATCCTACCCCGCACATCTGTACGACGAGAACCCCAAGCCAAGTTCTTGGCATTGAAGTCCCCGAGGACAAGTACGGGGAGTGCCCTAAAGCCTGTGCTCAGCTGTGGGAAGTATACAAGCTGTAACTTTAACTTTTTTTAACTTTAACTGAAATATCATGAAAATTTATTACAACTTAATTTCAATTTTGCAAAAGAACATTAACTCTTTGTAGGATGTAGTCAGCGCGAATATTCTACCATTTGCATGAGACACGATTTGACAAACGACAGGAAGATATCAATCAACTTTAAACCTTAAGCTCTTAAGATAACTCTGGTTTTGTTTTCATTTATACGAAGCTCCTGCTTCTGATATTTTTATCGAAATCGCGTATATAACTTATCTATTAGTTGAATACGAGGCTTCTAGGAAGCTTTTAGCGCTGATTTATTGTGTCAATATGTTTGCTTTAATATAACGTATACTTTGTATTTTGTTATAAGTGTGGCAACGATTTAGCGACGATAAAATATATCTCAAAACGTATCCTACATGCCGTAAAGTTAACATGAAACGATTTGTTGGTTCTTTTTTCTTAGGTAATTTTTTTATAAAGAAAAACAGTGACAAATGAGCAAACAGTCCGTCTGTTTACGCAAAAGCGTTGGTGTCAGGCATCGACGTTAGATGGCGCTCCGCTCGGCTGATACGGGATGACGTTCGTGCGGGTTGAACGTCCGAGCTTACTGAACGGTGGGAGTCGAGAGCGAAAAAATTAGATGTCTTCTTCGCGTCAAAAGAGAAGGCAGTCCTTTTGTTTGGGAGCTCTTAGATCTAATTTTATGTTAGGCGCGTATAGTAAATATACCACTGGGAATGGTCGCGCGTGTTGAGAGTTTACCCGGGACTTTAGGTTTAACGCAGAATCTGTATAAGTGGATTCGACTGTATTAGTTACTAGTGCGGTAGTTAATATTCTAGAAATAACGGTGACCTTTGACCCGTACGTTCTGTGTTCATTTTCGCGAGTCAATCGTAACAAAGGAAGAAAGTGACTGCGGAAGGCGACCTTAGCTTGGAGAGGAGCTGAGGGCCGAACTGCTGCAGGGGGAACGGTCAAATAAGGTCAATAACACTACCAGCCACACCCAAATACACATCACTGACCTTTACTTTCTAGCACAATACATCCACACGAGACCTGACCGAATCCTGAGGGACCAGTCGCCTTGAATAGAGGTAAGTAAGCTCTGTTCAATAATTGTAACGCTCCCCCCGGATTGTTTAGTGTAATTAGACTTTTAACCCGTGGCGTGAGGACGCCCGACCAGCATCTGCCTGTAGCTTCTTCGTCTATGGGCCGCGAAGGATTCTACTCCTGGGATAGGCAGCTGCCGGCCGTAACATTTGGTAGCAGAACGCGGTGCTGGGATCGATTCCCGGTCGATCCACCGACCATAGTATTTGATAAAAATTAAATAATTTTGGTGGCAGGGAGCGTTGGGTTGATTGGTTTAATTTTGTGTCTACAATCACGCCCGTCCGTAATACGTAAAAATATTTTTTTTTTATTATTATATACGTAATAATAAAATTCCTTTCTTTGTTAGCTTGCTTTGTTGTTTGCGGGTAAATTTGAAAAACCACGCCCGGTTCGCGCGCAAGCGGGAGATTGCGTCATGTAGGTAGATGGTTATTTTTACGTAATCGGTTAATTATCGTTGTCGGATGGTTGTAGTGTATTACTTATCGAAGGGTCGATTTCCGAGCAAGGTATTTTTTGTTGATGTGTATCTTCGTTATGTATATTTCGTATTGTAATTTGTATTTGAACTGAAGAGTGATAATTTGTATTTACGTAATTTGAATTTAACTTGATTTGATCGCACTAGTATTTGTTATTGTTAATTTGATTTGCCTTTTCTTTTGTACTAACTTGTGTTTGATTTAATAAATAGCGGTTCTTATTTGTGTAATTTCTATTCAACTCGATTTGATAGGAACTGCATTGGTTAGCTGTTAATTTTTTTGTATTTTTTATTTGTTATTTTTGTAATTGTGCTCGAGCGGCGTCGTAATTTGTATTTAGTAGTGATGTCCTCGCCCAAGATGCTAATCCGTTGCCTGCGGACTGAGTTACGCTGGGCCACCAGCGCCCATGCTTTGATAGGTCAACCGGATAGGGTCCATAATTTGATGAAGCGGTTCGAGCAGGTCGATGCTCGAAGGGCTGCAGTGGAGGAGGCTTACGCTGAGCTCGAGGATTCGGATGTGGAAAAGGGAGTCCTGGACTCCTGCTTCGCAGACTACGAGCAGTTCTTGTGGCTCACGGACGAGTTGATCGAGGCTGAAGGCAGGTATGCCGAAGAGGCGCGTGAAGCTCGGACGAGTGGCCTGCCCGAGTCCGTTCGGAAGCAGCCTCAGCCGGAGCTGTTGGGACGACTCCCAACTCTGGACTTGCCAAAGTTCTCCGGGGTCCTTTCCGAGTGGCTGACCTTCGTTGGTCTTTTCGACGGCCTAGTGGACGCCCGGAGTGACTTGACTCCGAGCCAGAAGATGGCGTACCTCTTGGCCTCACTGGAGGGGGAGGCCCTGGGCGTTGTCAGCCATTTGAGCTTGTCGGACGACGCCTACCAGACTGCTCGGGACCTCCTAGCCAGAAGATACGCCAACGTCCGGCGAATTGCGGACGAACATGTTAAGCAGCTTCTGAGCCTCCCGCTGCTGAGTGACCGGGCCAGACTACGTCCGGACCTGTTGGATCCAGTCTTGGTGGCCTGTAATACGTTGAGGCGGCTGGATTTACCAGTAGGCGAATGGGCCTTCTTGTTGCTCCGCATCGTGCTGTCCCGTCTACCTCTCGACCTTCAAATGCATTTTGAGGAGAGGTACGGTGGGGACGAGGCCTCCTATATTCCGCCCTTCTATGACCTGCTGCGGTTTTTGGAGGAGCAGTGCCGACAGATCGAGCACGCGGCGGGCACCGTCGACGACTTACGAGCCGTGCCCAGTGAGAGGCGAAATCCGCCGGGCAAGTCGTCGTCAACCCCCCCCTGCTCCTATTGTCGAGCATCGGATCACCGGGTAACGTCTTGCCCAAAATTATTAAGTAAGCCGGTTCCGGCGAGGCGAACTATCGCCAAGGAGCGCCGCTGGTGCTACTCCTGTTTGGAAGGGCACCTCCAGCGAGACTGTCCGCACCGGCGGCCCTGTCTGCGTTGCCAGGGCAATCACAATGTCGTGCTGTGCCTGGGTGCGAGCGGCGTCTCCTCTCGGGGCGCTGCCAGGCCCTCGGCCCCCACGGGCGGGGGCGCTCCGCCATGCCCTTTGACGGATGACGCTCGGCGCCCGCCGGCTAGCCACCAGGCCCCTAGGTTTGAAAGGGGTCCCTCCCCCGACCAGTCGGGGGGTAATTCCCCCAGGGGCGGGGGTGTCAACACACCCCCTCAGCGTGCGGAGAGGAACTTCACGGCCACTCATCAGTCCGCTGGGCCCTTCTCACTCCCTTTAGCTGAGTGGCCGCGACTGGTGGACCACTGTACCCCATTTGATGGAGGCGGCCCTAGCTAGCTGCCGCCTTAGCTCCCACCATGGCTGCCTCTACTGAGCCTTAAGCCGTCAACAGTCCACTTGTCAAGCTGTTCTGTTGCCGACGGCCTCAGTGAGGGCGTACAACCCGAGTGGCGACTGTTAGCGGTTGCGCTCTGTTAGTATCGGGTTCGCGCGGTGTGGCCTCCACTTGGTGGTGGGAAGATTGGGGCCCCCTGGAGCGTTGAATCACGCTCTCAAGGGGTATTGGATTTGGTTTGGTCGAGCACTTAGTTAAGAATTCTTTGAATTAAAATTGAAATGCTTTGAGTTTTCCGCGAAATTCATATTGTAGCGGTTATGATTAAAAGAATTGAATTTAAAATACTCCTTTAAATGCTGCTGCATATGTTTTGTAAATACATTTGATCACTGCGTTTATTGTTGCACGGAAAATTGAGATTAAATTGTGTGCCCTTTTTTAATGCTTGTGATAGTGTTTAATCATTTTGCTTTGTGATAAGGAAGGTTGAAATTAGATAACCCTGTGGTTGCCGAAGGAAATAGGAGTCAATTCTCTTTTGGTTTAGATTTTGTTGGCACTGTCTAAGATATTTATTTGAAATAAAAAATAGGGCTGTCCCTTACGTTTATTGTTTTGTTTACTTTGCCAAGTTGACCTATGTGCATCGGTGATTACTTGTTTTAATTAATTCTGTAATTGAACATTGATGCTTTGAAAAATTAGTTGAAATATGAGCATAGGATCACCTGCTAGGGACCATCTGTGCGTTTCGTTCAGCTCTCCACAGACGACGTTCATGGGGAATTTGGGGGTGCTCTCTGCACTGTAGCTTGAAGGTCCCTCTGGGCCGCTTCGTGTCGCGTCGCTGTTTGCAGACCTGATCCGGTCGAGTTGCGGAACTAATCATAGGAGCGCAGATGGGTGTTTGAAGGAGGTCGTCTGACTTCTGTCTAGGAATAAGACTTATTTATGTGCTGCGATGACCAGGAAGGGCATCCAGTTCAACTCTCCGGCTAGCCCACGTTGGGGCTGTAATTTTGAGGCGTTGGTCAGGGTTGCAAGATCTGATTGGGTGCGTAGGGTGGCCTAGTTTGGTTGTAGATTCGATCTTGCAACTTGCCGTCGCGACCCTGTCCCGCTAACCGGTTTGCTCGCGGACCTAAATCCTTATGTCCGGGACGGGGGT
Organism: Parnassius glacialis; assembly: GCA_033319125.1. NCBI lineage: Eukaryota > Metazoa > Arthropoda > Insecta > Lepidoptera > Papilionidae > Parnassius > Parnassius glacialis. The sequence goes on along the minus strand of JAVANC010000019.1, from coordinate 41,001,236 downwards.
TTGTTTACGCAAAAGCGTTGGTGTCAGGCATCGACGTTAGATGGCGCTCCGCTCGGCTGATACGGGATGACGTTCGTGCGGGTTGAACGTCCGAGCTTACTGAACGGTGGGAGTCGAGAGCGAAAAAATTAGATGTCTTCTTCGCGTCAAAAGAGAAGGCAGTCCTTTTGTTTGGGAGCTCTTAGATCTAATTTTATGTTAGGCGCGTATAGTAAATATACCACTGGAAATGGTCGCGCGTGTTGAGAGTTTACCCGGGACTTTAGGTTTAACGCAGAATCTGTATAAGTGGATTCGACTGTATTAGTTACTAGTGCGGTAGTTAATATTCTAGAAATAACGGTGACCTTTGACCCGTACGTTCTGTGTTCATTTTCGCGAGTCAATCGTAACAAAGGAAGAAAGTGACTGCGGAAGGCGACCTTAGCTTGGAGAGGAGCTGAGGGCCGAACTGCTGCAGGGGGAACGGTCAAATAAGGTCAATAACACTACCAGCCACACCCAAATACACATCACTGACCTTTACTTTCTAGCACAATACATCCACACGAGACCTGACCGAATCCTGAGGGACCAGTCGCCTTGAATAGAGGTAAGTAAGCTCTGTTCAATAATTGTAACGCTCCCCCCGGATTGTTTAGTGTAATTAGACTTTTAACCCGTGGCGTGAGGACGCCCGACCAGCATCTGCCTGTAGCTTCTTCGTCTATGGGCCGCGAAGGATTCTACTCCTGGGATAGGCAGCTGCCGGCCGTAACACCGTCTAAAGGTAAGTAGATGCTGTGGCCCGCTTTTTTTATTTATTTTTTTTCAAAATACTAGCAATGCTATTAACATTACTAATATTCCCTTAAACCAACTCTGGTAAGCTTAAAATACTTGTGTTAGGTGGCGTTCATGTCAATAGGCGAATGGTGGATTCGAACCGAACGAGGAAAGACCTTTTGAGTTTGCAGTACGCATCATACCATTACGCTATAGTAGCTTCTAATCTTTCTAAAATCTACATCTTTCCTCGATTGAGAATCAATATACAGCAAAACTCTCTAATCTGATAGACTTTTTCTGAGCTTATGGACTATGCCAAAAGGTATAGATTAGTGGGACCGACGAGTTATTTACGCGATTATCCTCGTCCCTTCACACAAACATTATAATATATTTTGGTAAGCGATTGATTATATAAAGAGAGCAAGTAAAAACTCTACTGAACGATATCAGAATATTAGGTTTTCTTATTAGCACAGTAATATATAAAATAATATCGTCGCCTAATATTTTAATAATAAATCTCGTAATGATTTTAACTAAAATAAACGTGGTTTATTGATTTATTGGTTTAAATGAAAAGGATTTTTGTCACGAAAGAAGTCCAGCTGCAAAATTTTCGGCACCATAGTCTTCGCAAAGGAGACTGATACGCTAGCTGGTAAGACACGCAGGAATCGACGAGGTGAGGATGCAGGTGGCTTAGAACTGGATTTTATTATTTATCATAGCAAACATCCCCCCTTGAGAAACGACACATTTTTGTGACATTCTATGGACAATGTTATATTCAGCAGTGAACTTGTAAAGGGCTGTAATGATAACAGTCACATAAAAAAACATACAGTCGAATGAGGGCATCCACGACTTTTTCTGCCACCAGGGCGGCGCCACTTTCGAGTGAGGTAAAATATTTGACAGATTTCATAGCGGGGACGATAAATTCTTAGGAAAATGTAATCTTTAAGGTTTCTTTCTGTATTATTAGTTATATTTTATATTAATTACATTAGAAATGAATAAACCAAACTATAAATATAAATAAAAGACGACTTTTAAAAAAAAAGAGTTATAATGTGCTATTTGCACATTATAACTCTTTTTTTTAAAAGTCATTAAAAATCAAACCACTGACGCATTGTGTTATATATTAATATAATACTCTAGACAATGATAAACTATAATTTAAAACTAATTTCTCAATTAAATGACACTGTGTAAAAAAAAACTTTACCTCAGTCGCTAGTAGCGACATCTGGTGAATGGGAGATTATTAGCCCTCATTGAGTACCGGCTCCGTTTTGAAGTCGGTAGAAAAAGTGGTCAATGAGCCTACATCTATCTGCGGGTAAAAAACAAAATGGAGATGCCTTATTCGTTAAATAACAGTAAACCTATTGCAAAAACTTCATTGAGTGCGTTTTTATTTAAGATTCTCTATTCAAATGATGTAACCGTGTAGTGTTGTAGTAAGAATATTTACAATCTCATATCGGCCCGTGGGTATCGTAAGAGGTGGTAGAGGGATATAAAGCGAAATATGAAATAAAAATGACTAGCTTGATCAATCGGTTTTCGGAATAGGACACTCGTCAATGAGTTATAGAAATGCGTTCTATTTTTTTTCGAATCTTAAATTCGTTACTAGCCAAAGCCAGTAAAAACTAAATTGTTATTTAAATTTGGCGGTTTTTTTAATCGAATGCAAAATGAAGAAACTCTATCTTTTTTTTTTATAGGATAGGGTGACAAACGAGCACACAATCCACCTGATGATAAGTGGTTGCTGTGGCCCATAGACATCTACATTTATTCTCGTTTGCGAATCAAAATGCAGATGCGTTGTCACCCGTGAGGACTAAGATAGAATGCCTCTTTTCCAGTAAAAAGGGTCTCCGGTTCTCTACACTCACCATACGAAACACAGCAGCATGAAGCCGATATTTGACGCTGGTATTCTGTGAGAGCGTGGTCCTTCCCCGGTCGAGCCGACCCATTCGTGCTACAACTATACTACTAATATAGCTGCAGCATGGCTCTACCACGTATGAAATCTTGGTGCGGATATGAAATATTTCTACCTGAAAATTATATTTACCAAAAGTGTTTTTGGAGAGCCACAGTCTACTTTGGCAGACAATGCTCCATATTATCTAAAGTGGCATACTGGTGTGCTGAATTGTAATGCGGCAGATATGAAAAAATCAACCAAATTGAACGCTGTTCAAGGTAGCTTAGCTTAAAAAGTGATGATGCTTAAAAATAAATACAATTTAAATATACCTACTTATCCTAGCCTCTAGCGTTCTGGATTACTTAAGCTAGTACATTAAAAACAAAAAAAACTCCACACAGTTGAAATTTCTTACGCAATATCTATTATAAGTGTTACTATTCCAGAATTCCATACGTACGATTATTAAAACACTATAAACTACAAAGTTTGGTATCTAGACGATCGCTTATTATGACCATGATGTTACATGGGTTGTGTAGTGACAGGTTTGACTGTAGTTATATCACAAATAAGTTACATTATATTGTACCGAGAAGTGTAATTCGACGCGCAGTGCAGGCACCTCGGTTGTTTTACACCATGAGATGTAAAACAAACGCTGAAGCGCGGGCACCCCTCCGCCGCCTCTTAGATAATTATAACACACACTTCACAGAATGTGATATTTTTGCTCTGTCATCTTTAAAAGAATGATAACTTAGTTGACTATAATGATTTATAAATTATGTAATAATTAGCATAATTACGTACATTGTCATAAATAGCACAATTGTAAAGCATATAATATTTCTTTGTGGGCATTGGTGTGGGTTACACGTTAAGTACTCCTTTATAAATTAATTGTCCTGTATCTTTTTTTTGGTCCAATAAAAAAGAAGATACACGATGACTAAGAGCACCAATGAATGATTTATACAGCATGAATGGGTCGGCTCGACCGGGGAAGGACCACGCTCTCACAGAATACCAGCGTAAAATAGCAGCTTAACACTGCTGTGTTTCTTATGGTGAGTGTAGATGATGTCAGATTCTTTTTACCGGAAACTAGGCATTCCATCTTCGTTCTCAGGGGTGACAACGCATCTGCATTTTGATTCTTAATCGACGATAAATGTAGATTTCTATGGGCTGCAGTATCCATCAGGTGGACTGTGGTTTTTTGGTGTGTATCATACTAAACACAGGAGAATCAAACTCCAGTCGTGTTGACTCCTTCGTTCTACAACCAGCGGGACTTTAAAAAATATTTACAATAATATAATTATTATTACATCCCTTCACAAGTCCACTGCTGAACATAGGTTTCCCCCACAGAATGCCACAAAGCACGGTCTTTAGTCACCTGCATCAACCGACTTCCTGCATGTTTTAACAGTTTGTCACTCATCAAGTGGGAGGTCGTCCTACACATCGCCTACCGGTACGATCCTGCCACTTGAGAACTTTTCCCCATCGGTTGTCGGTTCTGCGAGCTACATGGCCGGCCCATTGCTACTTTTGACATTGCTACTTCAACTTACTAATCCATTGGGCTACGTCGGTCACTTTAGTTCTACTGCGGATATCCTCATTTATAAGTATATTGCAGAGAAACCGCGAGCATAGCCACTATAGCTGAGCGACTTTGAGCACAATTTTAAGTACAATATAATATTTTACAAAATTAAGTATGAAAATATTTCGAAACAATATAGTGGCAATCACCTTCTTCCCGGTGGTTTTTATTATCAAACATGTACTATTCAGTAATATAATAACCCTTATTAAATTGTTTTTGGTTAATAGAAATTTTCACATAAAATTGCAATTAACAATTTCATTGATTTACCACGTGCTCGGCGGTGAAGGAAAACATGTGAGAAAACCTGCATGTCTGAGAAATAAGAAAAAAAAATTTCGAAGACATGTAAAGAAGGAATTACTGACTACATGGAGTCGATTAACTGTTATAACTAGCTTGTACCTGTTCCTGGTATTTACAGAATGGTTATCACTATTTTCAATAAAACTATTTTTGTTTTTAATACATAAAATTTTCGTAAATATACTGAGAGGTTAATATATTTATTTCTTAAAATTTTTCTCTGAGGGATTCTTTCAGACCTAGATTGTAAATTGCTCTTGTGGATCGCTTCTGAAATCTTGCTACATTATATAGCTGCAGCGTGTCTCTATCACGTATAAATAAATATAAGTGTTGCCATGTTGCATTGTAAGTTAAGGGGCTACTCCATGCAAACGACCTTTAGCATTTGGTCCGCCGCGCCGACTCGCTACAATATATCGCGTAAGAAATATGTAAGACGCCACCTACTGTACGAACGTAGTATTATTTTTTCAACATCAATAAACTATTTTATGGAAATACACACAGCGTACAACGATAAATGTATTTTAGTTTTTTTATTCGGTATATTAGTTGCATTATATTAGAATTATGTATTCTCATATATTATCTAATTATGAAATTTTACAATTAATTATATATTAAAAATGAAGCATTGAAAATTGTGAGTTTAAAAGATACCTACTCATTATAGGTAAATAGATAGATAGGTCGCCTTTTGTACAAATATTTGGTGCAATAAAGATTAAATAAATAAATAGGATGTTTCGCAGATGTGTTTTTGATTATTGTTAATTTTTACGTGCCACGTATTGCAAAGTAACATACCTACCTACTAATTTTTGAACTGAGCACCTTGTAACTTAGCCTGCTTATTACTATTGCTGGCAGACATTATCCTCACCCCAATGATTGATGAGGATTAAAATCAATTTTATTTCTACATACGTAATTATATTTATTTATACGTATTTAATAATTTAAAACTTTAAACTTTAATAAACTTTTCCACACGCAAAATACGCGCATAGACGTGGAGTTGCGAAAAACAGCCCGTCGTAAACTAACTTTAATAAAGGTAATACAAAAATCAACAAGAAGTATAAAGGTTCAATCTATGAATTTCAATTTTAAAAAAACGTTACCCCCACACTAGGATTTTCTCCTGTGTCGTGGATGCAGTTTAAAACATAAATTACACAAGGACAAACATCCAGACCCGGAACAATTATATGTAGGCCATGCAAATACTTGTTCCGTGCGGGATTCGAACACGCGGCCCCCAGCGCAATAAATAATTGCTAAGTCACTGCGCCACGGAGCCGTCGCCGGATTATAGCTAAAGTGACCATACGTCCCGTTTTGAAAGGGACTGTCCCTTTTCTCGGTCACCTGTCCCATTGTCCCCAAACAAAGGACACAGTCAGTTTGATTTTCTTTTTTAGTTAAATTTAGTTTTAAAAAAAATTAGTTTATAGGGGTTTTTGGGTTGTAATTAAATGATGCCCGGGTAGGTATTAGTACTTACGTAGTGAAAGTAGGTAACTATTTAGATAAGTACCTTTTATCTAATCATAATACCTACATAGGTACCTATTGCGATTAGATATACTTGGTAGGTATATTAATACCTACTTAGATACTTTTTACCGAATTAGGGTGGATGCCCCTAATACCAGTCATGCCCCTAATTCCAGTCTTTTCGCCTTTTACTCGATAAATAAGATTTCTAGTAGTGTTAAATACAAATATTGTCATCTAAAAAATTCATTGTACCTAGAGGAAAGTATATTTATTCAAATATTACCTCGCAGTTTTAAACTTAACAGTGTTAAATTAAAAATCTAAACACGTACGCAACGAAAAACGATCATTTTCCAAATTATTTAAGAAGTTATGATCCCGGTAAAATTATGCTTACTTTACATTATCTCATATATAGGCTTTTTAATTTGTTTGAATATTACTATAGATATATTAATGCAGTTATATTTGTTTGAATTTACAAGTTATTTATTTTCTTTTAGTGGAAATTAATGGGCTGTAAGAAATGTATGGAATGCATAATGTCAGCCGCCCGGCTGTTATTTGTTTTGACGTACCTAATAAAATTCATTTCAGTCATGTAATATAAATCAGGGCTGCCTTAAACCTGAATAAATACCCTTAATTAGATCATAACTTATTTTATAGCTACGGGAGTTATGATCAATTCGTCTGTTTTAAAATTGGTTTTAGATTTTAAAGTTTAGCAAAAGATGTACTAGCTTTTCTCTCTGACATTCGGCGTATATTAAGAACACCTTATGTACTCAATTATTTTTTAAAAAAGAAGAAAAAACAAGCAATAAATAATATACTATATTTTAGCAAAAAACTAAAACTTAGTAATACTGATTATAACTTAGAACATAAATGAAAAACTCATAACTGACTTTTGGCCTGACCTTGGATTCGAACCCGGGACCTCATGATCAGCAGTCGCACTACTACAACCACTAGACCAACGAGGCAGTACTGTACCTACTAAGATATTGTGGTTGGGTATTAGAATTATTTTCAACTGATAATATTGAACTTTATACTGATAATATTGAATTAGCCTTTTATAGTGTAAATTATAATATTTGTCGAAATGTTAATTATGGATTCGAACCTTACATGCTAATGGTGCTTCATTTTTTTATTTGCATTTACTTCAAAGAAAATACACGCTAAAAGCTTTATTCTGCAGTAAAAAATACAACAAATATATGTATAACTAATACGAAAAATTATATGCAAAACAAACAAATAATACTACCTATAAATAACCTAATAAGTAATAATAATATTATCGATTTATAAGATGACGTCAGCGAGCATGTGCGCTGGTTGACGCCGTGACAAACGACACAAGTTTGACCTTCAAGAGCTTAGCGCTCACTGACTCCAGCAAGCCCGTGGGCAGTGAATACGCCCAGTTTTTAAAATAATTTCTTAATAAAATCAAATTTTGGTCTTTTGAAAAAAAATTTATGATAGATATGTTCATTAATAAATTGCCTATCTATTGGTGTAAATCGCAAAATTAAATAATACTTACTTTACGGGGAGATGCATGTTATCAATAATGATTTCACATTTATGTGGTTTCGTTGTAAGGAGATTATTTTAATATTTATTCCTTTAAAAAAATTGAATATGACTCTTATGGAATCAAGATTATGTAAAAATATGATGTGTTTTTTATTAGTTGATATATCTTTTAAATAAAAAGTAAATAGCTCCTAAAAACCGCACAAATAACGACTAGCGCGACATTTTGCTCAACCTGCGCCTTAAAATATAACAATAGTTTTCCGCCACAACTGTTTTCTCTTAAGAATGCTTAGCCTATCGTGTCGTTGGACCATATTCAGTTAGTTAATATTTCCTGAGTGTATATATCTTGTTAATTATGGTTATACGTTGTTCCCGCATTCTCGCACCACTAATTTCAAGAAATCGCTGGTAAAAAATAACATGAAAATATTCAGAAACTTTAACAAGGTCTTATTTATTTTTTCTATTATACAGAATAATTTTGTTCCATAACGTTAGTAATAGGAAATTAAATACTCGTTGTAAAAATATAAGATTATTAATAAGAATAATACGGCTAGAGCTTTATTGATTTTAAGCTCCACCCGCATTGTTTTGTGGCATGTAATTTAAGCTTCACTGAGTAACTTCCTCAACTCCTACTTAATATCGACACTTTACTACGCACTACACGGAGTGGCGGTGTAACAATAATCATGCCCCATATCATCCTGTGGCTGTCGTACGAGACGACAGTGGAAAACTGAAATAGGGAATGCAATCTATTGCGGAACAACTATGTTCAGCAGTAAATTTTCATAGGCTGTAATGAATGAATGGATGGATCGACGCTCTTTGGTCTGTCGGTCCCTGCTAGTACCGACTGCGTTATTAATCTGCTAATTTTAATTGTTATTTTTTTAATCACAAGAAGTCGCCGTGTGCAGCGTATCGACCGAGTTATCAACCATTAAAATATATTCTATAAACGGGATTTTGATTATGCGGTAAAACCCAAGCACTCCGCTTCGCGTTCAAGAAGTTTAAACAAAAATAATAAAATTTTATATGGTATTTTTTTCTTATTAAAAAGCCTTACCTTTACACTAGGATTTTTTCTGAATCGTGGGGGCAGTTTACATACATAAATTTCACAAGGACAAACATCCAGACAGAACAATTATTTGAAGGTTATACTACTTCTGTGCGGGATTTGAACCCGCGGCCCCTAGCGCTCACTACGGGACTGCGCCACGGAGCCGTCAAAGTATATCCGTTAGTAGACTCTAGGTAGTAGCTATAAAGACTAAAAAATAACTTTAAATAAAAAGTAAAAGCCGACTTCAAAGAACTAAAAAGAATAAAATAATTAAATATTTTTTACGTGGTATAGCCATGCTACAGCTACATTAGTAGTATAGTTGTAGCACGAATGGGTCGGCTCGACTGGGGAAGGACCACGCTCTCACAGAATACCAGCATAAAATAGCAGCTTGACACTGCTGTGTTTCGTATGGTGAGTGTAGAGAACCGGAGACCCTTTTTACTGGAAAAGAGGCATTCTATCTTAGTCCTTACGGGTGACAACGCATCTGCATTTTAATTCGCAAATGAGGATAAATGTAGATGTCTATGGGCCAAAGCAACCACTTACCATCAGGTGGACTGTGCGCTCGCTTGTCACCTTAACTGATATAAAAAAATTCCAACATTCTGAACTCGACGCTAAGATACATCCCAACTTCATAATGTTAAATTATTTTATTATTATTAGTTCTGTAAATTCCGTTTTTACTTTTATTAAATAGATTTTCTTACCCCTTTGTATGGAGTAAGGCATATTACAATCGCAATGTCTTTTAATTTTTTTTTATAGGAGAAGGGTAACAAGCGAGCACACAGTCCAACTGATAGTAAGTGGCTGCTGTGGCCTATAGACATTTACATTTATCCCTGATTACGAATCAAAATGCAAATACGTTGTCATCCATGAGGACTAAAATTGAATGCCTCGTTTCCAGTTAAAAGGGTCTCCGGTTCTCTACACTCACCATACGAAATTCAGCAGTGTCAAGCTGCTATTTTACGCTGGTATTCTGTGAGAGCGTGGTCCTTCCCCGGTCGAGCCGACCCATTCGTGCGACAACTTTACTACTAATGTAGCTGCAGCATGGCTATACCACGTAAAAATTATTTAATTATTTTATTCTTTTTAGTTCTTTGAAGTCGGCTTTTACTTTTTATTTAAAGTTATTTTTTAGTCTTTATAGCTACTACCTAGAGTCTACTAACGGATATACTTTGACGGCTCCGTGGCGCAGTCCCGTAGTGAGCGCTAGGCGCCGCGGGTTCAAATCCCGCACAGAAGTAGTATGACCTTCAAATAATTGTTCTGTCTGGATGTTTGTCCTTGTGAAATTAATGTATGTAAACTGCCCCCACGATTCAGAAAAAATCCTCCGGTCTCCGGTTCTCTACACTCAACATACAAACACAGCAGCGTTAAGCTGCTTTAAATAATTACACTATAAAATTCCTATTTTGCAACCCTCAGGGATAGAATTTTTCTTCAAGTTAAGTGGAACCACATATATTTACAGTTTATGATATATGTATAGAATATCTTATATATATATATATATATATATATATATATATATATATATATATATATATATATATTCTAGTTTATTCGAACTTCGTTACCTTTTTTTTTCTCATTATTAGTTTACTTTTGCTGCACTACATCCCATATGCTTATCTCTACTTAGCCTAATATGTACGATTTTTCTTTTGTGTATAAAAGTTTAAATAAATAAACCGCCTCTGAGGTATTACCTCAAAATTCTAATTATATATTAATGAAAAAATAATTAACAAAATGGATTCTCAATTAACAAAGATATCGCGTTACATGTATAGAAAAAGAAACATACAGCCGAATTTTAAACCACCTCTTATTTTTAAAACGGCTGAAATAAATAAAAAAAGAAAAGAAAAGTGCGTAACATTATATATTAATAATGGTCTCCAGACCTAATTTCGGTCAGCACGGCTATTCTCAACGGACACTAGACATCTGCGCAGGATAGGATTATAATGTTCAAGTGTATGCACAAGCACGGGTGCACTTTCTGTTCCCTCACTCTCATAGTCCGATAGGACAGCAAGCCGACACGACCGGAGAGAGATCAGGCGCAGCACCAACGGCTTTATGTGCTTTCCGACACAGGGGGCGAAACACCGAAAAATTTTTGTTTTAAAAAATTTAGAAAAACTCAATAATTGATTTTATTTTACTCGATCCGGGATGCGAACCGAGGATCCCATGATCATCAGTCGCGTTTACGACCGCTATACCAACGAGGTAGTACATGGAATGATAAAAGCCATTGATAAATCTTCATTTCTAAATAAAATACCGCAAATTAAAATTCACGCACACCAGCTTCGTGTTTGAACTTGTGAATATGTAAATCGGGCATGAAACGACGATTTTGTTATTCAAATTTGTATTTGCATTGCCCGCAAACTCCCCTTTTGTGGTTGTCAGTGCCGTACGTCATCGACCGCGGTATAATTATAAAAAATACTACCTTCTGCCCGCAGCTAAATCCAATGCCTTCATGTTCATTTTCCTATAACTTAGTATTTCTTGGTTAAAGGTTTTATATGTGCTAGTATAAATTTCATCCAAATCTGTTTAGATGTTTAGTGTGTTAAAGATAAAGTTTAAAGTTAAAAGCAGCCAGCATTCTTGGCACTATAGTACGGAGAATTTGACTGTATAATAATTGTCGATTATTTTTTTTATTGTGCGAAATACATAATGTATATTTATTATTTTACCGTACGAATACTTCGCTATTACCGTGTAATAGCGAAAAATTCTTGTCGTCCCGTTGGTGTCATAAGAGGAGGCAGATGAAAACAAAGAAGGAGATAGGCAGCAACGTCTTCCTGATAACTGCCAATCGTGGAAACTATGGAAAATATCCTCTCTATAAAGTAATTTATGAGGGAGGCCTATGTTCAGCAGTGGAGTTTCGATAGGCTGTAATGCAGTAGCGTTCTATGCGTAACAGGCTTCTCTTACCATCAAGAAGACTGTGTGTTTATTTTCGGAGGTAACAATCAATACATTTTGATTCTTAATCATGAATATTTTTTTTTGCGCCCTATAATCCGCATACCATCACGAGGACTGTGTGTGCATTTTTTGAGTTGATAACGCATCTATTGCATGCCTTAAGCACAAAGCGCGTAGGTATGTTCTACTAGCTCCTAAAAATCAAGATTCCAACGTTTTGTCGCATAAAATCGTATCTAACAATGATATTGAACATAGAAATTATATAAAAATTACATTGTCAGCAAGATACATGATTGTTGAACTTATTAATATTTTTTTTAAATCGAATAATTGCTATTTTTACATAAAATAGGTGGTTTTAGTAGCTTATGGTGTAGATTTATCGAGTCCGTATGGAATGGTAAACACGATAACTTTTGAAAATATCAAAAGTTTAACTCAACCTATTTTTGAATCTCTTCATCTATCATCTATGAAGCTATGGAACGTAAATGGCAGTTTAATTTTGTTTTGTTTAGTTATAATTAATTTTGTTCGGCTGTAAAACGTCGAAATTTTCGGTGATTAAGCAGCCTTATATTAATTTATTTTACTAAATAGACCATTATTTTACTAAATACCCCATATCTTCCCGTGGGTGTCGTAAAAGGCGACAAAGGGAAACAGGCAGGAGATGGGCAGCAGCATCTTCCTAAAAACAGCAAAAATACAATTAAAAACTGCGGTTGCCAACCCATTCGCCAAGCGTGACAACTATGGCAAATACCCCCAATGATTAAAGCAACAAACAGACGGCCACCAGTCCCCGGCGGCCCCGCTATTCCTGGCTACGGTGGCGACCATGGTAACGGCGGGGCAACGGGTGCTAAGAATCTCCGGTAGAGGTTCGGTTGCCACCTACGATGACTCGACCTGGCAACATACAACGCACGCACCCTGAGGACTGACGAGATGATTGTGGAGCTGGAAGAAGAGATAGACAAGTTACGCTGGCATATTAGAGGATTATCCGAAGTCCGAAGAGAGGGGGGGAACACGATAATCCTCGAATCCGGCAACTTGCTCTATTACCGGGAGGGCGACTATCTGTCCCAAGGAGGTGTCGGATTTATCTTCCACAAGTCTCTCGTTAACAACGTTGTAAAGATTGAGAGTGTGTCGACGAGGGTTGCGTACCTTATACTCAGAATCACCAAACGGTATTCGCTGAAGCTCATACAGGTTTACGCACCAACCTCGGCACACCCCGATGAGGAGGTGGAGGAAATGTATGAGGATATCTCTAGAGTCATTTTTTTAACAGTGATAGAGACAGGCGGCAGCTTTTGCTGTCGCATGGATGGGCCGGCTCGAACCGGGGTGGTACCACGACCTCACAGAATGCCAGCGTGAAGTAGAGGTATACCTCTGCGTTTCGCTTGGTGACTGCAGGTGGCCGGAGGCCCTTTTTACTGGAAATGAGGCATTCCATCCTAGTCCTCACGGGTGAAAACGCATCTGCATTTTGATCTATAACAGAGGATAGATGTAGATGTCTATGGGCCGCAGCAACCACTTACCATCAGGTGGACTGTGTGGCCATTATTCACCCTTATCCTTTAAAAAAATGCATTCCTCCAAAACCCAATATACGGTGTTAATGGGAGACTTCAATGCAAAACTAGGCACAAGAAAGAACGGTGAGCTGAAAGTAGGGAATTTTGAAATAAGGCAACGGAACCCAAGGGGCCAGCAGCTGGCCGACTTCATGGAGAAAGAGGGACTCTTTATGATAAACTCTTTCTTCCAGAAGCGGCCCCACAGGAAGTGGACCTGGTCGAGCCCCGACGGTTTGACAAAAAATGAGATTGACTTCATTATGACAACTGTTCAGTGATGTCACCGTGATCGCGGGGGTGAAAACTGGTAGCCATCACCGAATGGTCAGAGGCACACTGAACCTAAACGTTAAGTTGGAGAGGTCTCGTCTAATGAAGTCAACGCTCCGTCCCCCTCGTGCTCTATTCCAAGGTCCCAAAACCTTTCAGCTTGAGTTACAAACCCGTTTTCAGTGCATAGAAGACTGCAATGCAGTGGACGATATGAATGACAAGCTCATGGAAACTGTCCATGCGGTCGGAGCTAAGTTCTGCAAGACCCGCCGCAGAAGAACACAAAAACTCTTCCATCACACTCTTAATCTCATGGCAGTTAGACGGGAGATGAAGCTACATTCTTCAACAGATTTGACAGAATACAGGCAACTGAACAGACAGATCTCCAAATGCATGCGGAGGGACTTACGCAACTTCAATACAGCTTGTATTAAAGAAGCGATCGAGCGGAACTAAGGCTCCAGAGTCTTTGCCAGAGATCTGTCTGCCAGAAAGACCCAATTGTCAAAGCTGAAGACCGAGTGTGGCAGCATCGTTTCCGGGGCACCTGAGATATTAAGTAAGATTGAGAGGTTCTATGGGCAACTGCACACGTCATCGTTGGAGCCACACGCAAGTGTGAGTAACGATCCAAGAGCGAGTCTTATCCGACACTATTCCGAAGATATCCCGGACGTCAGTCTGAGCGAGATTAGAATGGCTCTCCAGCACCTTAAAAACGGCAAGGCTCCAGGCGAGGCTGGAATTACAGCGGAGCTTCTGAAAGCGGGTGGAAAACTGGTACTGGAAGTCCTTCAGAAGCTCTTTAATTCCGTCCTTCATGGCGGCATTACACCGGAGGCGTGGAGCAGAAGTGCTTTGGTCTTGTTCTTCAAGAAAGGTGGCAACGCTCTGTTGAAGAACTACAGACCGATTTCCCTTCTGAGCCGCGTCTACGTGCTGTTTTCGAGAGTCATTACGAATCGTCTCGCGCGCAGACTTGACGACTTCCAGCCTCCCGAACAAGCCAGTTTCCGAAAGGGCTTTAGCATCATAGACCACATACATACCTTAAAGCAAGTTGTACAGTCAAATAGAGTACAGTTAACTAGTCCGAGGAGTACAATTTGCCACAATGCCTGGCGTATGTGGACTATGAGAAAGCCTTTGATTCCGTCGAAATTTGGGCGGTGCTGCAGTTCCTTCAGCAGTGTCAAGTTGACTGTCGGTATATCGAAGTGCTGAAGTACTTGTACAGTAGGGCTGCGATGGCTATCCAAGTACAGAACCAGAGTACGAAACCTATACAATTGCAGAGAGGTGTAAGACAGGGTGACTTTATATCCCCGAAACTCTTCACCGCTGCATTGGAAGACGTTTTCAAGCTTCTGGACTGGAAAGGATACCGTAATAACATCAATGGCGAGTACATCACTCACCTTTGATTTGCCGACGATATAGTCCTTATGGCAGAATCAGAATCAGACCTCAATAGTGTCTCCCAACGGATAGGTCTTAAGATGAACATGGACAAAACAAAGATCATGTTTAATGTCCATGTCACACCTATGCCGGTAGTTGTTGGGAGCACTAAGCACGAAGTTGTTGACGAGTATGTTTACCTGGGACAAATAGTCCGACTAGGTAAGTGCAACTTCGACCGAGAGGTCAATCGACAGATTCAACTCGGCTGGGCAACGTTCGGGAAATTACGGCACATCTTCTCATCAGGTATACCTCAAAACTTGAAAACGAGACTGTACACCCAGCGCGTGTTGCCAGTTATGACATACGGAACTGAGACGTGGTCCTTCGCTGCTGGCCGTATGAGGAAGCTCAAGGTCGCTCAGCGAGCTATGTAGAGGGCTATGCTCGGAGTTTCTCTGCGTGATAAACTCAGAAATGAGGATATCCGCAGTAGAACCAGAGTGACCGACATAGCCCAACGGATAAGTAAGCTAAAGTAGCAGTGGGCCAGCTATATAGCTCGAAGAACCGACAACCGATGGGGAAGAAAGGTTCTCGAGTGGCAGCCTCGTACCGGTAGGCGAAGTGTAGGGCGACACCCCACGAGATGGAGTGACGACCAGTTAAGACATGCAAGAAGTCGATGGATGCAGGTGGCTCAGGACCGTGCTTTGTGGCATTCCTTGGGGGAGGCCTATGTTCAGCAGTGGACTTATGAAAGGCTGTAATGATGATGACCAAATAGACTGGTTCACTTAGTCCGGCGTCAACCGCTATCATGAGTAGATACTGTATCGGTTGTCTGCAGCGGCTCAAAAACATCACTGTACAAAGACAAAATATTCGAAAACCCAAATTTCATATATACTTGATAGGATACCTCCTGTACTCTGTACTGTGACTTATGTATCATAGAGGTACCTTACAAACATAAATTGCACGAGTATAACATCCAGACCCGAAACAATTATTATTTGTGGGCCAAACAAATACTTGTTCTGTGCGGGATTCAAACCGGCGGCCTCAGCGCAACAACTCTTTGCTATGCCACTGCATTTTGATTCATAATTGAGTATTGATTAAGGTCTATGCGCACAGTATCTGCTTACAATGCAATGAACTATGTGCTTGTCTCTCAACCTTACATGGATAAAAAAATCCAGTTTTGTTTACATAAATCCACCACGAAGCGCGTAATAAATAGCAGTCACCAAAATATGGCGGGTATCAGTAGTGAATAGGATATTGAATCGATACTGAAGAAGATAGAATAAAACGGGTAAGTACGACTATTACACTTTCATCGCAGCGTCCATTGTAGAACAAACGTCATAAAAGTCCTTCATCAACAGATAATTTTGCTCAAAGAATCTTCCCCGGTCGAGTCGACCTATTCTAAAGATTTTTGAACGTCTTTCGAGGTTGTATAATTGCTAACTACGGAATTTATGAGTTTGATCAATGCAACAAGGATATGAGGAAGCTCTTAGGTTTATTGCTGCATTGAAGTTACAGTTGAATGAGGCTAATAAGCAAATAACACAATTTAAAACATATATATATATATATATATAACCTTAACGCCTCATATACTCAAGCCTTTACAGCAATCTGCAACAATAGATTTAACTGATGACGACTCTTCCACTTCAGGAAACACGGTAAGAATTTATTGCAGTTAAACCAAATTCAACAAGTAAATAAAAGTTAATAAATACATTAGGGAAGTATATAAAAGTTAATAAATACATAATGGTAATGATAATTTAAAGTTTACATATAATTGTAATAATAATAATGACACACTTTATTTAATTGACATAAATAATTTAATAAAAAGTTTTGGACAAAAGGTAGATATTACCTATCCAAATATAATTTAAGACTGGTAGCAAATGTACTATCTTATTACTTACTTTCCAACTCAGCCAAGTTTTTGACTACCAAGAGCTTTTATTGAGCATCGTAATCAAACACAGAAAAGTTTAACTTTAATAATCTACATTTAACGGAAATAAAACTAAATATATTAAATTTACAACATCGAATGTTAAAAATCTGAGTACCAATGTATTTTTAAATGGGAAAGAACTGAGCTCTGTTCAATCCACTGCTTTTCTTGGCATCATTCTCGGTGCAAAGATTCAGTGGGGCCCCCATATATCCAAACTAGCAAGCAGACTAAGTTCTGCAGCCTATGTTGTAAAAAATATTAGAGGTCTCACTAGTGTCGATACAGCTAGATTAGTTTATTTCAGTTATTTCGATAGAAAAATGTCTTATGGGGTTTTGCTATTGAGAAATGCGGTTAATTCAGAAACAATTTTTGTTTTACAGAAGAGGTCTATTAGAGCTACTCGTATTTACGACCTAAATCAGAGATAGTCTCTTAGAGATAAATTTAAAGAAATAAGTATATTAACTTTGGCCTCTCAGTATATTTACGAAAATTTAATTCACAATTTAATTTAGTTCACAAAAACGAAGGTAGTTTATGTAAGAAAAGTGATATGTATTTTGTAAACACTAAGAACAAACACAAGCTAGTGATATCAGTTTTTCGACTCCACAGAGTCAGTAATTCATTCTTGGTGCAATGTATACGCTATTACAACAAGGTCCCGGAAAGTGTACAGGCTCTCTATATTACCAAGGTTAAATGTTTTGGTAAGCTGAAACTGTATAAAAAGGGTTATTATAATACAAATGAATACATGATTTATTATAATTTATAATATAAATTAGTTATTAATATAAATCAATACATTAAATAGGCTGCAACTTTGCTTTATTTACATGGTTTATAATAAACCCCGGGAATGAGATGGTTGCTTCCAAGCAGTTTCTAAAATAAATTTTGTAAATAGTTTGTACAGCCATTAATGTAAAATTTACTTTAAAAAAAGTCCCGCTGGATTTCTTGCTGGTTCTTCACAGGATAGAGGGTTCTTTTTCGAACCAGTGATAAAGAAAAAAATGACTTTCAATAAGAATTACACATGTGATCAATATACGGTGTTAATGGGAGACTTCAATGCAAAACTAGGCACAAGAGATAACGGTGAGCTGAAAGTAGGGAAATTTGGAATAGGGCAACGGAACCCAAGGGGCCAGCAGCTGGCCGAGTTCATGGAGAAAGAGGGACTCTTTATGATGAACTCTTTCTTCAAGAAGCGGCCCCACAGGAAGTGGACCTGGTCGAGCCCCGACGGTTCGACAAAAAATGTGATTGACTTCATTATGACGACCAGATGACAACTGTTCAGTGATGTCTCAGTGATCGCGAGGGTGAAAACCGGCAGCGATCACCGAATGGTTAGAGGCACACTGAACCTAAATGTGAAGTTGGAGAGGTCTCGTCTGATGAAGTCAACGATCCGTCCCCCTCGTGCTCTAACCCGAAACCTTTCAGCTCGAGTTACAAAACCGTTTTCAGTGCCTAGAAGACTGCAATGAAGTGGACGATATGAATGACAAGCTCGTGGAAACTGTCCATGCGGTCGGAGCTAAGTTCTGCAAGACCCTCCGCAGAAGAACACAAAAACTCTCCGATCACACTCTTAATCTTTTGGCTGTTAGACGGGAGATGAGGCTACATTCTTCAACAGATTTGACAGCATACAGGCAACTGAACAGACAGATCTCCAAATGCATGCGGAGGGACTTACGCAACTTCAATACAGCTTGTATTAAAGAAGCGATCGAGCGGAACTAAGGCTCCAGAGTCTTTGCCAGAGATCTGTCTGCCAGAAAGACCGAATTGTCAAAGCTGAAGACCGAGTGTGGCAGCATCGTTTCCGGGGCACCTGAGATATTAAGTGAGATTGAGAGGTTCTATGGGCAACTGCACACGTCATCGTTGGAGCCACACGCAAGTGTGAGTAACGATCCAAGAGCGAGTCTTATCCGACACTATTCCGAAGATATCCCGGACGTCAGTGTGAGCGAGATTAGAATGGCTCTCCAGCACCTTAAAAACGGCAAGGTCCCAGGCGAGGATGGAATTACAGCGGAGCTTCTGAAAGCGGGTGGAAAACCGGTACTTGAAGTCCTTCAGAAGCTCTTTAATTCCGTCCTCCATGGTGGAATTACACCGGAGGCGTGAAGCAGAAGTGCGGTGGTCTTGTTCTTCAAGAAAGGTGACAACGCTCTCTTGAAGAACTACAGACCGATTTCCCTTCTGAGCCGCGTCTACGTGCTGTTTTTGAGAGTCATTACGAATCGTCTCGCGCGCAGACTTGACGACTTCCAGCCTCCCGAACAAGCCGGTTTCCGAAAGAGCTTTAGCACCATAGACCACATACATACCCTACGGCAAATTGTATAGAAGTCCGAAGAGTAAAATTTGCCACTATGTCTGGCGTATGTGGACTATGAGAAAGCCTTTGATTCCGTCGAAATTTGGGCGGTGCTGCAGTCCCTTCAGCGGTGCCAAGTTGACTGTCGGTATATCAAAGTGCTGAAGTGTTTGTACAATAGAGCTACGATGGCTATCCGAGTACAGAATCAGAGTACGAAACCTATTCAATTGCAGAGAGGTGTAAGACAGGGTGACGTTATATCCCCGAAACTCTTCACCGCTGCATTGAAATACGTTTTCAAGCTTCTGGACTGGAAAGGATACGGTATTAACATCAAAGGCGAGTACATCACTCACCTTCGATTTGCCGACGATATAGTCCTCATGGCAGAATCGCTGGAGGAACTAAGCACTATGCTCAATGACCTCAATAGTGCCTTCCAACGGATAGGTCTTAAGATGAACATGGACAAAACAAAGATTATGTTTAATGTCCGTGTCACACCTATGCCGGTAGTTGTTGGGAGCACTAAGCTCGAAGTTGTTGACGAGTATATTTACCTGGGACAAATAGACCGACTAGGTAAGTCCAACTTCGACCGAGAGGTCAATCGATGGATTCAACTCGGCTGGGCAGCGTTCGGGAATCTACGACACATCTTCTCGTCAGAAATACCTCAAAACCTTAAAACAAAATTGTACAACCAGTTCGTGTTGCCAGTGATGACTTACGGATCTGAGACGTGGTCCTTCACTGCTGGCCGTATGAGGAAGCTCAAGGTCGCTCAGCGAGCTATGGAGAGGGCTATGCTCGGAGTTTCTCTGCGTGATAAACTTAGGAATAAGGATATCCGCAGTAAAACCAGAGTAACCGACATAGCCCAACGGATTAGTAAGCTGAAGTGGCAGTGGGCCGGCCATATAGCTCGAAGAACCGACAACCGATGGGGAAGAAAGGTTCTCGAGTGGCAGCCTCGTACCGGTAGGCGAAGTGAAGGGCGTCCCCCCACAAGATGGAGTGACGACCTGGTAAGACATGCAGGAAGTCGATGGATGCAGGTGGCTCAGGACCGTGCTTTGTGGCATTCTTTGGGGGAGGCCTATGTTCAGCAGTGGACTTGTGAAGGGCTGTAATGATGATGATGTTGTGATCTATATTGAATAAAAAATTATTCTATTCTATTCTAATTTTAAAAGTGATTCTCGAATTACCACTATCCACATTACTGTCTGTATTAGTCTGAGAGCTGGCGACGAATTTTGAGAAGGTCCTTTTGGCAAGTTGAAAATGTGAAAAAATATACTTTCGTCAATTGGCGAATCCAATCCCGCCAGTCTAACAGACCGTTTGCGGTTATTTCGTTACTGCGCAGCATATAAAATATGCAAAAATTTTTTTAAAATACTTTCAGTAGATTATGCGTGGAAGATAACAAACATCCATACATCCATTCATCCTCACAAACTTTCACGTTTATAATATTAGTAGGATTCAAGTCAATCATTTCTAACTAAATACTATTAAAACTGGAAATATCAGAAACTAGGCCACGGCAAAGAATATATACACCACGGTCAATAATTATTCTTTTACCTTGACAGGAACAAACTACGCATAAGACTTTTTTGTCGTATTCCTTTGTAAACTTTATTCACGTCTGGGAATTCTTTAAAACCGCTAAATTCGTCCGGAGATTTGCAAGTATTATTAAAAAATTACTCAATAAATACGTAATTAAAATTAGAGATTGCCAAAAGTATATTTTTTGGGAATTGTACAAAAATATTTTTGGAGAGGTCTGGTAATACTTTATAACCGACAAAAACGTCTGGGATTATTTTTGGTATTATATAAAAACTGTATTAAAAGATCAAAAAAAGACATTAAGTTGCCATAAAAACATTTTTTTTATAATTTTATTTTTTTGCAAATTTTATATGCTCTTCAGTAACGAAATAACCGCAAACAGTCTACCAGACTCGCGAGACTGAATTCGCGAAACTATATTTTTTCACAATTTTAACTTGCCAAAAGGACCTTCCTAAAATATAGTGATGTCGGTAGTGAAATAAACTTAGTAGTTACACGAATAATGCAAACATTTAAACAAACTTCTTTTTTTTTCATACGATAAGGGTGACAAACGAGCACACAGTATACCTGATGGTAAGTGGTTGCTGCGACCCATAGACATCTACATCTATCCTCGTTTGCGAATCAAAATGCAGATGCGCCGTCACCCGTGAGGACTAAGATGGAACGCCTCATTTCCAGTAAAAAGGGCTTCCGGCCACCTGCACTCACCAAGCGAAACGCAGAGGTAAAGCTCTACTTCACGCTGGTATTCTGTGAGGTCGTGGTACCACCCCGGTTCGAGCCGGCCCATCCTTGCGACAGCAAAAGCTGCCGCGTGGCTCTACTACTGTTTAAAAATATTATGATTGTTTGTTTGTGTAAAAAAAATTCATATTTTTTTAATAGAATATGGGTGACAAACGAGCACACAGTCCACCTGATGGTAAGTGGTTGCTGTGGCCCATAGACATCTACATCTAACTTCGTTTGCGAAATAAAATGCAGATGCGTTGTCAGCCGTGAGGACTAAGATAGAATGGCTCTTTTACACTAAAAAGGGTCTCCGGTTCTCTAAGCTCACTATACGAAATACAGCAGCATTAAGCTGCTATTTTACGTTGGTATTCTGTAAGAGCGTGGTCCTTCCCCGGTCGAGACGACCCATTTATGCTACAACTACACTATTAATATAGTTGCAGCATGGCTCTACCACGTATAAAATATTATGTTTATAACATCTTAAAAATTATGACAGTATAAAAAATTGATAATATTAAAATTACATTATAAAAATCTTTATATAGTTGATAGTTTTTATGTAGGTATAGATAGGATAGGTTTTAGGTAGGGGTAGGGGATATAATATGGATATACCTTTGAAAGGAATCGGAATGGTAGTTATTATGGTTACTTTTGTTGTATTTATACTTTGTGTTTTATATCTATTTATATTTAAAATACAGTTTTGTATGTGTGTGTGTGTGTGTGTGTGTGTGTGTGTATGTATGTGTGGAGATTATATAGTATAGGTATATAAGTGAATTGTATTTCGGTTAATTGGATTGACTGGAATAGAATGCCAAAGGGCCTTATTTCCACCCCTTGTAATCCTTTATTAAGGTGTTATACAATAAAGTATAAGTAAATTATATTCACTAATTACAACCCTAAAGTACGTACAGCATATAAACCTTCCGATCCGTATAGAATAGTGTTCGTAGCTTGGCATCATGTCCATATGTTTAAAGTTTCAGAATGAAGTTGGCGTTTGCAAATAACGCTGTGCAGAATTTGACATCCTATTCGGACCGATCCAGTCAAAGTTGGTACAACTGAACTTCGTGAGTCTAGTCTAGTAGTATTGGCTTAGGATTTCTATTAACTAAGTAAAATTTTATTAGATTTAAAGCATTTTCTCTCACTCCAAACGAGTACAGCTTATCAGTTACTTGTCAAAAGCTTTTGTTAAATTCATAAAAAGTGCAACACATGGGCATTTATTGTTTACATTTAATACTCATTACCTAAAATATTTCCAAGAATTTATTCACTCAATAAAAAGATTATTTCTTTATCGGCCCGTAAAAACGAATTTGTTGCTCTACTGAAGGACATAGGAGGATAACGGGAGAGTCAAAAAATTAAAATTAAAAAATTTACTTTAATCACGCTTGGCAGATTTATTGATAACCTCAACACTAAATGATACGCACCTTAGACGCTGCTGTACGTCGAAAGTCTAAATATTTTTCGGGTGACTTGACAGTTGGTTTTACCGCCATCTATGAATCTAAAATTTATGATGTTTCTCATAATCACCTCTTAACTGAACATTTCGGGAATCAAAGAAGTGACACAACATTACTATTTAAAAATGTATTTATTGCTTTTCGAATTATTCTCCGCGAAATTTGACACATTTTTTCATACGATGGAACCAATTATTGAAGCAACCATTCCATTCGGAATTTGGGGTCTCCAAAATGGCCGTTTTGTAGGCGTCCACAGCTTCTTCAGGTGATGAAAATCTCTGTCCACGCAATTTATTCTTTATTTTAGGGAAAGTATAGAAATCATTAGGGCTTAGGTCGGGGCTGTACGGCGGATGGTTTAATAATTCTATGTTTTCTTGCTCTAAAAACTCTTTTGTTCTGTGTTGCTCAAGAGGAATAGTCGTAACATGGCCGGTTTTGGAGACAAACGTGGCCACCATTTTTTTTTTGCAACACTCCGTGAACGAACAATTTTTGTTGGCTTTAACTCAATTTCGAACACCCAAACTCGTGACTGGTTTTTTTGTTTCGGGTTTGTATGCGTATATCCAGGATTCGTCACTTAACACGATGTTGTATACAGCATTTGAGGATCCTGCGTGGAATCTTTCAAGAGTTCTGACGCACCAAGTAACGCGAGCCGCTTTTTGCTCTTCACAGAACGAATGCGGTATCCATCGGGAAAACAACTTTTTTACACCTAATTGTTCATGCAAGATTATTTGTATTTGACTCATGCCAATGTCTAAAGTTGCCTGAATTTCGCGGTATGGCACATGTCGATCTTCCTCAATCAGCTTACGCACAGCATCAACGTTTTCTTGGGTGACTGCAGTTTTTGGACGATCTTGACGGGGATCATCACTGAGATTGACACGTCCACGTTGAAATTCTGCAAACTAGCGATAAATTGTTGTTTTGGATGGGGCTTCATTACCAAATGCAGAAATCATCCGGTTAACACACTGTTTTTGTGTTAAACCACTTCGAAGATCATAATAAATCATCGCTCTTGAATTTTCTCGAGTCAATTCCATTTTCTCAACGACTAAACAAGTTTGACAAAACGTTGTGACAAGACCGAGAATCTTTTTTTAAATAAATAAATGGTATTCGATTTTTAAAACCAAGGAGTTTTCAATGAGGGCTAATAATCTTCCACTCACCAGATGTCGCTACTTGTGACTGAGGTAAAGTTTATTGTTACACAGTGTCAGTTAATTGAGAAATTCGCTTTAAATAATAGTTTATCATTATCTAGAGTATTATATTAATACACAACATAATGCGTCAGTAATTTTAATTTTTAATTTTTTGCACTTTATAATTCTTTTAAAAAATCGCCTTTTGCTGATATTTATAGTTTGCTTTATTCGTTTCTAATGTAATTAGTATAAAATATTACTAATAATACAGAAAGAAACCTTAAAGATTACATTTTCCTAAGAAATTATCATCCCCGCTATGAAATCTGTCAAATATTTTATCTCACTGTAAAGTGGCGCCGCCCTAGTGGCAGAAAAAGTCGTGGATGCCCGTCATTAAAAATATTTATTAAAATGACAGGAACAGTGGAAATATTCCATTCCCGATACGACGAAAAAGACGAAATTAGGCGATGTATTCTCTTACGCCGCCACCATTCGACAATCCTTAATCTTAAACCTTATAATAATATTCATATTCTAAAATATGTCGATCACTCAGCCTCAAATGTCTGAAAGGATTTTGCTCCCTTTTCCACCATCCTGTTTGTTTAATGCTGTAAAGGGTGAGTTTTCGCCCTTTTGTTGTCGATGTGCTTACTGATATATTTGTAACACGAATGGGTTGGCTCAACCGGGGAAGTACCATACTCTCACATAATACCAGCGTAAAATAGAAGCTTAACGATGCTGTGTTTCATATGGTGAGTGTAGAGAACCCGAGAGCTTTTTACTAAATACAAGGCATTCCATCTTAGTCCTCACGGGTGACAACGTATTTTAATTTTGGTTCGTAATCGATGATAAATGTAAATGCCTAAGGACCACAGCAGCCACTTACCATCAGGTGAAGTATATGCTCGTTTGTCACCCTTATCCTATAAAAAAAATCTAATAATCTGCCGGTGTCTGTCTTTCCGTCTGATTACATTCTGGGCGTCTTTAAAACAGGAGTGAATAGAGTTTTATTACACTAAAACAATGCATCAGGGCTTCATCACCATTTGAATCATCAAAGGTTTGGCATAGAGGTTCATTTCATTATATAAAATGACATAATATAAGTAACTTTTTATACTGAAATTTATTTTACGCCTATTGGAGGAGGTAGGCAACAGGCAATTTTAAATAAAATCATAAGCCATTTGATACTAAATAGTCAAATTTTTATTACCTCTCTGTTATTTCATTTCTAATGTTCTTATCCATTTAAAAGTGCTTTAATATTTCAACACGCCCGGGTTAAACTGGTAGAGAAAGCCAAAAGACATTAAATTCGCCCTTTGTAACGTTAAGGTGATTACATAAATGCATAAATAAATTTAAACATCTACCGTTTGTAAGCAATGGTTCTTCTAACCGGAGAAGAAATGGTCGAGGAAACTTCAAAGGATGTCAATTTGTAAAGACCATTGATACAATATTCTGAATCAAAAATCTATACATCTATACATACAATATTTTTTATAGGATAGGATGACAAACGAGCACATAGTCCACCTGATGGTAAGTGGTTGCTGTGACCCATAGACATCTACATTTATCTGCAATAAAGAATCAAAATGCAGATGCGTTGTCACCCGTGAGGACTAAGATGGAATGCCTCTTTTCCAGTAAAAAGGGTCTCCGGTTCTCTACACTTACCATACGAAACACAGCAGCATGAAGCTGCTATTTTACGTTGGTATTCTGTGAGAGCGTGGTCCGTCCCCGGTCGAACCGACCCATTCGTGCTGCAACTATACTACTAATATAGCTGCAGCATGGCTCTACCACGTAAAAAATGTGATGTAAATGAAACTACAATGTAAATAAAATTGAAGTGTATGTCTGTTATATTGAAGTAACTGGCTTCTATTAAGCTCAGAGGGTTATTCGCATGCTATTAAGATCAAAAAATAATTTCTAAAATTTTTGTCTGTCTGTCTGTCTATCAGGACTAATCTTCGGTATGGCTGAACCAATTGAAATGAAACTTTAGGAACAGATAATGAGTTGTGCAAGGAGGGATCAGATTTGATATTGTGGTCGTTCCCTTGAACAAACCATGTTTTTGCTCGAAAAGAGCTGGATATACATTATAATAAAGTCGATTATAAGTTACCGATTTAAACACTTTCGCGATACAAAAAGGAATACTGATAGGTCTATAGTTTTCGCATAACGAATAATCTCCTGATTTTTGTATTGGAACAACATATGCAAGTTTTCACGCTGATGGAAACGAGCCTGCGTCTAATGACTTTAAAAGAGAATTAACAAAGGTAGACTTAGTTGGGTACTTTTTCATTCATGTTTTAGGTTCTTTGTGTGATATTATTTAACGCAACAGGCTTGTAACAACATTTATTCGCTATGGGTAAGAATTTGGACCAAACAAATGTTAGCAAAAGTCTCTCTCAAGTTGCGGAGGCACTTAAGAGCCAATAAATAATAACCAATACCTTTATCAGGTTCCCCACTTCAAGGGCTGAGAGAAAAGTCATAAAGCAAAAATACATTATCAAGTAGACTGTGCTTGCCAGTCTTTCAATTAAAACCTATTAATATCCACTGGTGAACATAGGCCTATACTCTTAGATGCTGCATAGGGATATTTACCGTAGTTACCACGCTCGGCAGTCAGACTACAGTAATTTTAATTTCTAGCGTTTATTGAGAAGACGCTGCTGCCCATCTCCTGGTTAAGTATATCAACTACCCCATATCGGCTCCTGGGCATCGTAGGGGCGACGAAAGAAAACAAACCAGGAGTTGTTTTTTATAGAATGGGCTCGTTTTTCGAGCACACAGTCTACCTGATGTTAAGTTAATGCTGTGGTCCATAGACATCTACATTTATACTCGATTAAGAATTAAAATGCAGATGCATTATCACCCTTCAGGATTAAGATAAAATTCCTCATTTCAAGTAAAAAACATACTTCAGGCGGACATAGTATCGTAAACATCATTTATGTTTCGTTCATGATTAAATAATCTTAAAATTCTGTAAAAAGTTTATAGATTGAAAGCGATACCATTTTAAAGTGCATTTTATAGTGTTTGGTAGTACAATAAGTATTTTGTTATATGAACAGCCATAAGTACAATTTAAATATATATTCGGTGGCACTAAATATAAATTCATCGTCATTCGAAACAAATATCAAGTGGAAGTTGTTGCTATAGTTGATTGTTGATCTCGGTGGGGCTCGGGCCGATTCGCTTGTGACTAAGGAGTACCTAGCTGGTTCTCTTCACTGTAAATCTCATGCGTCACTGTTGGTGCTCGGGATACTTCAGAGTTCGAATACAAAGTGCTACAAATTTTGCTACGATACACTATCGCTTTTCGTTACCGTTCATTGGCTACAAAAATGTGTACGCGACATTTTTTAACATCTCAGAGTGTTTGGATTTGTTCCTAAATTAAATTACAAACATGGATTGTGGTGCGTGTAGACATGTTGTCGAAGATGGCAGCTTCATTAAATGCGCTGTATGTGACAATACATTTCATTACGAGTGCTGCAATATACGAAAGCAAATATATTTCGACGTCTACGTTGAAAAAAAGCAGAGGTGATATTGTCTATCTTGCGCTAATATTACTCGGTGCTGAAATAAAAGTACACCATTTCATCATCATGATTACAGCCCTCCACTGCTGACCATAGCCCTCCTCAAAGGAATTCCATGAGGCACGGTCCTGAGCTACCTGCATCCATCGACTTTCATACGACAAGTCTTGCCGCATGCATTTGGAGATCTGTCTGTTCAGTTGCCTGCCTGCTTGCTGTTAAATCTACTGAAGACTGCAGCTTCATTTCCCGTCTAACAGCCATGAGATTAAGAGTATGATTGGAGGGTTTTTGTGTTCTTCTGCGACGAGTCTAGCAAAAATTTGCTCTGACCGCATGGACAGTTTCCACGAACTTGTCATTCATATTGTCCACTGCATTGTAATTTTCTAGACATTGAAAACAGTTTTGAAACTCGAGCTCAAAGGTTTCGGAACTCTGGATTAAAGCACAAGGAGGAGAGAGCGTTGATTCGTTGTTGCGAGTATTAGACGATACCTCTCCAACATAACATTTAGGTTCAGTGTGCCTCTAACGATTCGGTGATCGCTACCAGTTTTCACCCTCGCGATCTCTGACATATCACTGAGCAGTTGCCGTCTACTCGTTATAATGAAGTCAATCTCATTTTTTCCGAACCGTCAGGGCATAACCTAATCAACTTTCTGTGGGGCCGCTTCTAGGAGAAAGAGTTCTTCATAAAGAGTCCCTCTTTCTCCATAAAGTCGGCCATCTGCTGGCCCCTTGGGTTCCGTTGCCCTATTCCAAATTTCTCTACCTTCAGCTCACCGTTCTCTTGTGCCTAGTTTTGCGTTGAAGTTTCCCATTAACACCGTATAGTGGGTTTTTGAGGAATGCATGGCTCTAGATATATTGCATACCTTAAGCGAAGAAGCGCAAGGTATGTTCTACTATCGCCTAAAAATTAAGATTCCAACATTTATCGAATAAAATCGTATCTAGCAATCATATTATATATATAAATGATATAAAAAGCACATTGTTAGAAAAATAAATGATTTTTGAACTTATTTATAATTTTTTTAAATCAATTATTTGCTTTTTTTAAATAAAAAAAGCAATTAATTGATTTAAAAAAATTATAATAATCCCTTTTAAAAAAAAGGGTTTTAGTGCCTTATGGTGTGGATTTATCATGTCCCCAAGGCTTGTAAACACTATAACTTTTAAAAATATTAATTGTTTAACTCAATCTATTTTTTAATCTCTTCATCTATCATGTGGGAAGCCACTGGATGTAAATGGCAGTGTCATTTTGTTTTGTTTAGCTATAATTAATTTTGTGACCAAATTGTCGAAATTTTCGTTGATTTGGTAGCCTCGTATATAAATTATCTCTGTAAATGGGGAGCTACAGCCACCGAATAGTTTAGTTCGGCTTCAGTCGCCGTCGTGAGTGGACATTGTTTCGGTTGTTTGCAGCGGCTCAAAAAGATCGCTGTACAAATACACAATATTCGAATAACCAAATTTCTTAAATACTTGATTATAATAATAATAAAAGATTTTTTATTGCAATATTAAAAAGCACAGAATAAATAATAGTATTTTTAATAGTAATTTTTTTTGTCATGGGTGACATTTTTATGGTTTTCGAGGGTGTTGAAACCGATAGGGTTGTCGAAATGTAAATCCAAGATGGCGGCCGCAATACGTATCAATTTTTTCATCTTGGGTGTCATTTTCATGGTTTTCGAGGGTGCTGAAGCCGATAGTGCTGTCGAAATGTAAATCCAAGGTGGCGGCTGCAATAGGTATAAATTTTTTCATCATGGGTGTCATTTTCATGGTTTTCGAGGGTGTTGAAGCCGATAGTGCTGTCGAAATGTACATCCAAGATGACGGCTGAAGCAATTTTTTCATCATGGGTATCATTTTCATGGTTTTCGAGGGTGTTGATGCCGATAGTGCTGTCGAAATGTAAATCCAAGGTGGCGGCTGCAATAGATATCAAGTTTTTCATCTTGGGTGTCATTTTCATGGTTTTCGAGGGTGTTGAATCCGATAGTGCTGTCGAAATGTAAATCCAAGATGGCGGCTGAAGTAGGTTTATATTTTTTCATCTTGGGTGTCATTTTCATGGTTTTCGAAAGTGTTGAAGCCGATAGTGCTGTTGAAATGTAAATCCAAGATATAAATCAAATCGAAGCTTTTTTCGACCGCAAACTGAGTACTTTTTGGAAAGGTGTCTATACCATCAATAAGTTTGATTTCACAGTAGCCACCGATTTTCTTCAAAAAGGACAAGGTGACCTCCTAAAGAAACTTAAGGTGGCTAGTAATATAATTGAAACCCTAAAACTTGAGTACAAAAGCGTAATCTGCACTTAAGTCAAATATTGAGTCATTAGATCGTCATTTAATGAGCTTCGAAAAAACCTCACGATGCCATAACGTTGAAATCCAAATGGTCCTGGAAAAATGTTATAAAAATATACTACATTTTATACAAAAACTTTACGACACCGTGAATGTTTGTCTGGATACGAACAACATCTGTGCTGTACGTACAATTGCTAAAATAATACAAAGTCCGACAAACCACTAAATATTCTCCTTACTCTACAAAATGAGCGGCAGAGGGACATTTTGATATTGGCAGTAAAACTTTACAACAAGGCTAACAGCACCAATCAGTAAAATTCTACCTGTCTTGGGATTGAAGGACAATCTTTTGCCATATATTATGTAACAGAATATTTCTATTCTACTATCGAAAAACTTTATGTTGAAGTAAGCGAGTTCACGAAAGATAACACATACAAATATGTTTGGGTTAAATATGAACGTGTGTACATGCGGAAAAATTACAACAAATGAGCATTATTGATGAAGTGAGTCTGTTTTAGATTGTATGAGATAAGCTCAATTGACCAATTTTACTTGGGTTCTTAACAACCTTCCTACATGAAAGTATACTACCAAAATGTAAATCGTATTGGAACAAAAACAACAGACTTATATTTAAACGTACTTATTTGCAATTACGATTGTATTTTTTTGAATGAAACAATTCTAAATCATACTGTGTTTGATCATGAGTTCGTTCTCTAATAAAATTAAATACTTTTATGACAACTTACATAAAAATTTAAGTACAATATCCTGAAATGACACTAACATAGTACTGGAATATTTTAATTTATTAAGTTTATCATTGTCTGTTACTCTAAATGGTATTATTTCTTACTATGCTCCAGGCTGTCCCTCAGAATCTAAGGCTATATTGTAATGTAAGTACATTTTTTTATTCTTTAGTCATATCCGGAATGTATTACATCCCAATGTAGATCTTTTTTTGTCCTCCTCTACACTAGTAAATTAATTTTAAATTCTGAAACCAGTACATTATCACGTATCGAACAACATCACCTTCCACATGAAATATCGATTAATAGACTGTCTAAGCCAAAGTATATCAAACCAAACACACACATGCAGTGTAATAACCGATTTAATTTTGATAAAGGTAACTACGATGCTTTACCTTGCGGAAAGGAAAAAAATCCATAAAAAGTATAAAATGTATGGTAATTCCCTAGATTACGATACATTTTCAATCTTGCGTACTAGATCTAAGTCCCCAATGGAGGGGTGTTGTTTTTCCTTTGTTACCGTAACTGTTTTGTTAATAACACTAAAGCTAAAAAAGTAATCCCGACCAATGACGATTGGTAACGTCAGAGCTTCAAGAGCAGCAGGAATTTGCAATTTATTTTTGTATTACTTTAGTTCAGTACTCGAAGATTCCACCCAGTGATACTGCCATCACTCCAAATGTGTGCAAATGTGCTATCGAAATTCACTAATCAGCACATGATATAACTCCCCTTTATTAAAATCAAAGCAAGTTAATCTTAATAAAGGGGCAGGACAAGACCAAATATCACCTACATTCCTCAAAGAATGTGCTACCGAACTAAGTCAACCTTTGTTAATTTTCTTTAACAAGTCATTAAATGCAGGCTTGTTTCCATCAGCGTGGAAACTTGCATATGTTGTTCCAATACACAAATCAGGAGAATATTCGTTATGCGAAAACTATAAACCTATCAGTATTCTTTATTGTACCTCGAAAGTGTTTGAATCGGTAATTTATGATCGAATTTATTATCATGTACAACCAGCTCTTTTAGAGCAACAGAATGGTTTTGTCAAGGGAAAGTCCACAATATCAAACCTGTTGGAATATAAGGAAAATCTTTCTTAAACCTTCACAGTAAGTGGTTAAGTTGGCACAATTTATACCAAGGCTCCCCCTCAGCGGCTCCTCGCCGCCTGCGCCCCCTTTTCCCAAAAGAGGGTCGCTTCCGATTCGGCAGAAAGGCCTCATAAGCCAATGCCAGTCTCACAGGTGGTGTTTAGTGGGTAGACACTTAGGGTTGTTAGGTTAGGTTAGTCACAGTGAGTCCCAAATAACCACGACAGCCGGCTGTCGTGGTGTGCATAAAGCATTCACCGCCTCCCTCTCGTTTACGGGGTTTTATTTTCAATTGCACCTAGGCTTAAAAAAAAGTCAAACTTTGTATAGATTAGGTATTTATATTATGTAAAAATGAATATAAACTGTGGTGTAATATTAAAAAAATTATATGTGTATATTTCGACATTGCATATTATATTATAAATTATTTAGTTTCGTGCTACGAGACCATATAATACAGAAAGTTAATATTGCCCGATTGTATAAAATCATGTTAGTTATGCTCCTTGTTTCTGCACTCCGCTATACTAGTTTCGTGAAATGGGTAATATTTTTAAAATTAAATATTTTTAAACATTTTCCTTCGATAAATCCATTTTTCGTTAGAAAGCGTTTTACTGTTATATTTAACTCTTCGGACTATTCCTGAAATAAAAATGGGAAGTCAATGATCTAATATGACATTTAAGTGGTAGAGCCACGCGGCAGCTTTTACCATAGTATAAAGAGCTATGCTTTTACTGTCGCACGGATGGGCCGGCTCGAACCGGGGTGGTACCACGACCTCACATAATACCAGCGTGAAGTAGAGGTTTACCCCTGCGTTTCGCTTGGTGAGTGCAGGTGGCCGGAGGCCCTTTTTACTGGAAATGAGGCATTCCACCTTAGTCCTGACGGGTGACAACGCATCTGCATTTTGATTCGTAATCGTAAGATGTAGATGTCTTTGGGCCACAGCAACCACTTACCATCAGGTGGACTGTGTGCTGTCACACTTATTCTATAAAAAAAGTCTCATAACATTATTTATTTAATCTACGTTACCAGATGTATTTTACGTGTTATATTTAATAAAATGTTTTAATTCGTTTAAAACGTGAAAATATGAGTTTCTATTATTTTTCTTACCAAAATAGGTTAACGTTTTAGGTTTTTACTCAAATTGCATTCAAAAATGGCCCAGAAATTTTTAAATATGTTTTTATTTGCAATGTTATATAATATAACGTTTGTAATACTGGATTTTACTTTTAATATTATATTTTTACTAATGATATCCTGGTTTTTTACTTGGTAGAACTGTGCTGCAGTATATTATGGTGGTTCGACCGGAGATGAACCACTCTGCCAAAGAATGCCACAAAGTACGGTCCTGAGCCACCTGCATCCATCGACTTCCTGCATGTCTTACCAGGTCGTCACTCCATCTAGTGGGGAGTCGCCCTACATTTCGCCTACCGGTACGAGGCTGCCACTCGAGAACCTTTCTTCCCCATCGGTTGTCGGTTCTTCGAGCTATATGGCCGGTCCACTGCCACTTCAGCTTACTAATCCGTTGGGCTATGTCGGTTACTCTGGTTCTACTGCGGATATCCTCATTCCTAAGTTTATCACGCAGAGAAACCCCGTGCATAGCCCTCTCCATAGCTCGCTGAGCGACCTTGAGCTTCCTCATACGGCCAGCAGTGAAGGACCATGCCTCAGATCCGTAAGTCATCACTGGCAACACGCACTGGTTGTACAATTTTGTTTTCAGATTTTGAGATATGTCTAACGAGAAGATGTGTCGTAGTTTCCCGAACGCTGCCCAGCCGATATTACTTACTTGTGTCTTTTTCTAGAATATCATAAAAAAGATCACTTATTTTTGAAGCAATTGATATCGGTACTTCTGCTTCATCATCAACATCATCATTACCGCCCTTCACAAGTCCGCTGCAGGACATAGACCTCCCCCAAAGATTGGCATAAATGAAGGTCCTGATCCAAGTGCATCCGTCGACTTCGTGCATCTCTTAGCAGGTCGTCACTCCATCTAGTGGGGTGTCGTTCTACAATCGATATTAATACTTCTGCTTGGTAACATGAATTAGTCAGAAACAATACGTTATGATACGAGCTGCCTACTTTGTATTTTGTCGTTTTCTTGACTATAAAGTTTCAACTTTTATAACCTACGATAACGAGCGCACGGAGTAAAGAATTTTTATAAGCGTCGCCCTCATATGAATACTGAATATCAGCATCATGCAAATTGTGCACTTGGAAGTTGTTTTTGTGACTAAACGATAGTACTAAGCTAAAAAGTTATGATTTATTATATTTACACGAATATTACACATGAAATTGTAATAACTAAACGGATTTTTCATGTTTTATTTTTGTTTTTAAGTACCGAAATTCCCAGGATCCACCAGTCACGACGCACTGATATCTTAATGAGCCCGTTGACTATAATCAAACAACTAAAATTCATTGATATAAAAGCAATTAAATGATTCTTTAAGACATAAAAACACGTGGATGAGCTGAGTTCACTTATTCTTTTTATCACTTTTTAATGTGTATGACACCAATAAGGCAACACAATGTTTTATCGTATTCTCTTCAAACTGTCCTACTGATGATATAAGTGCATGTTGCCATAGGGCAATTCGATGCCATATTGTTTAAATCGATTTTTTTCCATTGCAAAGAATTTTTATTTTCATACGTGACAATTTTTTTTATACTTCTTGATAAAATACAAATAAAACAGATTCTATGACTTTTTACAATAAAGTTTTTACAATACAGAAAAGTCCCGAATTCGGATAATTTTGACTCATTAAAAATGTATAAAAATAAATTATTATTTTATTAGTTGTTAGTTAGTTGTTATTATATTATTTTATTCTCGCTTAAGGAAATTATTAACTTTTGTAGATATTTTATTATTTTTCTTTATATATTTTTAATTAGTCAAAAGTATCTGAATTCGGGATTTTTCAAACATTTAAAATTCATAACTCCGAAAATATTAACCTTATCGTAAAAAGTTGTAAAACCTTTCTTAGAATAGAATAAAATATAATAGAATAATTTTTATTAAATATTATTACCAATGGTTCGCAAAAAACCCTCTTAACCGGGAAGAACCAGCAAGAAACCTAGTGGGATTTTTTGTTAAATCACAATTTACAATATAATATTTTATACAATTATTATGAAAACATTTAAAAACAGCATGGTAGTGATCACCTTATTCCCAGGGGTTATCATCAGTCGTGTACTCTTTAGTAGTATAATAACCTTTACTAGACAATTTTTGCTTAATAAATAATTTAAACCTTTTGAAAGATAAGGTCCGCATATTTTCTGGGGTTTTGTTGTAAACGCGTATACATTACCCCATAAAGGAATTATTGACTCCTTGGAGTCGTCTAACTGGTATAACTAACTTGTACTTGTTTCTAGTATTTACAGTACATACATTAAATTCTCGTAAATATATTGAGATGCTAAATTTTTTTTATTATTTTCCCTAAGTGATTCCTTCGGACCTAGGTTATAAATTACCCTTGTGGCTCTCTTTTGTAAAACAAAGATAGTTTCAATATCAGTCGCGTTACGCTACGGAGTAACGCAAGATAGCATAAGACATTATGTTATGTAAATAACTAAAATAAACTAATCTAGCTGTTTCAACACATTTAAAGCATCTAATCTTTTTACAGCATATGCTGCAGAACTAAGTTTGCTAGCTAGTTTAGATATATAGATAACAGTAGATTCAACAAGGCCCAGCTCCTCTCCATTTAAAAGCACATTCTTATTCACCTATGGGTGAATAAGAATGTGTTGAATTTAATATATTTCGTTTCGTTACCGTTCAAAAGCAAATTATTGACGTTAAAGCAGTGTACTACTTTTGATATAGCATTATTCACTTCGCCATATTTCAATAATTGCCTTCTTAATTGGACAATCAACGAAGTATCATCAGCAAATAATACTATATCATGGTTATTCCCTACCAAGTAAGGTAAGTTATTAATATAAACTAAGAACAGAAAGGGACCAAGAACTGAGGCCTGAGGAACACACATAAATATTACCGATTCGGAAAAACTGCTTCTATTAATAGCAACTGTTTGCGTTCTATTATTTAGAGATGAAATAATAATATCGTCGTGAGGCGAAAATGTCGCGCGCGACACGAAAACATTGCGGTCCATGAATAATTAACTTTAAAAATAGTAAACCCAAACATATCAACATTGAAATATGATTGTCATAAAATTCAAGTGTTTTTATCCAACTTATAGTGTTATTTAAATGTAAAGTGAACTAGATACGGTGAAATACCCAGTGCAATTATTTGTAATCTGAACTCTAAAAAATATAAACAAACATTAAGTATAAAACTTCATCAATCTACAAAGTGATAAGTGGAAAAAATAAAACTGTGCTATAATAATTGTGAAACTTTTATACTTTTATGTGAACATTTTTAACTCCAGTTATCTTCTCAACCGCTTATACAAGTTCTAATAAATTGGACTTTGAACTCTCAGCGCTAAGTTCCCGATAGACCGGGTTAAAACTACTAACGCCATCTTTTGAAACTTACATGAACCACATAACACCAAAATCCCACTGTGACAAGTTGACAATCGATCACTATTTTGCTTGATTGTTAGAGATCGGTAAAAGCGCACACTTTTACAAACGAACCTTTGTAACCTATTGCGCCATCTACTAGATTAACCCGGAAACTCAACATTATATATCGAACAAAAAGTAGGACACCAAAAACCGCAAATTACTTCCCATCTCCGACACACACCACAAGAGGGCGGCTAAATAATTATTTTGGAAGAAATACTTTGCAATAATGTCGACTAACTGTGCTGGTTGTAATCAAATACCTTCATAAACGGGAACAGCTAACCTGTAATACTGCAAAAATACATACGATTTAGATTGCGCAAATGTAACCCCACAACGCTTCTATAACATAATGTCGGCAGAAACAAAGGCCGCATGGAAATGTCAAGCTTGCTATTGTAAGCAACCCAAGAAAAATAACACAAACACGCCAATACGCCCTCGCGAAAAATCTCCTGTTGTAAATATCTCCCAAATTGATAAAGACAACATTACATTAAGAAGATCCCCAAATAATATGCACAATGACACTAGTGATTCGGTGGATATTGAGCTATTAGGTGATACTGTTATTACTCAGACCTCCCCAAACCCAAGTGCAAAATTTGATAAAAACTTATTGCAAACTCTAAGTGTAATAATACAACAAAACTTAAAAGAAAATAACAGATCACTAATAAATGAGCTGCAAAGTACAATTCACTCAGAAATTAATAAAGCTATTATGTCATTAAAAGAAGATATTCAGCAAAAAACAGAAATTCTAAATTGTCAAAATAAACAAAGAAAAGATGAAATATGCCAACTGAACTTAAAAATAGAGTCAATTACAAAAGAAAATGAAAAATTAAGAGAAGACATAATACAACTAAGTAAAAAGATTGAGAACAACTTTAAAATACCTGAAATAAACTCAAGAAAAATAGTACTTTATAAACTAATGGAACAACACAATGAAAATGATTTCAGCTTATGCAACAGAATTGTAAACATATTCAGAGACATTATGAATGTGGATCTAAACGGTTATATTGAAGACACATACAGACTAGGTAAACATAGGAATAACACTAGACCCCCTCGTTATTGAATTGATAAGTAAAAAGATGACAAAATACCTTATCGATCATAAATATTTATTCAAAAAATCTGGATTAGCCATCTCTAAGTACTATGATGATATTACACAAAAACACAACAAATTATTAAGAGAAGAAATGTTTAAAGCGAGACCAAAAGGGATTATATGCTGTGATAAAAGATGAATAACCTATATGTAGAAGGAAAAAAGGTACTATTGAATACAAATACAACAAATAACAAAGATATAGATAACGAAAATACACATGACAAAAGTATCAATAAATCCTTTTTTCGAAACCAAGGACTTACAATACAAAATACTTATCCAGAACATTCAGAGCATCTACAATAAAATAGATATATTAGAAGATTTTGTACAAAGTAATCCGATTACCAGATATTATGCTTTACTGAAACATGGCTATCTACGGAAAAACTTGAACTGATACATTTAACGGATTATCAAGTAGCTGCATCGTATTGTAGAACATCGCGCACCGGAGGCGGCGTCTGCATCCTGCTGAAAAACGATATAAAATATTTAGAATTAAAAGAAATCTCCAATATGTCAAT
This sequence comes from Parnassius glacialis, assembly GCA_033319125.1. Lineage (NCBI taxonomy): Eukaryota > Metazoa > Arthropoda > Insecta > Lepidoptera > Papilionidae > Parnassius > Parnassius glacialis. Next base: position 40,962,681 of record JAVANC010000019.1, on the reverse strand, counting down.
TGAGTATGTAGTGGAAATTTGTGCAGTATAGAGCTTATAAAATATAATACTATATTGTTAACATTGTACTATAATGGGAAGAAGGAAGATTTATTTACGAAAAAATAAAAACTATTCTGGATTACATAAATAAGAATTTTCTAAACATAAAATCATACTGGGGGGAGATTTTAATATCGACATGCTACAAAAAAAAATATAAAAAACGACACAACAAAAAGAAATAAAGGAAATAAGCTTTCAGACTTAATGCTCCAATATAACTTTCACCAACAAATCCACAGTCCTACACGTGTCACTAAAACAACTTCAATATGCTTAGATTTAATTTATTTTAAACTTTAGCGATGCAAACCTACAAATAACTGTACAAGAATTGGGTCTGTCGGACCATAGGGCTACTATAATTCATCTGAATCTTTCTAAAGAAAATAAACAAAAAATATGGTACACCGAAAAAAGACAATATAACAAAAACAATATAGTAAATTTAAACTTGCACTGGAATCGCTTGATTGGGAAAACATACTTAATAAGAATAAAGACATAAACTATAACTATTATATATTTCATCAAACTTTGATTAAAAGTCTAGATCATTTGTATACCAAAAAAAGTAATAAAAATAAAAAACAATTATAAAAAACATTGGCTTACCGTTGGTATAAAAAAGTCTTGTTATAACAAAAGATTGCTCAAATCGCACATTATAAGGTCAAATGATAAAATTCTTAGAGATTATTATAAAAAATATGAAAAATATTAAAAAAGGTTATAATAACGTCAAAAAAATTACACTATATAAACAAGATAAAGCAGTCTAATAATAAAATGAAACAATGTGGCATATTGTTCGAGAACGCACAAACAAAGTGAATTTAAAGGTAAAATCAAATATTAAATTAAATATAAACAACCAAATTTCTTCTAACCCAAAACAGATTGCCGATAAATTTAATGATTACTTCACCAATATTGGTGAAACAATTCATCCACAAGCAAAGGGTCTTCCTGTTCTACGTCCATCAGAAAACTCAATATTTCTAAGCAGAGTAGGATTTGAAGAAATACTTAAAATATTAAAGGAGTCTAAAAAATAAACTTAGCTATGGTGTTGATGAGATTCCCCCAACCTTGTTCAAACAGTGTGCAAGCGCTTTAGTATATCCATTAACATTATTAATAAATCAATCTTTTGAAGAAGGCGTATTCCCAGATATACTAAAAAGTTCACTCGTGAAACCCATTTATAAAAAAGGTACACAAACGGACCCAGACAACTATCGACCTATTGCCTTACTACCCACAGCTTCGAAAATATTTGAGAAAGCATTATACGATCGTATCTATAAATTCTGCGAAAAATATAATATCTTTAGTGAAAGTCAAAACGGTTTCCGCAAAAACAAATCAACAGTTTTAGCAATTTATAATTACATTCAAAAAATACATAATATAATTAACGATAAAAATTATGCTATAGGAATACTACTAGACATGTCAAAAGCATACGATACAGTGCAATATAACATATTACTAAATAAATTATATGACATAGGAATCAGAGGCCCGTGCTACAATCTGTTAAAATCATATTTACACAATAGAACGCAAATAGTAGAAATAGAGTATTTCAATGATAAATTACACAAAATTGAAAAAATTAGATCCGATACTAAAACTATTAAAGCCTCAATACCTCAAGGCAGCGTGCTGGGGTGTCTTATGTTTTTAATTTACATTAATGACTTTGCAGAGGCTCTGAACGAATACTGTGTCATGTTTGCGGACGACATTTCTATTCTTGTATCAAGCCAAAGTCCAACATATCTAACAGAAAAAATTAATAGCATATTATTCAAAACAACGGACTGGCTAACTAAACATAACCTGCGGATAAACTTATCAAAAACTAAAATAATGTCTTTTCACCCATATCAAAAACCAAAATTAGATATAAAAATAGATAATGACGGCTTCACTATAGATACTGTTAACGAGCACACACTACTAGGCCTAATAATAGATACCCATATTACTTGGAAACCACACATAGAAAAATGACATAGAAAGTTAAGCAGTTTTATGTACGCATTACGAGAAGTAAAAAAAACAATAGACATAACCACCGCGATAACAACCTACTACGCGTATGCACATGCATGGCTCAGCTACGGCATTGTCCTATGGGGAGGCAGTACTGATGCCCCAAGTTTATTAACTAAACAAAAAAAACTAATACGAATCATAGCTAATATACAAAACACAGAAAGCTGTAAGCCTTACTTCAAGAAGTATAACATTTTAAGCCTGCCCTGTATCTATATTTTGGAACTATGCAAATTTGTCCAAAGCAAAAATCCAAGCTTCTACACAAAACGAGATGACATCATATCTAGGAATCTAAGACAGAGAAACAAACTAGTGCTGACAGTTTCAAAACTGAAATCTCATTCTTCCAGCCCATTCGCCATGACTATAAAAATATATAAGAAATTACCCGAATATATAAAAAACATTAAAGACGAAAAACAATTCGTAAAAAAATTAAAGCAACTACTTATAAACAAGTGTTACTATAATACTTCTGAATTTTTAGAAGATAAAAATATAATTTAATATAATATAGATAATAAATATAAATATAATAGGTAATAATGAAATGTCATCCTACTAAATAAGTTACAATAAAAATTCAAATAAAATTAAATAAAAATTCAACTGTGCTAATTATACTAATTACAATAATACATTAAATGTCAAAATCAATTCATTAATAAATTATAACAATTATAATAACCGTATTTAAAATTCAATGTGTGAATGTTTAAATAATATAACAAATATTAATATTAAATAATTATTTAAAAATAGCAATAATTATAATAATAAATGTTCCTCCTTCATATTATTGCTGCGCCCATCAGGGCCCATAGAGATACCATAAAACTCTGTAACACCTTTTGTAACCTATGGAATGCAATAAAGTTATTGAGTATTGAGTATTGAGTAAGCTTAAGCGCGGTTTTTTACACTAATAATGTAGCTTCCTGATTCATATCTCAAGGTCATTTGAAAGCCTTGGAATGATCACAAAATATACCCAAAGTGTCTTTTGAATTTTCCCGTGCACAGAAAATATATTTAATTACCTCAACACCGGCATCAGTTGTCGAGCCACTCCTTGTAAATCCAAACTGATTGTTATGGAGTAATTTGTTGTGATAAAAAATTATTTTTAATTAAAATTTATTTACATTAAAAAACTTAACATTTGATCTAGAATTTTTTTTATGTAACTGAGCCTTGGCAATACAAAAATAGGTCTAAAATTAGTAGTCCAAAGAACTGCCAGATTTAAATAAATGTTTAACTTTACTATGTTTTATTAAATCAGGAAACACACCAGATTCGATACCAGCATTAAAAATAATAGCAAGCTGGGGTGCGATCGCAATTATTATAGACGCAATCATTTTAACGGAAATCCCCCATCGATAGTTTTAAAATATTTTAAAATATCACCTGATAATATTTTATAAAATGCAACAGAAACGTATGTGATGACGTAATGTGACAGAAGGCGATAAAACAACTGGCGATATCTATCTACTAGCCTGGTTCTATACTACTATACCACACTAGTAACTGAAGCTGATCGATCGGAATCAATACTCCGACGTACTATCGCAACGAAAATAAAGAGGGAGCAATAAACTACTCTCAATTTTCAACCATGGAAGAAATTCTAAACGCACTTCGTACAAAAAGAGCTTGAGGAACATAAAACAATTATCAGTAAAATGTTTATATGGGAAGAAAGTCATGAAAAATTAAAAGAAATGGATCAATATCAAGAGAAAAGAATTTACTTTTTAGACAAACAGTCAAGACAAAGAAATATAGTCATTATCATCATAACAGCCCTTCACAAGTTTACTTACTGCTGAACATATGGCTCCATTACCAGGTTATCACTCCATCTAGTGGGGAGTCGCCCTACACTACGCCTATCGACGAGACTGCTTGAGAGACACTTGAAATCCTTTTTTCGCCATTGGTTGTCGGTTCTTCTAGCTATATGGCTGGCCCTTTATCACTTCAACTTATTAATCTGTTGAGCTATGTTGATTACTCTGGTTCTACTGTGGTTATCCGCATTTCTAAGTCCATCATACAGAGAAATCCCGAGCATAACCCTCTCCATAGCTCGCTGAGCGATCTTGAGCTTCCTGATATGGCCAGCAGTGAAGGACCATGTATCTGATCCATAAGTTATCACTGGCAACACGCACTGGTTGTACAATCTCGTTTTTAGGTTTTGAGGTGTACCTGACGAGAAGATGTGTCGTGACTTCCCGAACGTTGCCCAGCTGAGTTGAATCCGTCGATTGACCTCTCGGTCAAAGTTGGACTTACCTAGTCGGACTATTTGTCCCAGGTAAATGTACTCGTCAACAACTTCGAGCTTAGTGCTCTCAACTACTAACGTCATAGGTGTGACATGGACGTTACACATTGTCTTTGTTTTGTCCATGTTCATCTTAAAACCTATCCGTTGGAATGCACTATTGAGATTATTGAGCATAATGCTTAGGTCCTCAAGCGATTCTGACATAAGAACTATATCAACGTCAATCGAAGGTGAATGACGTACTTTCCATAGTGCTAGTACCGTATACTATCCAGTCCAGTAGCTTAAAAACTTCTTCCAAAAAATTGGTGAAGAGTTTCGGGAATATAACTTCACCCTGTCTTACACCTCTCATGACAGTGTAAGACATTACACCTCTCTGTAGTTTTCAATAGGTTTTGTACTCTTTTTTTTTATAGAATAAGGGTAACAAACGAGCACACAGTCCACCTGATAGTAAGTGGTTACTGTAACCCATAGACATCTACATCTGTCCTCATTTGTCATCGAATCAAACTGCAGATGCATTGTCACCCGTGAGTACTAAGATGGAATGCCTTTTTTCCAGTAAAAAGGGCCTCCGGTTCTCTACACTCACCATACGAAACACAGCAGAGTCAAGCTGCCATTTTCCGCTGGTATTCTGTGAGAGCGTGGTCCTTACCCGGTCGAGCCAACCCATTCGTGCTGCAACTATACTACTAATATAGCGGCTGCGTAGCTCTACCACGTATTCTGGTTCTGTACTCCGAAAGCCATAGTAACCCTACTGTATAAACACTTCAGCAATTCTATATACCGACAGTTAACTTTGCACCGCTGAAGGAACTGCAGCACTGCCCAAATTTTGACGGAATTACAGGCTTTCTTATAGTACACATACGCAAGACATAGTTGCAAATGGTACTCGTCGGCCTTCTGTACAATTTGCCGAAGGGTATGTATGTGGCCTGTGCTGCTAAAGCCTTTTCGGAAATCGGCTTATTCGGGAGGCTGGAAGTCGTCGAGTCGGCGTGCGAGGTTATTGGTAATGACTCTCGAAATAAACACGTATGCGGCTTAGAAGGAAAATTCGTTTGTAGTTCTTCAAGAAAGCGTTATCGCCTTTCTTCAAAAATATGAACACCGCATTTCTGCTCCAAGCCTCCGGCTTAATGCCCCAATGGAGGACGGGATTAAAGAGCTGCTGAAGGACCTCAAGTACCAGTTTTACATACGCTTTCAGAACCTCCGCTCTAATTCCATCCTCATCCGGGGACTTGCTGTTTTTAAGGTGCTGGAAAGCCATTCTCACCTCTCTCAGATTGACATCTGGCATATCACCGGAATAGTGTCGGATAAGATAAGACTTGCTCTTGAATCATTGTTCACACTTGTGTGTGGCTCTAACAATGATGTGTGCAACTTCCCATAGAACGTCTCAATCTCGATTGAACTTAATGTTTAGGTTTAATGTGCCTCTTACCATTCGGTGATAGCTGCCAGTTTTCACACTCGCAATCACTGAGATATCACAGAATAGTTGTCGTCTGATTGTCATAATGAAGTCAATCTAATTTTTGTCGAACCGCCGGGGCTCGACCACTTGTCTTCTTTCTGTGAGTCCGCTTCTGAAAGAAAGAGTTCATCATAAACAGTCCCTCTTTTTCAATGAAGTCAGCCAGCTGCGGGTCTCTTGGGTACCTTTTCTCTATTTCAAATTTCTCTACCTTTAGCTCACCGTTCTCTCTTGTACCTAGTTTTGCGTTAAAGTCTCCCATTAACACCGTATGGATTTTGGAGGAATGCATGGCTCTAGAGCTATCCTCATACATTTCCTCCACCTCCTCATCGGGGTGTGCCGAGGTTGATGCGTAAACCTGTATGACCTTCAGCAAATACCGTTTGGTGATTCTGAGTATGTAGTACGCACCCCTCCCAACGCAACATTATAATTTAACTTTCAGCACTTTATAAGTTATTATGCCAACTCATAAAATAAGACTATACATCATATAGATAGTACAGGCAGGCAGCTCAAAAAAAGCATGTACGGAGTTACAAACATACAAAACATGGATCCGTGGACTAAATCGGGCATAAAACACTTAATAGTCGTTATGACGTTATAAAAGTTGCAACGGAATTTTATAAAACCATATACAAAGCCAATGAACAAAAACTCACAGGACAGTAACACGAAATCTCAGACCCTTATAGCAAAGAAGTTAGAGCACAGATCGACGTAAAAGAAACAGCAGAAGCAATTAAACGTCTGAAATCAGATAAAGTCCAGGCTCAGACAACGTAAATAACGAAGCTATGAAAACAGCCTGCACTCAATTAGTCTTACCTCTGAATCTACTGTTAAACCGCATACTAGAAACTACCGATACAACTACTCAATGGTCAGACTCAAGTATAATATAATTTTTTAAATAAAGAGACCCATGCGATATAGACAAGTACAGGCCAATAAGCTTATTACCGTGTTTGTATAAACTTGTCTCTGCAAATAAATCAAAGAACGAGCACTACATTAGATACGGTACAACACCTTAAGCAAGCGAGATTTAGAAAGGGCTTCTCTACTATACCATATACCACACACACCGTGGAACTACTTATTGAAACATATTACAAACAAAGGAGAGAGAGCTCTCCTTCGTTTGTAATATGTTTCATTCGTAATATCGCTTTTATAAATTACAAAATAGTATTCGACATCACTGCTTGAGTGGGACACTACCTTTAGCTTGAGTTTCCCAGGTGCTTGAGTGGGACACTTCCCACTCAAGCATCTGGGAAACGCTGCAAGAGCAGACTCTAGAAAAAACGGACCAAGATTTACAGAGGGGTAAAACAGGGCGACCCTCTTTATTATTCCTAGAATCTACAATAAGAAAGCTGGACTGGATAAAATTTGGACTAAATATCGACTGCAAATACCTTAGTCTGCTGTCAGAAACAGGCACAGGACTACAACTCATAATCCATTCACTGAATGAACGAAATGAACCTGTAAAAAACAATGCTAATGACGAACAGTACAGAATCAAGAACGATGAGATACTTATCTACACAGGAAACTACGTCTACCTGTAGTAACAAATATATTTTATAGAAATTACAATAACTTAAAAATTATAACGAAGAATACATAGATCCTGGAATAAATACTGGAGCTTAAATGAAATATACAAAGGCGATATGTTAGTAAAGTAAACTATACCTGTCAGACCTGGAGATACTCTAGCGAAGTAAAGAACAAAATCATCAGCTGTTAATGGGGTACGGAACGCAGTATACTAAATATTCAAAAGAGACAAAAAATAAGACGCACAAATAAGAAATAAGTAATATTTAAAAAGGTACATGCCCTCTAATTCATGCTAAAAACTAAAATGGAAATGGGCGGGGCATGTAACTCGATTACAAGATGAGAGAGGGACCAAAAAAGATTACTTCATAGAACAGCCAAACAAGGAAATGCTACAGAGGAAGAGCCCTTGCAAGATGGCAAAATGACATCACAAAGATAGCGGGCCAAATTTGGATACAAATAGCTATAGACAGAGACTGTTGGGATTCTTTGGAGAAGGCCTTCACCCGAAGAGGGGCTTTTGCAAACCAAATTATCTAGACAAAAATTAAACACACAAAATAGATATAATCATAGGTTATACCATAAACATTCGGTTGTTGTAATTAGTCAATGTACTGTTACTTACCCTTTTATTTGTTTGTAAGAAATAAAAGGCCTTTTTATTTTTATTTATTTTGTTATATAAATTTGAAGCAACAAACCACGTCCTCACTATCCAGTATCCATGTACCCTGCGACCAATTTTAAATAATGAAGGCTACAGATACTTTGTAGATATTAATGGTTCTCTATTAAATTCACACCGGGAAAACTGCCGCATGGGAACAAAATAGACAAAAATATGGTACCTAGGGGTACAGATGGACTCCTAGGCAGAAACCACTAAGTAAATTATCTTTCTTGAAAAAAAAAAAGCTTTCTGTAAGATAAAATTGCTTTTGCTAAAAACTCACTCTTATTTAGCTGCGGCACTGCGGCATGTTTGTGCTTATCCAATTTATAAAACGCATCCACAGTACAGAAGAATATCACAGTGTGGGTTTTCTGTTTACTTAGGAAAGGAAAATAAATAATGCTGTTAATCATAATCAGCCAGCAGGATTAAAGCAGTAGATTTCTTGGGCAGTCGGATATTCAGATGCCAGTAATGTCATCATCAAATCAACAGGTTATTTTATAAAAGGTTAGATTATAAAAATTTACTGAACTTTAAGCAAATTGTAGTTAAAAACATGTATTTTTATTACATGATATAATGTTTTTTTTTTTGTAATACGTTAACGACACATAGAATAGAAGATACTCCTACATTTCAAATCAAACAGGGTGTTTTTGCACATATAGCATTTAATGTAGCACAAAAATGATATGTAAATGCATTTTTTAATAAGTAGTGGCAGTGTAAGTAATTGTAATTCCGTCATCTCATTTTATATCTATGATAGTTAATGTTGGGTGTGGGAGAAGAATCACGAGTGTAACTAATACTGTGGAAATGCTGTTGTTAATAAATATGTTAGGGGTGACTTTAAATAACAAGCTAGGAAGAATTGTGTAATAAGAGAAAAGTGTCGTTTGCAAGAAAATGTTTGCCCAGGATTAAGAGAGGAATGCTTCGAGTGGTTTGATCATTTCAAAATAATGAACGAGGAAAGAATGAAACTTATGTTGTAGAAGTGACCGACCATATAGGCTAAATGTAGAAGATATATCAAAGTTAGATTAAAGTGTACTCTCTCTTTGTCCATGTTCAATTTATGTACGAGTATGTGAAATAGATCCACGATATACGGGATAATTTTAGTTTAGTAGCGACATTATACCAAAAAATGTAAAAGGTTTTGTACCTTTTACATTTTTTGGTAAAAGGGCACTTGTTTATACGATAACGCGACCATAGGTTACATACAATTTATAATTTTTAATATATAAACCAACCGTGGTTGAGAATTTAATCATATTTTTTATACAATAAGGGTAACAAACGAGTACACAGTCTACCAAGGTGAGTGGATGCTGTGGTCATATCCTTTTTAATCTATCCTCGAATAAGAATCAAAATGTAGATATGTCACCCTTGAGTAGGTTATATGATAGTATACCCATGCAGCCCCGGCGGTGACACGTTGCACAAAGTAAACGTTTTAATACCGTACTAAATTTCTCGGCTACGTCGATAAAGATGATTCACTTCGAAAATATTTATAAGTTATTTCTAAAAATGAATATACTCGATCATTTCTTCTATTAACTAGTGCATGAAATTTTCATGAATTCTCATAAGCTAGCTATTACATAATAGCATCCTAGCGTGAAACAGGCGATGAACACGATCATTACCGGGCTCGTGTGTTGCAAATAATTTTACTTTCGCTGCAAGCCAACCAATCACGCTTTTACACCTGAATCGCACTATAGAAAATTATTCGCATTTAAGTATATAAGACAATGTGATATTAGTATCGTTCGGGGAGTCCGTTGCTATCTGGAAGACCGGTGGTTGCGAGGACCGGACTCAAGCCTCGCTATAAATCTATAATTTATCAGTTAGTGGTAGAGTGGATCTATTTCATTCGGTGAGTTGGCCAGTTACAAGATGAATGATAGCTGAGAGTATATAGAAACCCCTCTTCTTCGTCAGGTAGCAAGATTGAGTTCCTTTTTCCGTAAAATAATTCACATTTGCTCTGGTGGTTTTTATTTTAGCCATGATTGACCAACACTCTAGTCACTTTTACCTACTCAATCCATTTTCTACTAAAGCCCGTGAAGGTCTACTGATGAGTATAGGGCTCTCTCATAGATTACTTCATAGGGATTTCAGGATAGTTTCTACTCTTGTCATACGGGTTGGTAACAGCAATTTTTATAATTTTCAGTTGTTATTCGGAATATACTGCTGCTACACGGGACCGACTCAAACGTATACAAAAAATTATCATAATCGGTCCAGCCGTTATGGAGTTCAGTTATATGTACAGAAGAATTATATTATACGATTATATAGTATAAACATTTACCTACTCGTATGCGCACTCTTATAATACGCTTTTAGTACAGGTTCTTTCTCACCCTATCATTCAGAGTCACATATTTCTTAGTGAGAGTATTTCTACAGCAGTAATATTACTAATGCATTAACGCTCTCATGCTTCTTCTGCCATACCCAACACTTACTATCATTACGAAGCATTTATTTTTTATTTTCTACGGTTAAACTTTCTTAATTGTTAATCTTTATTACATTCTTAATACTTTGGCCTAAGCAATTGGTATTCACTATCAGACCTTTGTCGTTCTTGCTCACAACATCACGCAAACCGTAGATTTCTCTTATTACATATTATGTTACCCTATCATCTAGAGTGACCGTAGCATACTTCTTGCATTAACACCGATATATTTAAAACTGATTATATAGTGCTGTAAAGTCTAAATGAAATTATTTTTTTAAATTTATTTTTATGATGTATTATGAATCTACTAAGCGGTCTAATGGTTAAGGTAATGTAAACCCGAAAAGTCGTGATTTCGATTCTACCATTCGACTACAGTCGTGATACACACCTAAAACATGCGGTTTATCCACCAGAAGGAAGTTAGCGTAGAAGATAATTATTTTTAATTAAACTTTATGCCAATAAATTGCTTCTAAAATGCTCCATCAGTATCCAAAATTGCTCCACCTCTATTGCTATTAGTTAATTTATAATTAATTTAAAAAAAAATTAAGTACAGGAATAAAACTGTTTTTTACGGATTTTATCGCGTTTATTTTATTATTTTTATTCCCGACGTTTCGAGTGCTTTACAGCAACCCATGGTCACGGGGAGGACTGAGGTGTTTGACGTCCCGATGTCACAGTTAGCCCGGCTACCTTCAGTGGTTTAATATTAATTTTTGGTTCGATTTACGCAGAATGAACTTACAGTATCCTGAAGTCTTGCAGTGTTATGCTTGGGTTTGGATTTAATTTTGTTATATATAGGATCCCAAGCAGATGGCAGCACCCATCCATCTTCTCCATTGAAATTAGGATGTTTTTTAATTTCAATAGCCTCGCGTATCATCCTTGGTAGGAATCGGTGTTCTTTTGCAAGGATTTGTGGTCTATCAAATCTGATGTAATGACGGGGACGATCTTGAACATGTTCACAAGGGAAGTCTGCAGTCTGTGGACTGGACAGACATCGTGAAATCAATAAGTGTCTTCGCAAGCTTCTCCACTTAATAATTATGTTAAAATAGTTATGTAAGGTAAAGCTCACTAAAAAGGAAGAACATTTTGTACATTAACAACTGACAACTACTACTACGGCAAATTCCCATTGAGATTAGAATTCCAACACGATTAACTGTCCATTTTGTCTAATCTGGACAAAGTTAACAAAGTTCTAACTTTACAACTTAGTTCGCAAAGCACTCGCTTTACGACTAAAAGCAATTATAGCTTCATATCGAAACTGTGACGAATTAAAACAGTTACCTATGAAATGAAACCGTGCTCTGTTTTTTCTTTACTTTTATAGAATAAGGGTGCACAGAGTCCACCTGTCGATAAGTGCACGCTGCAGCCCGTAGACATCTACATCTGTCCTACTAAACGGAGCATTATTTTGCTGTTTCACTCTGGTTTTCTGTGAGAGCGAGGTATACCCCGGTCGAGCCGACCCATTTGTGTTTCATCCATAATACACAGCTGTCCATATTATTAGCCATGTAAAATGTGCATATGCAAGATAACAACACTGAACAGGCACTATAAGTGATATAAAATTATACTGTTACTATGTGGTATATAACGCTTGTGATTCTACGAGTACAAAAGGCAAATAAAAGATATTTATACACAGACAATAAAACAATATCTTATTTTAAAACAAAAAGTAAGAAATCTTAGAAAAGGACGCTTGTATTATTGGAAGCAATATGTTCTGACCTTTTCAAGCTGTTTCATTATATGGTGAGTAAAAGTAAACAGCAAAACAAATCATTTTTACACAACAAGTAAACTTATAATTTAAACTTTTAAAACTCGACAAAATAACCACACTTAGCGCCAGAAGGCATTAGAGACGGCTGAACAAAGTAAATGACGCAAGCAAGAGTCTCTGAGTGCGTACCTATACATTAATTTGTGTCAATTGCTGTAGAGACTATCGATCAATGGCGTACAGACGAGGTGAAGTTTCGAGTACGTAACAGTCTGTCGACGCTGAAGGTCAAAGGCTGGCTCTCTACGTGGCAAAGAATCGAAATAAGCAAATAAAATATATTACAGAAAGTTTTCTATTCTACGTGGAAGGTTAAAAAGAATCAGCCCAATAAATCTTTAAGCCCATGCCTTAATAAGAAGCTTAAGATATGTGTTTCGTTCCCGAAAAGGAAAGTTTGTAACAAAATAACAAATCATACACTAGGTATTTATTGTATATAAATAATAGTTGCTAAGTTCACATTAAAAATGAGATGTGTGCTTAAGAACGCAAGATGGAACCGAAGCAATAATAGATGCTAAGAAATCCGCCAAGTTTGCTTAAATTGACGCCTATTTGGTTAAGTTCTACCTTTTAAAGCTCTCGATGACTGAACAAACTTATTTAGTGCCCAATAAAAAAGTTTAGAGTGCTGCTAAAGGCTAGGTATCTCTCCAATAACTTCCCTATATACAGCTGTACCAAATTGATATTATATTTGATAATATATATATTTATATTTATAATAGCCGTGATAGCTCAGATGGTTAGCGCTCGCTGTAAGTTTCACAGTACTCTAGCAACCCGGGTTCGATCCCCGCCGCCACCAATAAAATTGTTAATTGCAATTTTAAGTGTTGATTTACCACGTGCTCGACGGTGAAGGAAAACATCGTGAGGAAACCTGCATGTCTGACAAATAAGGAAAAAAATATTTCGAAGACATGTGAAGTTCGCCTATACGCATTGGGGCAGCGCGGCGGACCTTTCATCGCCCTAAAACCCTCTCAAAAATGAAAGGAGGCCTGTGCCCAGCAGTGGGACGTGTATATAGGCTGCAACTTGAACTTTATATATATATATATATATATATATATATATATATATATATATATATATATATATATATATATATATATATATATATATTATATATATATATATTATATATATATAAATATATGTAATATATATTTATTACATAAAAATACCACGTAAATATTTTTACTGATAATTCTATAAAAAAGGTAGAAAAATTATTCAAAAACTTATAGGACTGGTGATGGAGGACAGATATACATACCAAGTGCGTGAGCGAATTTTCAAAAAGTTAAATGGGCAGTGGAGTTAGCTAAGTTAAGATTACAATTTTTTTCGAAACAAATCATGACCGCTTCGGCCGCTAAGTATTGTGTTTCCATTGAATAACTACCAGAGCTAGTATAATTATAGATAACGAGGAATTTAATTTTATTCTGTATTGGGAATCAGTTAAATCATGTAATCTTTGATTCAGGAATCATCTGAAATTCTTATAGTATATCTTTTCATCAATTCCAAAGCAGGAAAGCAGTTGATACTCAGCTGTTCCAGCCCAAATTTACAAATTTACATACACCGTTAATCAAACTGGAATTGTTTTCATTTCAGAAATACTTGTTCCTAGCAAATTTTGTATACACAAACCTAGTAAACAACATTATATCAAGCGGAAACCTCAAAAGTTAAATCTAGTAAATTTCAAGCAGTCTGATTCAATTTACTTTCCGTATTGAACACGAGTTCATGTTTGTAAAGAGATCTCGATTCTAAAAATGGACCAAAAAGTCTGTTTGTATAACATGTTGAATCGGGAAGTTTTGAATATAAAATTTATATGTATATATTAAAACTAAAACTATAGAGAAAGATATACTATTCATTTATAATTATATAGGCATACAGTATGTGTAACTCTCGGCATGGGGGGTCCTTCACTGCTTGCCGTATAAGGAAGCTCAAGGTCACACAAGTAGCTATGGAGAGAGTTATAAATTAAGAAATGAGAATATCCGCAGTAGAACTAGAGTAACTTACATAGGCCAACGGATTAGTAAGCTGAAGTGGCTGAAGGTGGCCTCGTAATGGAAGCGAAGTGTAGGGCGTCCCCCTCTAGATGGAGTGACGACCTGGTAATAGATGCAGAAAGTCAATGGATGCAGGTTGCTTGGGTTAGTGCTTTGTGGCATTCCTTGGTGGAGGCGTATGTTCAGCAGTGGACTTGTGAAGAGCAGTGATGATAATGATGAGGTACACTATATGCGTTTTAGATTTTCACACAGTGTAGTGGCAGCGTAAGAAAATCCACAACCTCAATTCGTCTCGTGTATGTCGTAAGACGCGACAGAGGTAAATGAAACAGGAGAATGGCAGGTAGCCAACCCGTTCGCTGAGCGTGACAACTACGAAAAATATCCCCCTGTAATCTACGGAGGAGGTTTATGTTTAGCAGTGAACTTGTGATAGACTGTAATGGTAATGGTGGTTTTCAGTTTTTTACATTGGAGAGTTTTCAAGTACTTACACAAGTTAATAGTCCTTAGTGTATAGGAATCGCATGCAAGTATTATAAGACATAATTCCTCCGTCTCCTTTTCACATCGGAAAATCAAACATTAGGACAATCTATGCCCGTTTGTTGTCTACACACCACGTATTTGAACCAACCGTTGTTCGTAAGTTAATGTTCGTAATTTGCCAGTATTTGTCTTTCTATCTGGTGTCTTTTACAACTGGTGTCTTCAATGCAAGAGTTAATTGGCTTTTGTCAAACTAAACCACAACTTGCTTTACCATCTTCAGATACCGACATTTACCATCGGGTGGGAAACCCCTCCGTCTCTGGGGGTGGTCAGACATGGATTGTAAATGATAAAAATAATCTTAAAGAATCAAGGATCAAATGGTCTTATGGTGAATCTCAGAAGCTCTGAGTGGTAGCAACAGTATGCGAGACTGAATGAATAACTGGCAACTGTAGTCTGTAGCAGACGCCTCAAATCGTAAGTAAAAGTTCTTCACTGAATATTTTGGCTCTAGTAATTTTCAAATTTCAGACCATGTAATGGCGGAATAAGAATATCTACTATCCCATGTCATCCCAAGGGTATCGTAAGAGATCAAAGAGTCATAGAGATCAGGGAATACGCAGCAGCGTCTTCCTAATAACGACAAAAAATAAAAAATATTACGATTACCAACCAAACCAACCAACCAATGAGGCAGTCTATGGGAGAATTCTATATTCAGTACCTATTGGAAAGTTCATTACTAAATAAGCTGTAACGGTAATTTTTAAAACTATCTTTCATCTGCTGTTATTTTCAAGGGTAGATCTTTTATAATAAACAGATTGATTTACTAATCAAAGTAAATTAAATTAAATTTTCAGTCTTTTTACGTCCCGCAGCTGTGCATTTGACTTCTTTCATTTCTGAGAAGATTATGGAGCGGTTAGCCCGCCGCATGATGCACTGGGCAATGTTGACAGACTTCTCACGTTCTTGGATTAATATACTTTTCAGACATGCTGGTTTACTGGCACTTAAAATTGCAATGAACAATTTCATTGATATGGACGGGATCGAACACAGGATGCTCTCGTTATTTTAAATTTTGTGATGAGTGTTCTTAGGCCCTGACCTAGCACGTGCCACGACTGATAAACACGATCAATATTATACTATAAATAAAACTGGCAACTCCACGATATTCGTATATAGATAGAGTAAATATTCGTATGAGCGCCATGCAAAGTGGCATCTATTAATCTAGCTACATAAAAATTTGTATTTATCTAATAAACATCGAAAAATCATGAGGAATCTTACTATTTTATTCGTTTCATCTGATTGAAACAGTCAAAAGAGAAGGAATTTCCTTTGTCGTACTTCACCGTTTCTCTCAAACACAAAGCAAAAACGTAAAATTTTGCTATTCTGAAAGCGGATAGCAAAAAATTTATTTCAAAAGAGACAATCGTTTTGGGCCCACTAGAAACTTCAACGTAACTTAATTTTCTTACACATAAAACAGATAGCAATTTATTATAGGAAACGGCCTAAATATTTTATGAAAATGTAACCGGAATCATAAAAAAAGTTTTTTGATATTCGTCAATTGGCTAATGTTATATGAAAAATACGAATAAAGAAGAACGAACTACTACAAAAAATTTCATCAACCTTAGAGTACCTATAAATGCTGAATGTACCTACAACTTTCTTTTATACTATTATTTATTGACCAGCGCATTATTATTTTTTTAAACGTTACCCCCACACTAGGATTTTCTCCTGCGTCGTGGAGGCAGTTTACAAACAAATTGCACAAGGACAAACATCCAGACCCGGAACAACAAACAAATACTTGTTCCGTGCGGGATTCGAACCCGCAGCCCCCAGCGTAACAACTCATTGCTAAGCCACTGCGCCACGGAGCAGTCAACTTATTATACCGTTGAAAACTACTAGACAATCACTTTTAGTTTGTTTTTAGGTTATGGTGATATTCATGTTTTAATTGTTAATTTCTGAGTAGGTATTCCCGTTAGGGTTAAATTTATAATACCATTGTAATATATTGGTTATAAGGAATAAATCGTCATATGTTTCATTAAGTTACCCTGTTTACGGTGGTGTGAATGGGCCCATTCTTCATACAAAAGAAATGTCTGCTTAATTTTTTTTTAATTTTTAAAGTGTTTTGTGAATTTCCTTGTCTACGTTTAGACAAGAAGTTCCACAATATTTGGTATTGTAAAAATGTTGATTTTGTTGCTGTTTATGATAATGGTGTCATTAATAGTAATATGATTATGTTTTAGCCGACTTCAAAAACGGAAGAGGTTTATAATAGATAATATGCTTTTTTTTTGTTATTACGCAATATCTTCGCTCGTTGTGAACCAATTTTGATGATACTTTTTTTATTACTTTTTATAAGGTGAGAATGACGAACGAGCACACAGTCCATCTGATAGTAAGTGGTTGCTGTAACTCATAGACATTTAAATCCTTCCTGGATTATGAATCAAAATGCAGATGCGTTGTCACTCGTGAGGACTAAAATATAATGCCTCGTTTCCAGTAAAAAGAGTCCCAGGTTCTCTACACTCACCATACGAAATACAGCAGTGTTAAACTGCTATTTTACGCTAGTATTCTTTGAGGTCATGTGAACCCCGGTCGAGCCGACTCATTCGTGCTTACTTTTTTATTTAAAAAAAAAACGTTACCCCACACTAGGATTTTCTTCTGTATCGTGGAGGCAGGATACAAATATAAATTGCACAAAGGCAAACATCCAAACCCGGAACAATTATTTGCAAGCCATACAAATAGTTGTTTGGTGCGGGAGCCGTGCTACGACTATACTACTAATATAGCTGCAGCAAGGCTCTACAGGTAAATATAAATATGTCCCTCTTCAGGGGTGCTCCTATGTATAATTTAGAGTAAAATTCCAGAAAAGTAGGGGTTGAAATGTTTAATGTAACAATTTAGACAATATTGAAATAGTGATATTCCACTTAAAAGGTTAAAAAAAATATTTTGAAGTCGAGGATTTACACTATATTGACTTTAGAATGTGCAATTATTTTATTATTTTTAGATTTTCAAAGTCGGCTATTACTTTGTTTTGTGAGTTGGTTTTTATTTAAAGCTTGATTTTATACGCTGTGTAGTGTTATGCAACTTACATTTCATTGTACACTAATTCTCCATTCTGTTTTGATATTCTGCATTCATGTTTTGCATCACTTTATACTATTTTTTTCATACTGTTTTTGATTCTCTGCATTTATATTTTGCATCACCTTTATTTATATAGGATCCTGTAACGTTTTTACACAATAACATATCATTTTACTGCGTATTTTCACACTATTTAGTACTTTTAAACTAGCTGTCAACGAAGCCTTACCTTTTTTTTGGTCTTTTATTGAATTCTCTGTAACTCTACAATTTCAGGCTTCGGTGCGCTGTCGCGCATCAGTTTTTCCTATTTGAATAATATCTCATTTCTTACTTAAATGTAAAGATTTTTCAATTATATTCCTAAAAACCAAAAATTTTATATTTGACAACCATTGTTTTGGTAGTTGTCATGGCAATTTTTATTCAAATTCGTTACCGATATGATGTTTTATCTCGATATTTTCACATAAATACTCTTTTGCTCTAGGTCATTTACAATAAATTTCCTTTTAATTTAAATAATTTCTCGTTCTCTCTAAAAAGGTATAAAAGCCGAACAATCGGAGAATATGAAAGACAGTCTCGCTTTAGTTCTCAAACGAGAAACATCTACTAAAGGCCTTATCCCGGCGCCGCTCTTCCCCGGGATCCTGCAAGCCTCCATCTACATCCGGCGCATCCTGAAGTCGTCGGCGCATCCTGCAAACCAGGCGCCAGGATCCTGCAAGCCTCCATCTACATCCGGCGCATCCTGAAGTCGTCGGCGCATCCTGCAAACCAGGCGCCGGGATCCTGCAAGCCTCCATCTACACGTGAAGTCGTCGGTGAATTCTAATTCAAGTGCGGGGCCACACTACTCCGCGCGCTACGACTGCTTGATCCAGGCGCTGAGTGCAGCCTACTGCCCGCGCTACCTTCAGGCGCGCTTCGACTGCTGGCTCCAGGCGCTGCGTCCCTACTGCCCGCGCTACCTCTGGGCGCGGCAACTACTTCTCCAAGAACTGAGCGCACCTACCCCAGGCGCTACGTGCGCCGGCTCCGGACGCTGCGTGTGCCCAGTCCAGGCGCTGCGTGCCGTCGCCGCTGAGAAACCTCAAGCTCTTCGTGTCCCTACTTCTACAAAAGCAGCGAGGCTCTAGGGCTCCACTATCATACTAATTCTCCTATTCTCCTATCCCTTTTTTTAATATAATTGTAATCTCATTTCATCCATCACCTTCATATTTCATTTTTTTTATTAGATTGTAAATACCTTTTAAAAAAATTATAATATATTATTTTCTTGGTCTATTTTGTTGTTTTGCTGTTCTTAGGTTAGGTTCTTTCTCTTTTAATTGTCGCTTCACGACAGCTGCTTACTTTTGTTCTTCTGAAAAGGTAATTAAAGGTTCACATAATGTTTTCTTATATTTACGCGAATACTACACATTTAATATAATTATGTTTACGGATTTTATCGCGTTTAATTTAGTATTTTAATTCCCGACGTTTCGGGTGCTTTGCAGCAACCCATGGTCACGGGGGGAACTAAGATGTGTGACGTCGGGATGTCATAGTTAGCCCGGCCACCTTCAGATTTAGAATATTAATTTTTGGTTCGATCTAGGCAAAATGAGCTTACTGTATCTTGAAGTCTCGCAGTGCAATGCTTGGGTTTGGATTTAATTTTGTTAATTATATGATCCCAAGCAGACGGCAGCACCCATCCATCTTCTCAATTGAAATAAGAATGTTTTTTAATTTCAATAGCCTCGCGTAGGATGATCCTTGGTAGGAATCGGTGTTCTTTTGTGAGGATTAGTGGTCTATTAATTTTTTATGATTCACGATATATGATAGGTAACGGCTATTTCCTGAGAAGCTATAAATTTTAAAGGTCGCAAAGCAAATACGAATTTTTCTAGTTTTATAACTTAATTTTATAATATGACCTTCCCAATTTAAATCTTCATCTATATTTATGCCTAAAAATTGCTTGAATTTCGTTTAATATACTGTTATTATTATTATTGCTATAGATATTTTTAGATCGTTCATTCCATCCAGTTTATTGTATTCTCAAACTGTCCTTGGCTAATAATTGCATTTCATTTTTAATTTTACATTTTATAATAAGCGTTGTATCTTCTGTAAGTAAAAGTTTGTGGCATACATGGTTAAATGCTTTGCTCGTGTCTTAAAATATAGATGCCACTGACATTTTGTTATTTAGGGGTTCAACAATTTTCTTTTACTAAAAGGAAACACGCAAATGTTGTTGAACTCTTCTTCTGAAAGCCAAATTGACAAGGTGATAAGATATTATTTTTTTCTAGAAAGTTTGTAATTTTAAATACGATAGCCTCCTCAAAAACTTTCGAAAGTGCCGTTACAAGCGTTGTTCGTCTGAAGTTACCCATATAAGTACGATCACCTTTTTTATATAGCGGTTTTACGATTTTTACACTATCATGTGTTTGAGATTATCTATCAACAGCTCATTCTATGGGTACGAGTTTGTGATGATATCATCGCGTAAATATGCAACAAAATATTTTATAAAAATTGCTTGAATTTCGTTTAATATACTATTATTATTATTATTGCTATAGATATTTTTAGATCGTTAATTCCATACAGTTTATTGCATTCTAAAAATGTCCGTGGCTAATAATTGCATTTAATTTTTATTTTTACATATAATAATAAGCGTTGTATCTTCTGTAAGTAAAAGTTTGTGGCATACTTGGTTAAATGCTTTGCTCGTGTCTTAAAATATAGATGCCACTGACATTTTGTTATTTAGGGGTTCAACAATTTTGTTTTTACTAAATGGAAACACGTTGAACTCTTCTTTTGAAAGCCAAATTGATAAGGTGATAAGATATTATTTTTTTCTAGAAAGTTTGTAATTTTAATTTTTTTTATAGGATAAGGGTGAGAAACGAGCGCACAGTCCATCTGATGGTAAGTGGTTGCTGCGGCCCGTAGACTTCTACGTCTATCCTCTGTTACAGATCAAAATGCAGATGCGTTTTCACCCGTGAGGACTAAGATGGAATGCCTCATTTCCAGTAAAAAGGGCCTCCGGCCACCTGCAGTCACCAAGCGAAGCGCAGAGGTAAACCTCTACTTCACGCTGGTATTCTGTGAGGTCGTGGTAACACTCCGGTTCGAGCCGGCCCATCCATGCGACAGCAAAAGCTGCCACCTGGCTCTACCACTGTTAAAATTACCATACTATTTAATTACCATACATATATAATTACCATAGCCTCCTCAAAAACTTTTGAAAGTATCGTTACAAGCGTTGTTCGTCTGAAGTTACCCATATAAGTACGATCACCTTTTTTTATATAGCGGTTTTACGATTTTTACACTATCATGTGTTTGAGATTATCTATCAACAGCTCATTCTATCGGTACGAGTTTTTGATGATATCATCGCGTAAATATGCAACAAAATATTTTCCTCTGTATACAGCACAAAAATATTTCACAGTCTCTGAGCGGACTATTCTCGTAAACTAACTCTTTATTTCGTATAATTTATGTATAACGCCTCTTTATTGTTGAGGCTGTCACTTTTGTAGCACATCAGGGTATCAAGAATATTTTAAAAGGTACATAATATTATGGCAAAAGTACTAAGGAACAAGCGAATGTGATGAGTTATGACAGTAATAGCAGTAGTACATATACGGTTTAGTAAGGTAATAGCCAACGAAGAAGAAATAGTGATTTCCCACGGGCAAGATATTCACTACGGAAATGAGCTAACACTATAAGACGTAGTATAGAGCTTGTTCTATGCCTTTTTATATACTCGTATTTTCACAGCCGTTCAAATATTTCGATAGCGGGATTTAGGCTTTGGTTGTTTTTCGGTCCGTTCGCCGTATTGTGTCGCGATGACAGAGCTGTCACAATGTGAACGATGCCCAAAAATATGTTTAAATTATATACATATAAAGAAAATTGAAATGTCCGTCTGTAATATTGAAATAACTGACTTTTATCGAGCTCTGGGAGTTATTTGTATGCCATTAAAACATCTCTGTTCGTGTGTTTGAGCTGCAATCTGAACCGTATGCTATCTGAATACTTGGAGTATGTTTTTGTTAAGTAAGAAAAATTAAAATAAAAACTTCGTTAGTGATTATTTTTCAAATCTAAATGACGCCATGTTAATAGATCCAGGTTAAGCGGTATGGGTCTCTAGTAATGAAATAAGAAATTGTATTGCGTATTTATAATTTTATAGACAAGTTAAAATTTATTTAATGCTTAAAGTAATTTTCCGTGCAAAACAAAAATCACATTACAGTACAATCCACCCGGTCATCCTAGGAGACCGGCAGTTTCGTTTCAAAACAACTTGTGTTCATGCTATAACAAATTATAAATACAAAAGAACAAGAACAAATAAAATAATATCGCGGCAGAAATCGGAAAAGTTAAATCTAGCAAATTTCAAGCAATCCGATTAAATTTACTTTCGTTATTGAACAGGAGTTCTTGTTTGTAAAAAGATCTCACTCAATTTGAAATAAAGAAAGCTTTGTTTTTATATTGAAACAATACAGAATGTATCTACATATTTTGCAGGATGTTTAAAATAATGTTAAATGCATTAAAACGCTCCGCTTTGTTACAGATGTTATTATATTGTTGTTTTTTTTATTCTACTGTTTTCAATATAAGAGTAGTGTGTTAATGATAACATTACTAAAAAATATTACAAGTCCACTGCAGTACATATGTCTCCCCACAGATTGTAACACGCTTCTGAGCTGCCTGCATGTCTGTATTCTTTCGACAGGTAAAAATTTATCTTTTTATACTGGCGACTTCTATGGAGCGGACTTTTTATAGAGAAAAGATATAAAGCGAGTACACTTGATAGTAAATGTATACTGTAGCCTATAGACACCCACATCAACCCATTAAAAATGTAAAACAAGTGCCTCCGGTTCGCACCCACCTTACGAAACACAGCTTTATTCTGCTGTTTGACGGTGGTATTCTGTGAAAGTGTGATTGCACCTCGGTCGAGCCGACGCATTCGCCCTGCAGCCACAATATAGCTACAGCATGACACCACCTTATTTTAATATAGGTCTACATATACATACCATTAACCATTACCATTACAGCCATTGTCAAAATTCCATTGCTGAACATATCATAAGCATCCCCCACAAAATGCCCCGAAGGGTCTCATGCCTCATTCGCCATAATTGCCACGCTTTAAATGTGGGTTGGCAACCGCAGTAAACTTTTAGTTTTAGCTGGTAGCTAGGTAGCTGATAGCTGCTAGCTTATCAGCTATTATAAAGCATGCTGCTGCCCATCTCCTCGTTCACTTTCCTTTTGTCGCCTCATACAACATCTACGCGATGATACGGTAAACACACGCACAAATATAATTGTTTTTTATTTTATACGCTGCGTAATCGTGAATTTACGACAAGTTGAGAAGAAAAAAATAAATGATCTAGAGATATGGTATTGGAAGTGAATGTTAGGAGTCTCATGACATTTGACATTTTGTACGTGGTAGGGCCATTCTGCAGATATAAGAGTAGTATAGTTGTAGCACGAATGGGTTGGCTCGACCGGGGAAGGACCACGCTCTCACAGAATACGAGCGTAAAATGGCAGCTTGACACTGCTGTGTTTCGTATGATGAGTTTAGAGAACCGGAGACCCATTTTACTGGAAAATAGGCATTCCATCTTAGTCCTCACGGGTAACGACGCATCTTCATTTTGATTCTTTATTAAGGATAAATGTAGATGTCTATGGTGCACAGCAACCACTTACCATCAGGTAGACTGTGTGCTCATTTGTTACCCTTATTCTATAAAAAAAATTCACACTAACGTGACAGAACTCGATATTAAACAGTGATTTTCAGCGTTATTACAGGGTCTTATATTCAAGTTATATTCAAGTTCAGCTTACTAATCCATTGGGCTATATCGATCACTCTGGCTCTATTGCAGATATTCTCATTTCTTAGTTTATCACGCAGAGAAACCCCAAGCACAGCCCTCTCCATAGCTCGCTGAGCGTCCTTGAGCTTCCTCATACGGCCAGAAGTGAAGGAACACGTTTCAGTTCCACAGGTCATCACTGGCAACACGCGCTAGTTGTACAGACTCGTTTTCAAGTTTTGAGGTTTAATTGTTGTAATTTCCCGAACGCTGCCCAGCCGAGTTGAATCCGTCGATTGTCCGTCCGTATAGCTCGAAGAACCGACAAACGATGGGGAAAAAAGATTCTCGAGTGGCGGCCTCGCACCGGCGGGGGAAGTGTAGGGCGGCCCTCCACTAGATGGAGTGACGACCTGGTAAGACATGCAGAAATTTAATGGATGCAGGTGGCTCAGAACAGTGCTTTGTGTCATTCCTTGGGGGAGGCCTATATTCAGCAGTGAACTTGTGAAGTGCTGTAATGATGATGATGATGATGATGATATTAAAGTTCAAGTGACGCCATCGAGCGTCTTGTCGTGCATGGCAATGTACAGGACACTAGAGAGAGAAGAAGGTCATACATGCGATGGACTAACCAAATTAATTCAGCTGTGGGCCGTTCCTTACACGAGTGTACCAGGCTATCAGCCAATAGTGAGTACTGAAGAATGTTCGTTCGGCGTATAGCATCTGCCTCTAAAGACATCACTTCTTGTTGACCACGACCTCTCTTCAAAATGTCACGAAGAAAAAAATTAAATTGAAAAAAAAACTATTGATGTATGATGTGGTGTGTGACAGAATAATATGGTACAAGTAAAGCGATGTTTTATAATTGGTGTAGGCGCGCATTACATACAACATGAGAGCAGGAAAAACAAAGGAAAGATATATAAGATGTATAAGTGTTAAAGGTAAAGATATATTATCTATCAAAATCTGTTACATAACTATATTATAAAGAATCATTTTTTATTAGTTTTACTTTAAAACCTGAAAGTTAATCGATGGCATTGGCATTTGTCGTTCTTACTTTTAATAAAAAAGTACAAACAGAGATAGATTGCAGAGTCAGTGGATACAACAAAAATCGGTTTCTGTGATCTGGACCAAAAATAAAAAAAAATCTATAATTTCTTATAATACATACATTAAGCTGCGATCGGGATTTACAATTAAGATCTAAAGCAAGTTTTCTAACTACTAATGTATGTGGCCGCGGAATCGTTTTCATTATGCTTCATGTGACTTTTCGAACACCGCCTTAAGGCAGGGATTGAAAAAACCTTTCCAAATTTCAATACAGTTTTTTACAGGATAAGATTTACAAATGAGCACACAGCCCAATTGATGGTAAGTGGATGCAGTGGTCTAAAAACATGTACATTTATCCTCAATTAAGAACATACCACAGATGCGTACTCACACCTGAGGTCTAAGATGGAATGCCTCGTTTCCAGTACAAAAGGTATCTGGTTCTCTACACCCACCATACAAAACACAGCAGCAATAAGCTGCTATTTTAGCTGGTATTCTGTGAGAGCGTGGTATTACGTAACGTCGAGCCGACTCATTCTCGCTACAACCATAATTTAGCTGCAGCGTGACTCTGCCTCGTAAAGCTTTTGATCAAAGTTTTAAATACTGTTTCACTTTTCGTTACGGCCTCGATTCCGGTTTCGATTATGGTATCGGTTTTAGGATACTGGTTCCAAAACACCGAAACTTTTCAGATTCTTATTTGAAGGGTAACTTCGATCATAACACGAGACAAAGAAATTTATTACTCAATACACAATGTTCTGTTTACCGAAAATAACTTTTTGGGACTGTCATTTGTCACTCAATGAAATCAAACAAGTTAGTTCTTGGTTTCGGTTGTTTACCGTTATGTTAATGGTGCCTATTGGTTCTCAATTAGGTTTCTGTTTTGGTTTCGGTTTAATAAAAATATATAAACCGCAAAATAATACCGGTATTCAATCCTTTCCATCCCATTCAATCCTTGCTTAAGGATTCGAAAGATATTATTACAAAACATACATATATACCAAACAAACATTTCATGCTATTCTCATATTTGTCAGCACATATTCCAAGTAGTCTTGATTAATAGGCGACGGTAATGGCGGATCCCTCTTAGGACTATCGTGGTCGACCCTTGACATATTTGTCCCTTGATAAATGTATACGTCTTTGTCAGGGAAATTATCCGCCTAGAAATCAATCGTTTATAGTAACAAATCGGGCGTAAGGGTGTATGTAGGTAAAACTATTATCTGTAAATAGGAAACCAATGCAATATTTTAGGTCACTTTTAGTGTTTGAGTTATGTACCTTGTTAGATATATTCTCTTGTTTATGGTCTGTTTAATATATACCTCAAAGTCATCCACATCCTTTTTACTGTGAGTCCATTAGTATTTAAAATCCTCGATTAAGACCCTATTTAATAATCACAATGCAAATGCGTTGTTATACCCTAAATACTTAAATAGAATATATCGTTACCAATTAAAGGGTTTATGATGGTATTCCGCGCAAAAGTCATAATACATTAGGGCGAGACTTGTAGTGACGGTGGAAGCATATCCACTACCCCATACCCCCGTGGACTGTGTGCTCTTTTGTCAGCCTTATCCTATAAAAAATCTTACTAAGCATACACTGTATTAAATGTTTTAAAACGTACCTACAATCCTACACTCATTTGCTTCCAGTATATATATTTTCAAGAATCCCATAGTCTACCTTCACATCTGTGTCTTAGGATTTTAGAACTGAAGAATTTACATATAGCGCTGTACAGTTTAATTGACATTCTATTAAAAGTAATCCGACCGAAGTTAGTACTGCCGAAGTTCAAGAACTAGTCTGTGTATGCTCGCTTTACGGCTTAAGTCATAGACTTAGTATCTTATAGACTAAACATTCAGTGACATTATCTGGGTGTGAAAGGAATGCAAATATTTAGTTAGACATAAGAGTAAGAAAAAAGCAAAACATTATTTCTTGTCTTTTTCTAGGTATGCGTTTTTGATTGTTTTCCCTCCTTCATTTGACATAAACAATGTCAAGCGGGAAGCATGTGAATTACATTGATATTATAAGCAAACAAGTAATTAAATTCAGTGTTTTTTGTGGGTTTTAGTTATTAGGTAAGGTGAAAAAGATGGTAAATTGTAGCATTTTAGGATGCAACAGCATCATCATCATCATCATCATCATCATCATTACAGCCTTTCAAAAGTCCACTGCTGAACATAGGCCTCCCACAAGGAATGCCACAAAGCACGGTCCTGAGCCACCTGCATCCATTGACTTCCTGCATGCCTTACCAAGTCGTCACTCCATCTCGTAGGGGGTCGCCCTACACTTCGCCTACCGGTACGAGGCTGCCACTCGAGAACCTTTCTTTCCCATCGGTTGTCGGTTCTTCGAGCTATATGGCCGGCCCACTGCCACTTCAGCTTACTAATCCGTTGGGCTATGTCGGTTACTCTAGTTCTACTGCGAATATCCTCATTTCTAAGTTTATCACGCAGAGAAACTCCGAGCATAGTCCTCTCCATTGCTCGCTGAGCGACCTTGAGCTACCTCATACGGCCAGCAGTGAAGGACCATGTCTCAGTTCCGTAAGTCATCACTGGCAACACGCACTGGTTGTACAATTTCGTTTTAAGGTTTTGAGGTATGTCTGACGAGAAGATGTATCGTAGCTTCCCGAACGCTGCCCAGCCGAGTTGAATACGTCGATTGACCTTTCAGTCGAAGTTGGACTTACCTAGTCGGACTATTTGTCCCAGGTAAACATACTCGTCAACAACTTCGAGCTTAGTGCTCCCAACAACTACCGGCATAGGTGTGACATGGACATTAAACAAAATCTTTGTTTTGTCCATGTTCATCTCAAGACTTATCCGTTAGGAGACACTATTGAGGTCAGTGAGCAAAGTGCGTCGTCGGCAAATCGAAGGTGAGTGATGTACTCGCCATTGATGTTGATACCGTATCCTTTCCAGTCCAGAAGCTTGAAAACGTCTTCCAATGCAGCGGTGAAGAGTTTCGGGGATATGACGTCACCCTGTCTTACACCTCTCTGCAATTATATAGGTTTCGTACTCTGGTTCTGTACTCGGATAGCCATCGTAGCTCTACTGTACAAACACTTCAGCACTTCGATATACCGACAGTCAACTTGGCACCGCTGAAGGGACTGCAGCACCGCCCAAATTTCGACGGAATCAAAGGCTTTCTCATAGTCCACATACGCCAGACATAGTGGAAAATTGTACTCTTCGGACTTCTGTACAATTTGCCGAAGGGTATGTATGTGGTCTATGGTGCTATAAAGCCCTTTCGGAAACCGGCTTGTTCGGGAGGCTGGAAGTCGTCAAGTCTGCGCGCGAGACGATTCGTAATGACTCTCGAAAACAGCACGTAGACGCGGCTCAGAAGGGAAATCGGTCTGTAGTTCTTCAAGAGAGCGTTGTCACCTTTCTTGAAGAACAAGACCACCGCACTTCTGCTCCACGCCTCCGGAGTAGTGCCACTATGGAGGACGGAATTAAAGAGCTTCTGAAGGACTTCAAGTACCGGTCTTCCACCCGCTTTCAGAAGCTCCGCTGTAATTCCATCCTCGCCTGGGGCCTTACCGTTTTTAAGGTGCTGGAGAGCCATTCTAATCTCGCTCAGACTGACGTCCGGGATATCTTCGGAATAGTGTCGGATAAGACTCGCTCTTGGATGGTTACTCACACTTGCGTGTGGCTCCAACGATTACGTTTACAGCTGCCCATAGAACCTCTCAATCTCACTCAAAATCTCAGGTGTCCCGAAAACGATGCTGCCACACTCTGTCTTCAGCTTTGACAGTTAGCTCTTTCTGGCAGACAGATCTCTGGCAAAGACTTTGGAGCCTTGGTTCCGCTCGATCGCTTCTTCAATACGAGCTGTATTGAAGTTGCGTAAGTCCCGCCGCATGCATTTCGAGATCTGTCTGTTCAGATGCCTGTATGCTGTCAAATCTGGTGAAGAATGTAGCTTCATCTCCCGTCTAACAGCCATGAGATTAAGAGTGTGATCGGAGAGTTTTTGTGTTCTTCTGCGGCGGGTCTTGCAGAACTTAGCTCCGACCGCATGGACAGTTTCCACGAGCTTGTCATTCATATCGTCCACTTCATTGCAGTCTTCTAGGCACTGAAAACGGTTTTGTAACTCGAGCTAAAAGGTTTCGGGACTTATGAACAGAGCACGAGGAGGACGGAGCGTTGACTTCATTAGACGAGACCTCTCCAACTTAACGTTTAGGTTCAGAGTGCCTCTAACCATTCGGTGATTGCTACCAGTTTTCACCCTCGCGATCACGGAGACATCACTGAACAGTTTTCGTCTGGTCGTCATAATGAAGGCAATCTCATTTTTTGTCGAACCGTCGGGGCTCGTACAGGTCCACTTCCTGTGGGGCCGCTTCTGGAAGAAAGAGTTCATCATAAAGAGTCCCTCTTTCTCCATGAAGTCGGCCAGCTGCTGGCCCCTAGGGTTCCGTTGCCCTATTCCAAATTTCCCTACTTTCAGCTCACCGTTCTCTCTTGTGCCTAGTTTTGCATTGAAGTCTCCCATTAACACCGTATATTGGGTTTTGGAGGAATGCATGTCTCTAGAGATATCCTCATACATTTCCTCCACCGCCTCATCGGGGTGTGCCGAGGTTGGTGCGTAAACCTGTATGATCGGGTCTGGCACAAAGCGCTTCTTTCGAAGCTTCCTGCCTGTGGGCTTCCCGAGAAATTGTGTAAATGGATCACCAGTTTCCTTGCTGATCGGAGCATCAAGGTCGTAGTAGACGGTGCATGCTCTGATCTCAAGCCTATCAACGCTGGTGTTCCACAAGGCTGCGTGCTATCACCAACGCTGTTTCTCCTGCTTATCAACGATATTTTGCTAACTGGTAACATTCATTGCTATGCGGACGACAGCACTGGTGATGCCTTATATACCGGCCGTGCCAATATTTCTCGGGAAAACGTCGCCGAGTACCGGAACAAACTTGTGTCTGAAGTCAAGTCTTTGCTTAACAAAGTCTCGGATTGGGGCCGACTAAATTTAGTCCAGTTCAATCCCCAGAAGACACAAGTTTGCGCGTTTACCGCTAAAAAGAATCCCTTTGTCGTATCTCCTCAGTTTCAAGCCACTCCCCTTGCTGCCTCAGCCAGCATCGGAATCCTTGGCGTCGACATATCGAATAGTGTGCAGTTTCGTGGTCACTTGGAAGGGAAGGCCAAATTGACCTCTAAAAAGCTTGGCATGCTCAGCAGAGCGAGACAGTATTTCATGCCGGCACATCGCTTGCAACTATACAAAGCGCAAGTTCGGCCCCACATGGAATACTGTTCTCATCTCTGGGCCGGGGCACCCCAGTGCCAGCTCCTTCCACTTGACCGCATCCAGCGCAGAGCGGTTCGAATCGTCGACGACCGAGTTCTTTCTGTTCGGCTCGATACACTGGCACTGCGTAGAGATGTTGCATCTCTTTGCGTATTTTATCGCATCTATTACGAGGAGTGCTCTGAGGAATTGTTCGGACTAATTCCAGCCGCTCAATTCAACCATCGCACATCGCGTCAAAACTCGCGTTACCATCCATACCATCTGGATGATTGGCGGTCCACCACTGTGCGATTTAGAAGAAGTTTTCTCCCTCTCACGACTTCCTTGTGGAATCAATTACCACCAGCGAATTTTCCGGACCGATACGACCTAGGAACCTTCAAGAAAAGAGCTTACACCTTTCTAAAAGGCCGGCAACGCATCTGCAATTCCCCTGGTGTTGCGGTTGTTCATGGGCGGCGGTAGTCACTTACCATCAGGTGAGCCGCATGCTCGTTGGCACCCTATTCCATAAAAAAACCTTCAGCGAATACCGTTTGGTTATTCTGAGTATAAGGTACGCAACCCTCGTCGACACACTCCCGATCTTTATAACGTTGTTAACGAGAAACTTGTGGACGATAAATCCGACACCTCCTTGGGACAGATGGTCGCCCTCCCGGTGACAGAGCAAGTTGCCGGATTCGAGAATTACCGTGTCCTCCCCCTCTCTTCGGACTTCGGATAATCCTATAATATGCCAGCGCAACTTGTCTATCTCTTCTTCCAGCTCCACGATCTTCTCGTCAGTCCTCAGGGTGCGTGCGTTGTACGTTGCCAGGTCGAGTCGTCTAAGGTGGCAACCGAACCTAATATAATATATATATATATATATATATATATATATATATATATATATATATATATATATATATATATATATATACTCCCTTTTAATCCGATTCTAACAACCAGCACCCAAGAAAGAAGACAAAAATTTTGTTAATTTTGTTGTTGGTTAATGTGATGAAAAATTAATAAATAATTGTGTTTTCATTTGTTTTACTAAATGTAACATTGTTAATATTTCTAAATGTGGTGGAAGTACACAAAATTTAGTTCTTTTTCCTTTTTAAATTTAAATATATTTTCATTTAAATAGAATATATTTAAGTTAGAATATATATTAATTATATATAATATATATATAAATAATCTATAATATATAAATATGAATATATAATATATAAATTTAATTTAGAATATATTATATCTTTACAGTCTATTAATAGTCCACTATTGAACTTAAACATGAACATAGTTATTTATCATAGTTGTAACGCTTGGCAAGCCGGTTATGGCAACCACTGTTTTTGTTTTATTTATGTTATCAGGAAAATGCTGCTGTTTATCTTCTTTGTTGTTTCCCTATGTCGCCTTATACACCACCCATGGAATGATATGCGGTAGCGGATAATCATACACTGCATGGTAAATTAAAACAGAATATTATAAAAAATTCGTTTTTATTTTATACCAACATATCACAAAAACAAACCAATTGTTGATGCTTTACAACGTATATTAACTAAAATATTTTACCACCTTAACCATTAGGTAACATGAGTAAGTCACCTAATTATAAGTATGTCACCTAAAAAGGCCTTTCCTGGATATCCTCATAAGATGACTTTTGCCGTAGTTGCCACGCCTGCGTGAAAATATGCGTTATATTGGTTGGCCACCGCAGTTTTTTATTGTTTTAAGATTTCATCAGGAAAGTCCTGCTGCCCCATCTCCATCTTGTATTATTGCTTACGACGCGGGGTAGTCATCCCGTGTATAGACAAATTCTCTTGTACGCCACAACTTGCCACACATATGCCACTAACTTAGCAAGACATGCAGGAAATCGCCGGAGTTGGCTCAGAACCATGTTTTATACTACAAAACCTTCGGAAGTCTGTGTTCAGCACTGAACTTGTGATGGACTGGTATGTTATAACATTATTGATTTTTTTTTATAAAGACAACATAAAACTAGACACGAGGAAATTTTTGATTAATAATTAATGTTTTTATTCTTAATTAATATTTAAGTACATATTTAATATATTGCTACTTATTTGTGATATCACACTTTATGCTAGTAGCGTCTTCAATTAGTGCCGTACAAATCCAAAGAGTTTATTGAATATCCAGTCAAGTCGTCGATGTGCTGTTGAATACGGACTGATGATTCTGTTTTTACGCTCTTTCCGCTCGTAGTTTTAGTCACAGACTGTATTTTCAAGAGAAATTAATTAATAATCTGAATTATAAAAGAACATTTTTTTATAGTAACAAATAAGTTTTTTGTATGAATTAAAGTGCTGTGAATATAAATAAACCCATAACGGGGTAAATGGAACAATATCTGGTAACCCAGGGAAAGTACCTCCCGCCTATTTCTATCTCAGAGGAAACGCGAATGATTTATCTAGTTAATCCTTTATCTACAGCTAAAGTAGAACATGAAGTTTGAATTTGGCACTTGCATAATGTCAGTGTGGATACAAATTTCTAATTTGAATCAAATTAGCAACAGCAAAATAAAATGTAAGTAAATACTCGTCAATGTATTAGCTTTGTATTCTACAGGCAAATATTTTTGACAAATGGAAATATCCAGCATTTATAAATCATGTACTAAAAAAATACAGCTCAATCGGTTGAGGATAACTGCTTTAAAATTCAGTTGCAAGATTCTACCCTAAAAAAAAACATTGCAAGGTAAATAAAAGCTTTTAAAATCTTTATAAAAGAGTGTCTACCAATACATAATGTTTCTACTACTAGGGGAAATAAAATATCTGCATTTAACCTTCCTCTTAAACCGGTGTTACAAGCGAAAACGTTCGCACTATTGTCCAAGATGTTATCAAAAACGAAATTTATATATCTAGCGCGAACTTCATTTTATTTACAGATATTTTATTTTCTCTCGCGGTGGGAACATTACGCATTGGTACAAAGTTTTTTTTAAAAGATTTTTGTATCAAATTTATAAATTTATTTTACTAACATATTATTCTCAAGAAGTTCCGTAGTAGTTCAGAGGCTAAGTCTCCTCCGGCCTATGAAATTATTCATTGCATTTTTTTTATGAACCCGTGTAGTGGCTGTATACAATATCCACTACCCCATTCCGTCGCGTGGTCGTTGTAATAGGCGACAAAGGGAAACTAGGAGATGGACAACAGCGACTTCATGGTATTAACTTAAAGTTAGAAATCTACGGTGGCCAACCCGCCTGTCAAGGCTACCAACTTTTTTAACTAATAACTTTTAATTATTGCACAAATTTACGTACCCAGGGGAAGCTGAACTTTGTTTCAAATTCGAATATCAAATGGGGTTTATTAATTATGTTAAAATAGTTATGTAAGGTAAAGCTCACTAACAAGGAAGAACATTTTGTACATTAACAACTAGCAGCTACTAGTACGGCAGATTCCCATTGAGATTAGAATTGTGTATAGTATTCCAACACAATTGACTGGCCATTTCGTCTAATCTGGACAAATTTAACAAAGTTCTAACTTTACAACTGAGTTCGCAAAGCACTCGCTTTACGACTAAAAGCAATTATAGCTTCATATCGAAACTGTAACCAATTAAAACATTTACCTATGAAATGAAGCCGTGCTCTGTTTTTTCTTTACTTTTATAGAATAAGGGTGCACAGAGTCCACCTGTCGGTAAGTGCATGCTGCAGCCCGTAGACTGCCTTAGTCCTACTAAGCACAGCATTATTTTGCTGTTTCACGCTGGTTTTCTGTGAGAGCAAGGTATGCACCGGTCGAGCCGACCCATTTGTGTTTCATCCATAATACACAGCTGTCCATATTATTAGCCATATAAAATGTGTATATGCAAGGTAACAACATTGAACAGGCACTGAAAGTGATATAAAATTATACCGTTACTATATGGTACACAACGCTTGTGCTTCTACGAGTACAAAAGGCAAATAAAAGATATTTATACACAGACAATAAAACAATAACTTATTTTACAACAAAATGTAAGAAGTCTTGAAAAAGGACACTTGTATAATAATACAAAAACCAATAGGTAAAATACCAATAGGTAGCAATATGTTCTGACCTTTCCAAGCAGTTTGATTAAGTGATGAGTAAAAGTAAACAGCAAAACAAATCATTTCTACATAACAAGTAATCTTATAATAAATTTAAAGCTCGAAAAAATAACCACGCTTAGCGCCAAAAGGCATTAGAGACGGCTGAACCAAGTAAATGGCACAAGCAAGAGTCTCTGAGTGCGTACCTATACATTTGTGTCAATTGCTGTAGAGACTATCGATCAATGGCGTACAGACGAGGTGAAGTTTCGAGTACGTAACAGTCTGTCGACGCTGAAGGTCAAAGGCTGGTTCTCTACGTGGCAAAGAATCGAAATAAGCAAATAAAATATATTACAGAAAGTTTTCTATTCTACGTGGAAGGTTAAAAAGAATCAGCTCAATAAATCTTGAAGCCCCTGCCTTAATAAGAAGCTTAGGATATGTGTTTCATTCCCGAAAAGGAAAGTTTGTAACAAAATAACAAATCATACACTAGGTATTTATTGTATATAAATAATAGTTGCTAAGTTCACATTAAAAATGAGATGTGTGCTTAAGAACGCAAGATGGACCCGAAGCAATTATAGATGCTAAGAAATCCGCCAAGTTTGCTCAAATTGACGCCTATTTAGTTAAGTTCTACCTTTTAAAGCTCTCGATGACTGAACAAACTTAGTAGTAGTAGTTTAGTGCCCAATAAAAAAGTTTAGAGTGCTGCTAAAGGCTAGGTATCTCTCCAATAACTTCCCTATATACAGCTGTACCAAATTGATATTATATTTGATAATATATATATTTATATTTATAATATATAAAATAATATTTATATTATATATATAAATATATATATATATATATATATATATATATATATATATATAGCCGTGATAGCTCAGATGGTTAGCGCTCGCTGTAAGTTTCACAGTACTCTAGCAACCTGGGTTTTTCAAATTCAAACAATTTTTAGGCATAAATATAGATGAAGATTTAAATTGGGAAGGTCATATAATAAAATTAATTAATAAAACTTGAAAAATTCGTATTTGCTTTGCGACGTTTGAAATTATAGCTTCTCAGGAAATAGCCGTAACCTATCATATATCGTGAATCATAAAAATTTAATAGACCACAATTCCTCACAAAAGAACACCGATTTCTAGCAAGGATGATACGCGAGGCTACGGAAATTAAAAAACATTCTTATTTCAATAGAGAAGATGGATGGGTGCTGCCGTCTGCTTGGGATCATATAATTAACAAAATTTAATCCAAACCCAAGCATTGTACTGCAAAACTTCAAGATACTGTAAACTCATTGTGCCTAGACCAAAACAACAATTAGTATTCAAAAACTGAAGGTAGCCGGGCTGACTATGATATCCCGACGTCACACATCTTAGCTCCCCCCGTGACCATGGGTTACTGCAAAGCACCTGAAACGGGAAATAAAATACTTAATTAAACGCGATAAAATCCGTAAACATAATTATATTAAATGTGTAGTATTCGCGTAAATATAAGAAAACATTATGTGAACCTTTAATTACCTTTTCAGAAGAACAAAAGTAAGCAGCGTATAAAATCAAGCTTTAAATAAAAACCAACTCACAAAACAAAGTAATAGCCGACTTTGAAAATCTAAAAATAATAAAATAATTGCACATTCTAAAGTCAATATAGTGTAAGTCCTCGACTTCAAAATATATTTTTTTAACCTTTTAAGTGGAATATCACTATTTCAATATTGTCTTAATAGTTACATTAAACATTTCAACCCCTACTTTTCTGGAATTTTACTCTAAATTATACATAGGACCACCCCTGAAGAGGGACATATTTATATTTACGTGTAGAGCCTTGCTGCAGCTATATTAGTAGTATAGTCGTAGCACGGCTCCCGCACGAAACAACTATTTGTATGGCTTGCAAATAATTGTTCCGGGTTTGGATGTTTGTCTTTGTGCAATTTATATTTGTAACCTGCCTCCACGATACAGAAGAAAATCCTAGTGTGGGGTAACGTTTTTTTTAAAATAAAAGAGTAAGCACGAATGAGTCGGCTCGACCGGGGTTCACATGACCTCAAAGAATACTAGCGTAAAATAGCAGAGTAACACTGCTGTATTTCGTATGGTGAGTTTAGAGAACCTGGGACTCTTTTTACTGGAAACGAGGCATTATATTTTAGTCCTCACGAGTGACAACGCATCTGCATTTTGATTCGTAATCCAGGAAGGATTTAAATGTCTATGAGTTACAGCAACCACTTACTGTCAGATGGACTGTGTGCTCGTTCGTCATTCTCACCTTATAAAAAGTATTAAAAAAAGTATCATCATAATTGGTTCACAACTAGCGAAGATATTGCGTAATAACAAAAAAAAACATATTATCTATTATAAAACTCTTCCGTTTTTGAAGTCGGCTAAAACATAATCATATTACTATTAATGATACCATTATCATAAACAGCAACAAAATCATCATTTTTACAATTCCAGATATTGTGGAAATTCTTGTCTAAACATAGACAAGGAAATTCACAAAACACTTTAAAAATTTAAAAAAAATTAAGCAGACATTTCTTTTTGTATGAAGAATGGGCCTATTCACACCACCGTAAAGAGGGTAACTTAATGAAACATATGACGATTTATTCCTTATAACCAATATATTACAATGGTATTATAAATTTAACCCTAACGGGAATACCTACTCAGAAATTAACAATTAAAACATGAATATCACCATAACCTAAAAACAAACTAAAAGCGATTGTCTAGTAGTTTTCAACGGTATTATAAGTTGACTGCTCCGTGGCGCAGTGAAAATTACTAGAGCCAAAATATTCAGTCAAGAATTTTTACTTACGATTTGAGGCGTCTGCTACAGACTACAGTTGCCAGTTATTCATTCAGTCTCGCATACTGTTGCTACCACTCAGAGCTACTGAGATTCACCATAAGACCATTTGATCCTTGATTCTTGAAGATTATTTTTATCATTTACAATCCATGTTTGACCACCCCCAGAGACAGAGGAGTTTCCCACACGATGGTAAATGGCGGTATCTGAAGATGGTAAAGCAAGTTGTGGTTTAGTTTGACAAAAGCCAATTAACTCTTGCATTGAAGACACCAGTTGTAAAAGACTCCAGATAGAAAGACAGATACTGGCAAATTACGAACATTAACTTTCGAACAACGGTTGGTTCAAATACGTGGTGTGTAGACAACAAAGGGGCATAGATTGTCCTAATGTTTGATTTTCCGATGTGAAAAGGAGACGGAGGAATTATGTCTAATAATACTTGCATGCGATTCCTATACACTAAGGACTATTAACTTGTGTAAGTGCTTGAAAACTCTCCAATGTAAAAAACTGAAAACCACCATTACCATTACAGTCTATCACAAGTCCACTGCTAAACATAAACCTCCTCCATAGATTACAGGGGGATATTTTTCGTAGTTGTCACGCTCAGCGAACGGGTTGGCTACCTGCCATTCTCCTGTTTCATTTACCTCTGTCGCGTCTTACGACATACACGAGACGAATTGAGGTTGTGGATTTTCTTACGCTGCCACTACACTGTGTGAAAATCTAAAACGCATATATTGTACCTCATCATTATCATCACTGCTCTTCACAAGTCCACTGCTAAACATACGCCTCCACCAAGGAATGCCACAAACCACTAACCCAAGCAACCTGCATCCATTGACTTTCTGCATCTATTACCAGGTCGTCACTCCATCTAGAGGGGGACGCCCTACACTTCGCCTTCCGTTACGAGGCCACCTTCAGCCACTTCAGCTTACTAATCCGTTGGCCTATGTAAGTTACTCTAGTTCTACTGCGGATATTCTCATTTCTAAATTTATAACTCTCTCCATAGCTTCTTGTGTGACCTTGAGCTTCCTTATACGGCAAGCAGTGAAGGACCCCCCATGCCGAGAGTTACACATACTGTATGCCTATATAATTATAAATGAATAGTATATCTTTCTCTATAGTTTTATTTTTAATATATACATATAAATTTTATATTCAAAAATTCCCGATTCAACATGTTATACAAACAGACTTTTTGGTCCATTTTTAGAATCGAGATCTCTTTACAAACATGAACTCCTGTACAATACGGAAAGTAAATTGAATTAGACTGCTTGAAATTTACTAGATTTAACTTTTCAGGTTTCCGCTTGATATAATGTTGTTTACTAGGTTTGTGTATACAAAATTTGCTAGAAACAAGTATTTCTAAAATGAAAACAATTCCAGTTTGATTAACGGTGTATGTAAATTTGTAAATTTGGGCTGGAACAGCTGAGTATGAACTGCTTTGCTGCTTTGGAATTGATGAAAAGATATACTATGAGAATTTCAGATGATTCTTGAATCAAAGATTACATGATTTAACTGATTCCCAATAAAGAATAAGATTAAATTCCTCGTTATCTATAATTATACTAGCTCTGGTAGTTATTCAATGGAAACACAATACTTAACGGCCGAAGCAGTCATGATTTGTTTCGAAAAAAATTGTAATCTTAACTTAGCTAACTCCACTGCCCATTTAACTTTTTGAAAATTCGCTCACGCACTTGGTATGTATATCTGTCCTCCATCACCAGTCCTTGAAGTTTTTGAATAATTTTTCTACCTTTTTAATAGAATTATCAGTAAAAATATTTAGCGTGGTATTTTTATGTAATAAATATATATTATATATATGTTAATATATATAAAGTTAAAGTTCAAGTTGCAGCCTATATACATGTCCCACTGCTGGGCACAGGCCTCCTTTCATTTTTCATTATATATATATATATATATATATATATATATATATATATATATATATATATATATATATATATATATATATATATATATATATATAGCCGTGATAGCTCAGATGGTTAGCGCTCGCTGTAAGTTTCACAGTACTCTAGCAACCTGGGTTCGATCCCCGCCGCCACCAATAAAATTGTTAATTGCAATTTTAAGTGTTGATTTACCACGTGCTCGACGGTGAAGGAAAACATCGTGAGGAAACCTGCATGTCTGACAAATAAGGAAAAAAATATTTCGAAGACATGTGAAGTTCGCCAACACGCATTGGGGCAGCGCGGCGGACCTTTCATCGCCCTAAAACCCTCTCAAAAATGAAAGGAGGCCTGTGCCCAGCAGTGGGACATGTATATAGGCTGCAACTTGAACTTTAACTTTATATATATTAACATATATATAATATATATTTATTACATAAAAATACCACGCTAAATATTTTTACTGATAATTCTATTAAAAAGGTAGAAAAATTATTCAAAAACTTCAAGGACTGGTGATGGAGGACAGATATACATACCAAGTGCGTGAGCGAATTTTCAAAAAGTTAAATGGGCAGTGGAGTTAGCTAAGTTAAGATTACAATTTTTTTCGAAACAAATCATGACTGCTTCGGCCGTTAAGTATTGTGTTTCCATTGAATAACTACCAGAGCTAGTATAATTATAGATAACGAGGAATTTAATCTTATTTTTTATTGGGAATCAGTTAAATCATGTAATCTTTGATTCAAGAATCATCTGAAATTCTCATAGTATATCTTTTCATCAATTCCAAAGCAGCAAAGCAGTTCATACTCAGCTGTTCCAGCCCAAATTTACAAATTTACATACACCGTTAATCAAACTGGAATTGTTTTCATTTTAGAAATACTTGTTTCTAGCAAATTTTGTATACACAAACCTAGTAAACAACATTATATCAAGCGGAAACCTGAAAAGTTAAATCTAGTAAATTTCAAGCAGTCTAATTCAATTTACTTTCCGTATTGTACAGGAGTTCATGTTTGTAAAGAGATCTCGATTCTAAAAATGGACCAAAAAGTCTGTTTGTATAACATGTTGAATCGGGAATTTTTGAATATAAAATTTATATGTATATATTAAAAATAAAACTATAGAGAAAGATATACTATTCATTTATAATTATATAGGCATACAGTATGTGTAACTCTCGGCATGGGGGGTCCTTCACTGCTTGCCGTATAAGGAAGCTCAAGGTCACACAAGAAGCTATGGAGAGAGTTATAAATTTAGAAATGAGAATATCCGCAGTAGAACTAGAGTAACTTACATAGGCCAACGGATTAGTAAGCTGAAGTGGCTGAAGGTGGCCTCGTAACGGAAGGCGAAGTGTAGGGCGTCCCCCTCTAGATGGAGTGACGACCTGGTAATAGATGCAGAAAGTCAATGGATGCAGGTTGCTTGGGTTAGTGGTTTGTGGCATTCCTTGGTGGAGGCGTATGTTCAGCAGTGGACTTGTGAAGAGCAGTGATGATAATGATGAGGTACAATATATGCGTTTTAGATTTTCACACAGTGTAGTGGCAGCGTAAGAAAATCCACAACCTCAATTCGTCTCGTGTATGTCGTAAGACGCGACAGAGGTAAATGAAACAGGAGAATGGCAGGTAGCCAACCCGTTCGCTGAGCGTGACAACTACGAAAAATATCCCCCTGTAATCTATGGAGGAGGTTTATGTTTAGCAGTGGACTTGTGATAGACTGTAATGGTAATGGTGGTTTTCAGTTTTTTACATTGGAGAGTTTTCAAGCACTTACACAAGTTAATAGTCCTTAGTGTATAGGAATCGCATGCAAGTATTATTAGACATAATTCCTCCGTCTCCTTTTCACATCGGAAAATCAAACATTAGGACAATCTATGCCCCTTTGTTGTCTACACACCACGTATTTGAACCAACCGTTGTTCGAAAGTTAATGTTCGTAATTTGCCAGTATCTGTCTTTCTATCTGGAGTCTTTTACAACTGGTGTCTTCAATGCAAGAGTTAATTGGCTTTTGTCAAACTAAACCACAACTTGCTTTACCATCTTCAGATACCGCCATTTACCATCGTGTGGGAAACTCATCTGTCTCTGGGGGTGGTCAAACATGGATTGTAAATGATAAAAATAATCTTCAAGAATCAAGGATCAAATGGTCTTATGGTGAATCTCAGTAGCTCTGAGTGGTAGCAACAGTATGCGAGACTGAATGAATAACTGGCAACTGTAGTCTGTAGCAGACGCCTCAAATCGTAAGTAAAAATTCTTGACTGAATATTTTGGCTCTAGTAATTTTCACTGCGCCACGGAGCAGTCAACTTATAATACCGTTGAAAACTACTAGACAATCGCTTGTAGTTTGTTTTTAGGTTATGGTGATATTCATGTTTTAATTGTTAATTTCTGAGTAGGTATTCCCGTTAGGGTTAAATTTATAATACCATTGTAATATATTGGTTATAAGGAATAAATCGTCATATGTTTCATTAAGTTACCCTCTTTACGGTGGTGTGAATAGGCCCATTCTTCATACAAAAAGAAATGTCTGCTTAATTTTTTTTAAATTTTTAAAGTGTTTTGTGAATTTCCTTGTCTATGTTTAGACAAGAAGTTCCACAATATCTGGAATTGTAAAAATGATGATTTTGTTGCTGTTTATGATAATGGTGTCATTAATAGTAATATGATTATGTTTTAGCCGACTTCAAAAACGGAAGAGTTTTATAATAGATAATATGTTTTTTTTGTTATTACGCAATATCTTCGC
The DNA here is from genome assembly GCA_033319125.1 of Parnassius glacialis. Classification (NCBI taxonomy): domain Eukaryota; kingdom Metazoa; phylum Arthropoda; class Insecta; order Lepidoptera; family Papilionidae; genus Parnassius; species Parnassius glacialis. The sequence goes on along the minus strand of JAVANC010000019.1, from coordinate 40,920,384 downwards.
TAGTTGTGAACCAATTATGATGATACTTTTTTTAATACTTTTTATAAGGTGAGAATGACGAACGAGCACACAGTCCATCTGACAGTAAGTGGTTGCTGTAACTCATAGACATTTAAATACTTCCTGGATTACGAATCAAAATGCAGATGCGTTGTCACTCGTGAGGACTAAAATATAATGCCTCGTTTCCAGTAAAAAGAGTCCCAGGTTCTCTACACTCACCATACGAAATACAGCAGTGTTAAACTGCTATTTTACGCTAGTATTCTTTGAGGTCATGTGAACCCCGGTCGAGCCGACTCATTCGTGCTTACTCTTTTATTTTAAAAAAAACGTTACCCCACACTAGGATTTTCTTCTGTATCGTGGAGGCAGGTTACAAATATAAATTGCACAAAGACAAACATCCAAACCCGGAACAATTATTTGCAAACCATACAAATAGTTGTTTCGTGCGGGAGCCGTGCTACGACTATACTACTAATATAGCTGCAGCAAGGCTCTACACGTAAATATAAATATGTCCCTCTTCAGGGGTGGTCCTATGTATAATTTAGAGTAAAATTCTAGAAAAGTAGGGGTTGAAATGTTTAATGTAACTATTAAGACAATATTGAAATAGTGATATTCCACTTAAAAGGTTAAAAAAATATATTTTGAAGTCGAGGACTTACACTATATTGACTTTAGAATGTGCAATTATTTTATTATTTTTAGATTTTCAAAGTCGGCTATTACTTTGTTTTGTGAGTTGGTTTTTATTTAAAGCTTGATTTTATACGCTGCTTACTTTTGTTCTTCTGAAAAGGTAATTAAAGGTTCACATAATGTTTTCTTATATTTACGCGAATACTACACATTTAATATAATTATGTTTACGGATTTTATCGCGTTTAATTAAGTATTTTATTTCCCGTTTCAGGTGCTTTGCAGCAACCCATGGTCACGGGGGGAGCTAAGATGTGTGACGTCGGGATATCATAGTCAGCCCGGCTACCTTCAGTTTTTGAATACTAATTGTTGTTTTGGTCTAGGCACAATGAGTTTACAGTATCTTGAAGTTTTGCAGTACAATGCTTGGGTTTGGATTAAATTTTGTTAATTATATGATCCCAAGCAGACGGCAGCACCCATCCATCTTCTCTATTGAAATAAGAATGTTTTTTAATTTCCGTAGCCTCGCGTATCATCCTTGCTAGAAATCGGTGTTCTTTTGTGAGGATTTGTGGTCTATTAAATTTTTATGATTCACGATATATGATAGGTTACGGCTATTTCCTGAGAAGCTATAATTTCAAACGTCGCAAAGCAAATACGAATTTTTCAAGTTTTATTAATTAATTTTATTATATGACCTTCCCAATTTAAATCTTCATCTATATTTATGCCTAAAAATTGTTTGAATTTCGTTTAATATACTGTTATTATTATTATTGCTATAGATATTTTTAGATCGTTAATCCATCCAGTTTATTGTATTCTCAAACTGTCCTTGGCTAATAATTGCATTTCATTTTTATTTTTACATTTTTAATAAGCGTTGTATCTTCTGTAAGTAAAAGTTTGTGGCATACATGGTTAAATGCTTTGCTCGTGTCTTAAAATATAGATGCCACTGACATTTTGTTATTTAGGGGTTCAACAATTTTCATTTACTAAAAGGAAACACGCAAATGTTGTTGATCTCTTCTTCTGAAAACCAAATTGACAAGGTGATAAGAAATTATTTTTTTCTAGAAAGTTTGTAATTTTAAATACGATAGCCTCCTCAAAAATTTTTGAAAGTGCCGTTACAAGCGTTGTTCGTTTGAAGTTACCCGTATAAGTACGATCACCTTTTTTATATAGCGGTTTTACGATTTTTACACTATCATGTGTTTGAGATTATCTATCAACAGCTCATTCTATCGGTACGAGTTTGTGATGATATCATCGCGTAAATATGCAACAAAACATTTTCCTCTGTATACAGTACAAAAATATTTCACTGTCTCTGAGCGGACTATTCTCGTAAACTAACACGTTCTTTCGTATAATTTATGTATAACGCCTCTTTATTGTTGAGGCTGTCACTTTTATAGCACATCAGGGTATTAAGAATATTTTGAGAGGTACATAATATTATGCCAAAAGTACTAAGGAACAAGCGAATGTGATGAGTTATGACAGTAATAGCAGTAGTACCTATACGGTTTAGTAAGGTAATAGCCAACGAAGAAGAAATAGTGATTTCCCCCGGGCAAGATAATCCCTACTGGAAGGAGCTAACACTATAAGACGTAGTATAGAGCTTGTTCTATGCTTGTTGTATATATTTTCAGAATCGTTCAAATATTTCAATTGCGGAATTTAGGCTTTGGTTGTTTTTCGGTACGTTCGCCATATTGTGTCGCGATGACAGTGCTGCCACAATGTGAACGATGCCCAAAAATATTTTAAATTATGTACATATAAAGAAAATTGAAGTGTCTGTCTGTAATATTGAAATAACTGAATTTGTCGAGCTTTGGTAGTTATTTGCCTGCAATTAAGACATGTTTGTTCGTGTGTTTGAGCTGCAGTCTACGCTGTATGCTATCTGAATACTTGGAGTATGTTTTTGTTAAGTAAGAAAAATTATAATAAAAAACTTCGTTAATGATTATTTTTCAAATTTAAATGACGCCACATTAATAGATTCAGGTTAAGCGGTACGGGTCTCTAGTAATGAAATAAGAAATTGTATTGCGTATTTATAATTTTATAGACAAGTTAAAAATTTATTTAATGCTTAAAGTAATTTTCCGTGCAAAACAAAAATCACATTACAGTACAATCCACCCGGTCATCCTTGGAGACCGGCAGTTTCGTTTCAAAACAACTCGTGTTCATGCTATAACAAATTATAAATACAAAAGAACAAGAACAAATAAAATAATATCGCGGCAGAAATCGGAAAAGTTGAATCTAGCAAAATTCAAGCAATCCGATTCAATTTACTTTCGTTATTGAACAGGAGTTCTTGTTTGTAAAAAAATCTCACTCAATTCGAAATAAAGAAAGCTTTGTTTTTATATTGAAACAATACATAATGTACATATTTTGCAGGATGTTTAAAATAATGTTAAATGCATTAAAACGCTCCGCTTTGTTACAGATGTTATTATATTGTTGTTTTTTTTTCCTGTTTTCAATATTAGAGTAGTGTGTTAATGATAACATTACTAAAAAATATTACAAGTCCACTGCAGAACATAGGTCTCCCCACATATTGCAACACGCTGCTGAGTTGCCTGCATGTCTGTATTCTTTCGACAGGTAAAAACTTCTCTTTTTATACTGGCGACTTCTATGGAGCGGACTTTTTATAGAGAAGAGATATAAAGCGACTACACTTGATAGTAAATGTATACTGTAGCCTATAGACACCCACATCAACCCATTAAAAATGCAAAAAAGTGTCTCCGGTTCTCAGCCACCTTACGAAACTCAGCTTTATTCAGCTGTTTGACGGTGGTGTTCTGTGAAAGTGTGATAGTACCTCGGTCGAGCCGACGCATTCGCCCTGCAGCTACAATATAGCTACAGCATGAATCTACCTTATTTTAATATAGGTGCTACATATACATACCATTAACTATTACCATTACAGCCATTATCAAAATTCAATTGCTGAACATATCATAGGCATCCCCCACAAAATGCCCCGAAGGGTCTCATGCCACATTCGCCATAATTGCCATGCTTTAAATGTGGGTTGGCAACCGCAGTTAACTTTTATTTTTAGCTGGTAGCTAGGCAGCTGATAGCTGCTAGCTTATCACCTATTATAAAGCATGCTGCTGCCCATCTCCTCGTTCACTTTCCTTTTGTCGCCTCATACAACATCTACGCGATGATACGGTAAACACACGTACAAACATAACTGTTTTTTATTTTATACGCTGCGTAATCGTGAATTGACGACAAGTTGAGAAGAAGAAAACAAATGATCTACAGATGTGGTATTGGAATTGAATGTTAGGAGTCTCATGACATTTGACATTTTGTACGTGGTAGGGCCATTATGCAGATATAAGAGTAGTATAGTTGTAGCAGGAATGGGTTGGCTCGACCGGGGAAGGACCACGCTCTCATAGAATACCAGCGTAAAATGGCAGCTTGTCACTGGTGTGTTTCGTATGAAGAGTTTAGAGAACCGGAGGCCCATTTTACTGGAAAATAGGCATTCCATCTTAGTACTCACGGGTAACGACGCATCTGCATTTTGATTCTTTATTAAGGATAAATGTAGATGTCTATGGGTCACAGCAACCACTTACCATCAGGTAGACTGTGTGCTCATTTTTTACCCTTATTCTATAAAAAAAAATTTCACACTAACGTGACAGAACTCGATATTAAACAGTGTTTTTCAGCGTTATTACAGGGTCTTATATTAAAATTCAGCTTACTAATCCGTTGGGCTATATCGATCACTCTGGCTCTACTGCAGATATCCTCATTTCTTAGTTTATCACGCAGAGAAACCCCAAGCACAGCCCTCTCCATAGCTCGCTGAGCGTTCTTGAGCTTCCTCATACGGCCAGAAGTGAAGGACCACGTTTCAGTTCCATAGGTCATCACTGGCAACACGCGCTAGTTGTACAGTCTCGTATTCAAGTTTTGAGGTTTAATTGTTGTAATTTCCCAAACGCTGCCCAGCCGAGTTGAATCCGTCGATTGTCCGTCCGTATAGCTCGAAGAACCGACAAACGATGGGGAAAAATGATTCTCGAGTGGCGGCCTCGTACCGGCGGGGGAAGTGTAGGGCGGCCCTCCACTAGATGGAGTGACGACCTGGTAAGACATGCAGAAATTTAATGGATGCAGGTTGCTCAGAACAGTGCCTTGTGTCATTCCTTGGGGGAGGCCTATGTTCAGCAGTGGACTTGTGAAGGGCTGTAATGATGATGATGATGATGATGATATTAAAGTTCTTCGGACACGTCTTTTGGCAAGAAAGTGACTCCATCGAACGTCTTGTCGTTCAGGGTAATGTACAGGACACTAGAGAGAGAAGAAGGTCATACATGCGATGGACTAACCAAATTAAGTCAGCTGTGGGCCGTTCCTTACACGAGTGTACCAGGCTATCAGCCAATAGTGAGTACTGAAGAATGTTCGTTTGGCGTATAGCATCTGCTTCTAAAGATATCACTTCTTGTTGACAACGACCTCTCTTATAAATGTCACGAAAAAAAAATTAAATTGAAAAAAATCTATTGATGTATGATGTGGTGTGGGACAGTATAATAAGGTACAAGTAAAGCGATGTTTTGGAATTGGTGTACGCGCGCATTACATAAAACATGAGAGCAGGAAAAACAAAGGAAAGATATATAAAATGTATAAGTGTTAAAGGTATAGATATATTATCTATCAAATACTGTTACATAACTGTATTATAACAAATCATTTTTAATTAGTTTTATTTTAAAACCTGAAAGTTAATCGATGGCATTGGCATTTGTCGTTCTTACTTTTAATAAAAAAGTACAAACAGAGATAGATTGCAGCGTCAGTGGATACAACAAAAATCGGTTTCTGTGATCTGGACCAAAAAATAAAAAGAGAAATTCATAATTGCTTATAATACATACAATTTAGCTCCGATCGGGATTTGCAACTAAGATCTCAAGCAAGTTTTCTAACTACTTATGTATGTGGCCACGGAATCGCTATCAAAATGCTTCATGTGACGTTTCAATCCCCGCTTAAGGCAGGGATAGAAAAAACCTTTCCGAATTTCAATACAGTTTTTTTATTGAATAAGATTGACAAACGAGCACACAGCCCAATTGATGGTAAGTGGATGCAGTGGTCTATAAACAACTACATATACCCTCAATTAAGAATAAATTGCAGATGCCTTGTCACGCGTGAGGTCTAAGATGGAATGCCTCGTTTCCAGTAGAAAGGGTAACTGGTTCTCTACACCCACCATACAAAACACAGCAGCAACAAGCTGCTAGTTTACGCTGGTATTCTGTGATAGCATGGTATTACCTAACGTCGAGCCGACCCATTCGCGCTACAATCATAATTAGGCTGCAGCATGACACTGCCTCGTAAAGTTTGATTGATGTTTTAAAAAATGTTTCACTTTTCGTTACGCCTCCGATTCCGGTTTCGATTAAGGTACCGGTTTTAGGATACTGGTTCCTAAATACCGAAACTTTTCAGATTCTTATTTGAAGGGTAACTTCGATCATAACACGGGACAAAGAAATTTATTACTTATTGCACGATGTTTTGTTAACCGAAAATACCTTTTTGTGACTGTCATTTGTCACTCAATGAAATCAAACAAGATATATATTATATATATTATAGTTCTTGGTTTCGGTCGTTTACCGTTATGTTAATGGTGCCTAATTGTTCTCAATTAGGTTTCTGTTTTGGTTTCGGTTTTATAAACATATGTAAACTGCAAAATAATACCGGTATTTAATCCTTTCCATTCAATTCAATCCTTGCTTAAGGATTCGAAAGATATTATTACAAGACATGCATATATACCAAACAAACATTTCATGCTATCCTCATATTTGTCAGCACATATTCTTCTTGGTCTTAATTAATAGGCGACGGTAATGGCGGATCCTTCTTAGGACTATCGTGGTCGACCCTTGACATATTTGTCCCTTGATAAATGTATACGTCTTTGTCAGGGAAATTACCCGCTTAGAAAACAATCGTTTATAGTAACAAATCGGGCATAAGGGTGTGTGTAGTTAAAACTATTATCTGTAAATAGGAAACAAATGCAATATTTTAGATCACTTTTAGTGTTTCAGTTGGTACATATTTAGATATATTCTCTTGTTTATGATCTGTTTAATATATACCTCAAAGTCATCCACATCTTTTTTACTGTAACGCCATTAATATCTAAAGTCCTCGATTAAGACCCTTATTAATAATCACAATGCAAATGCGTTGTTACACCCTGAATACTTAAATAGAATGTATCTTTACCAATTAAAGGGTAATTTATGATGGTATTCCGCGCGAAAGCCACAATACATTAGGGCGAGGCTTGTAGTGACGGTGGAAGCATATCCACTACCCCATACCCCCGTGGTCTGTGTTCTTTTTTGTCAGCCTTATCCTATAAAAAATCTTACTAAGCATACACTGTATTAAATGTTTTAAAACGTACCTACAATCCTACACTCATTTGCTTCCATTATAGATATTTTCAAGTATCGCATAGTCTACCTTCACATCTATGTCTTAGGATTTTAGAACTGAAGAATTTACATATAGCGCTGTACAGTTTAATTGACATTCTATTAAAAGTAATCTGACCGAAGTTAGTACTGCCGAAGTTCAAGAATTAATCTGTGTATGCTCGCTTTACGGCTAAAGTAGAACATGAAGTTTGAATTTGGCACTTGCATAATGTCAGTGTGGATACAAATTTCTAATTTGAATCAAATTAGCAACAGCAAAATAAAATGTAAGTAAATACTCGTCAATGTATTAGCTTTGTATTCTACAGGCAAATATTTTTGACAAATGGAAATATCCAGCATTTATAAATCATGTACTAAAAAAATACAGCTCAATCGGTTGAGGATAACTGCTTTAAAATTCAGTTGCAAGATTCTACCCTAAAAAAAAAACATTGCAAGGTAAATAAAAGCTTTTAAAATCTTTAAAAAAGAGTGTCTACCAATGCGTAATGTTTCTACTACTAGGGAAAATAAAATATCTGCATTTAAACTTCCTCCTAAACCGGTGTTACAAGCGAAAACGTTCGCACTACTGTCCAAGATGTTTGTGAAATTTATTAATCTAGCGCAAACTTTATTTTATTTACAGATATTTTATTTTCTCTAGCGGTGGGAACATTACGCATTGGTACAAAGTTTTTTTTAAGATTTTTAGTATCAAATTTATAAATTTATTTTACTAACATATTATTCTCAAGAAGTTCCGTAGTAGTTCAGAGGCTAAGTCTCCTCCGGCCTATGAAATTGTTCATTGCATTTTTTTTATGAACCCGTGTAGTGGCAGTATACAATATCCACTACCCCATTTCGTCGCATAGTCGTTGTAATAGGCGACAAAGGGAAACTAGGAGATGGACAACAGCGACTTCATGGTATTAACTTAAAATTAAAAATACTACGGTGGCCAACCCGCCTGCCAAGGCTACCAACTTTTTTAACTAGTAACTTTTAATTATTGCACAAATTTACGTACCCAGGGGAAGCTGAACTTTGATTCAAATTCGAATATCAAATGGGGTTTTAATAATTATGTTAAAATAGTTATGTAAGGTAAAGCTCACTAACAAGGAAGAACATTTTGTACATTAACAACTGGCAGCTACTAGTACGGCAGATTCCCATTGAGATTAGAATTGTGTATAGTATTCAAACACAATTGACTGGCCATTTCGTCTAATCTGGACAAAGTTAACAAAGTTCTAACTTTACAACTGAGTTCGCAAAGCACTCGCTTTGCGACTAAAAGCAATTATAGCTTCATATCGAAACTGTGACAAATTAAAACATTTACCTATGAAATGAAACCGTGCTCTGTTTTTTCTTTACTTTTATAGAATAAGGGTGCACAGAATCCACCTGTCGGTAAGTGCATGCTGCAGCCCGTAGACTGCCTAAGTCCTACTAAACAGAGCATTATTTTGCTGTTTCACGCTGGTTATCTGTGAGAGCGGGGTATACCCAGGTCCAGCCAATCCATTTGTATTTCATCCATAATACACAGTTGTCCATATTATTAGCCATGTAAAATGTGCATATGCAAGGTAACAACACTGAACAGGCACTGAAAGTGATGTAAAATTTTAATGTTACTATGTGGTATATAACGCTTGTGACTCTACGAGTACAAAAGGCAAATAAAAGATATTTATACACAGACAATAAAACAATAACTTATTTAACAACAAAAAGTAAGAAGTCTTGAAAAAGGACGCTTGTATTATTGGTAGCAATATGTTCTGACCTTTTCAAGCAGTTTGATTAAATGGTGAGTTAAATAAAACAGCAAAATAAATCATTTTTACACAACAAGTAATCTTATAATTTAAACTTTTAAAACTCGAAAACCATAACCATGTTTAGCGCCAGAAGGCATTAGAGACGGCTGAACTAAGTAAATGGCGCAAACGTGAGTCTCGAGTGCGTAACTATACACTTGTTTCAATTGCTGTAGAGACTATCGATCAATGGCGTACAGACGAGTTGAAGTTTCTAGTAGGTAACTGTCTGTCGACGCTGAAGGTCAAAGGCTGGTTCTCTACATGGCAAAGCAACGATTAAAGCAAATAAAAATATATTGCAAAAAGTTTTCTATTCTAGGTGGAAAGTTAAAAAGAATCAGCCCAATAAATCTTTAAGCCCCTGCCTTAATAAGAAGCTTAGGATATTTGTTTAGTTCCCAAAAAGGAAAGTTTGGAACGAAATAACAAATCATACACTATACATAGTAGTAGTATATTGTATATAAATAATAGTTGCTAAATTGACATTAAAAATGAGATATGTGCTTAACAACGCAAGATGGAACTGATGCAATGATAGATGCTAAGAGATCCGCCAAATTTGCTCAAATTACCGCCTATTTGTTTAAGTTCCACCTTTTAGAGCTCCCGATGACAGAACAAACTTATTTAGTGCTCAATAAAAAAGTTTAGTTGAGTGCTGCTAAAAGCTAGGTATCTCTCCAAAAACTTCCCTATATACAGTTGTACCAAATTGATATTATAATTGAAAATATTTCAAATTGAAGTTCTAGAATCAATTAAGTCTTTAAAAGTATTAACGGAATCTTATAAAATAATCATTACCATTTGTACGAATTATGGAAACCTTTTTTTTTTATAGGATAAGGGTGACAAACGAGCACACAGTCCACCTGATGGTAAGTGGTTGCTGCGGCCCATTGACATCTACATCTATCCTCTATTACAAATCAAAATGTAGATGCGTTGTCACCCGTGAGGACTAAGATGGAATGCCTCATTTCCAGTAAAAAGGGCCTCCGGCCACCTGCACTCACCAAGTGAAACGCAGAGGTAAACCTCTACTTCACGCTGGTTTTCTGTGAGGTCGTGGTACCACCCCGGTTCGAGCCGGCCCATCCGTGCGACAGCAAAAGCTGTCGCACGGATGGGCCGGCTGGATGGCTGGATGGCCGGATGGATAATATATAAAAATACCACGTAAACACTTTTATTAATTAGTCTATAAAAAAGGTAGAAATATTATTCCAAAACGTCGAACTCTGCAAGATTATGGAGCGTATATTGAATGCCCGCTTAATGGCATACCTAGAACAGAATGACCTCCTTAGTGACCGGCAATATGGGTTTCGCTGAAATCGGTCAGCTGGGGACCTTCTATCGTATGTCACACACGTATAGGGCGAGGCACTCGAGAACAGTGGGGAAGCACTTGCTGTTTCCCTTGATGTCTCGAAGGCCTTTGACAGAGTTTGGCACACTAGCCTTTTGGGTAAGCTTCCAGCGTACGGCTTATCCCCTGGTCTGATTGAATGGGTAAAGGACTTTCTGAGTGAACGGTCTCTCCCGGTCGTCATCGATGGCTGCTCATCCGATCCTATAGCGACTAGCGCCGGTGTTCCTCAGGGGTCCGTTCTCTCCGCAACTCTCTTCCTGCTGCATATAAATGATCTACTTATGCCCGGTATCTATGGGTATGCAGACGATAGCACAGTTGTTGAGAGATACCAACCAAGTCCTCGGGCCAGTCGGGATCAAATCCAGTCCGAAAGAGAAGCTATGTTAGAGCGTGTGAATCTCACATTACAGGCAGTCTCCGATTGGGGCGATGCAAATCTTGTGAAGTTCAACGCCTCCAAAACACAAGCGTGTCTCTTTACAGTAAAAAGGATCCAGCTCACCTTGGCTTCTTCTTTCCGAAATGTATCACTGAAATATATCGACCGCCTTCAGTTGTTGGGGTTTGAAATATCCTCAAATTTGAACTACAGGCGGTTCATTGAGTCCAAGGCCAAAGCAGCTGCAAGGAAGCTGGGAGTCCTTGCATAGGTGTGGCGATACTTCACGCCGGGACAGCTGCTTACTTTATATAAAGCGCAAGTCCGGTCGTGCATAGAGTATTGCTCCCATATATGGGCTGGTGCTGCAAAATGCCACCTAGGAGCTTTGGACTCAATGAAAAGGCGTGCTAAGAGGCTTATTGGTGACCCGAATTTGGTTAAAACCAATCTTACCAGCCTCGAACACAGACGTAAAGTAGCCAGCCTTTCGGTTTTTTACAGGATGCATTTCGGAGAGTGTGCGCAGGAATTACATAATTTATTCCACCCTCTCCCTTCCACCATCGGACAACCAGACGTTCGGCCAATCTCCACCCTTTCGTTGTTGACTTACCACGCATTCGAACCAAACGGTTCACCACGTCGTTCATCATGCGTACAGCAAAGGAGTGGAATAAGTTGCCAGCATCTGTCTTTCCATCCGATTACAGTGTGGGTGTCTTCAAGGCAAGAGTGAATAGGCTTTTGTTCACTTCACCATCTTAGGCTACATCACCACTTACAATCAGGTGGGATCGTAGATAAACGCTGGCTTAGTAGAATATAAAAAAAGAACTTTAAGGACTGTTGACAGATACATATACAGATGTGAGGGTACCGTCTCTGTGATCCCTAACATTTTCCAAGTGAATCGTGCCTAGTGCGTGAGCGAATTTTTAAAAAGTTAAATGACCAGTGGAGTTAGCCAAGTGAACTTAAGATCACAATTTTTTTGAAAAAAATCATGACCGTTTCGGCCGCTAAGTATTGTGTTTCCATTGAATAACTAACAGAGCTAGTATAATTATAGATAACGAGGAATTTAATCTTATTCCTTATTGGGAATCAGCTAAATCATGTAATCTTTGATTCAAGAATCATCTGAAATTCTCATAATACATCTTTTCATCAATTCCAAAGCAGCAAAGCAGTTGATACTCAGCTGTTCCAGCCCAAATTTACAAATTACCGTTAATTAAACTGGAATTGTTTTGATTTTAAAAATACTTGTTCCCAGCATATTCTATATACACAGACCTAGTAAACAACATCATATCGAAGCGGAAACCTCAAAAGTTAAATCTAGTAAATTTCAAGCAGTCTGATTCAATTTACTTTCCGTATTGAACAGGAGTTCATGTTTGTAAAGAGATCTCGATCCTAAAAATGGACCAAAAAGTCTGTTTGTATAACATGTTGAATCGGGATTTTTTAATATAAAATTTATATGTATATATTAAAAATAAAATTATAGAGAAAGATATACTATTATATACATTTATAATTATGTAGGCGTACAGTATGTTTAACTCTCGGCATGGGGGGTCCTTCACTGCTTGCCGTATAAGGAAGCTCAAGGTCACACAAGAAGCTATGGAGAGAGTTATAAATTTAAAAATGAAAATATCCGTAGTAGAACTAGAGTAACTTACATAGCCCAACGGATTAGTAAGCTGAAGTGGCAATGAGCTTGCCATATAACTCATAGAATCGACAAACGATGGGGAAGAAAGGTTCTCGAGTGGCAGCCTCGTAACGGAAGGCGAAGTGTAGGGCGTCCCCCTCTAGATGGAGTGACGACCTGGTAATAGATGCAGGAAGTCAGTGGATGCAGGTTGCTTGGGTTAGTGCTTTGTGCCATTCCTTGGGGGAGGCCTATGTTCAGCAGTGGACTTGTGAAGAGCAGTGAAGATAATGATGAGGTACACTATATGCGTTTTAGATTGTCACACAGTGTAGTGGCAGCGTCAAAAAGTCTAGAACATCAAATCGTCTCGTGTATATCGTAAGACGCGACAGAGGTAAATGAAGCAGGAGAATGGCAGGTAGTCAACCCGTTTGCTGAGCGTGACAACTACGGAAAATATCCCTCTATAATCTACGGAGGAGGCTTATGTTTAGCAGTGGACTTGTGATAGACTATAATGGTTTTCAGTTTTTTACATTGGAAAGTTTTGCAAGCACTTACACAAGTTTATAGTCCTTAGTGTATAGGAATTGCATGCAGGTATTTTAAACATAATTCCTCTATCTCCTTTTCAAGACAATCTATGCCTCTTTGTTGTCTACACACCACGTATTTAAACCAAACGCTGTTCGTAAGTTAATGTTCGTAATATACCAGTATCTGTCTTTCTATCTGGTGTCTTTACAACTGGTGTCTTCAATGCAAGAGTTAATTGGCTTTTGTCAAACTAAAGCACAACATGCTTTACCATCTTCAGATACCGCCATTTACCATCAGGTGGGACTAATAAACACGATCAGTATTATACTATAAATAAAACTGGCAACTCCACGACAAATTAAATTGGAGTAAATATTCGTATGAGTGCCATGCAAAGGGGCATCTATTAATCTAGTTACATAAAAATTTGTATTTATCTAACAAAAATCGAAAAATCATGAGGAATCTTACTATTTTATTCGTTTCATATAATTGAAACACTCAAAAGAGAAGGAATTTTCTTTGTCGTACTTCACCGTTTCTCTCAAACACAAAGCAAAATGTAAAATTTTGCTATTCTGAAAGTGAATGGCAAAAAATTAATTTCTAAGGAGACAATTATTTCTAGGCCCCCTAGAAACTTCAACGTAACCTCATTTTATTACACATAAAACAGATACCAATTTATTATAGCAAACGGCCTAAATATTTTATGAAAATGTAACCGGTATCATAAAAAAAGTTCTTTGATATTCGTGAATTGGCTAATGTAATATGAAAAAATGCGAGTGAAGAAGAACGAAATACAAAAAAATATTTCCATCAAACTTAGAGTACCTATAAATGCTGAATGTACCTACAACTTTTTTTATTCTATTTTTTATTGACCAGTGTATTATTTTAACTTATAATACCGCTGAAAACTAGACCATCGCTTTTAGTTTCTTTTTAGATTATTGTTATATTTATATTTTAATTGTTAATTTCTGAGTAGGTATTCCCATTAGATAGGTTTAAACTAATATTACCATTGTAAAGCATTGGTTATAAGGAATAAATCTACATGTGTTTCAATAAGATACGCCTGGTAACGGTGGTGGGCCCATTCTGCATACGGTAAAAAGAGTCCCAGGTTCTCTACACTCACCATACGAAATACAGCAGTATTAATCTGCTATTTTATGCTAGTATTCTTTGAGGTCGTGAGAACCCCGATCAAGCCTACACATTTGTTCTTACTTTTTTATTTAAAAAAGAAAAACGTTACACCACATAAGGATTTTCTTCAGTATCGTGGAGGCAGTTTACAAATATAAATTGCACAAAGACAAATATAGACCCGGACCCGGAACAATTATTTGCAATCCATACAAACAGTTGTTCCGTGCGGGATTCGGACCAGCGGCTCCCAGCGCAGCAACTCATTGCTAAGCCACTGCGCCACGGAGCTGTACTACGACTATACTACTAATATAGTTGCAGCAAGGCTCTACCACGTAAACATAAATACGTCACGCTTCAGGGGTAGTCCTATGTATAATTTAGAGAAAAAATTCCATCCCTAAGGGTGGAAAATAGGGGTTGAAGTTTTTAATGTAACTATTTAGACAATATTGAAATAGCGATATTCCACTTAAAAGGTAAAAAAAAATATTTTGAAATCGGGGATTTACACTATATTGACTTTAGAATGTCAAATTATTTTATTCTTTTTAGTTTTTCAAAGTCGGCTTTTCCTTTTTTTGTAAGCTGATTTTTATTTAAGGCTTGATTTTATACGCTGTGTGGAGTGTAGAGTACAAGGAGAACCATTTTATAAGGGGCGAAATTTAAAAAAGTGTCCTACTATTAACTGAAAATAGAGGTTGCAAAACCTACCACAATAGCGCTGGCGTCTGAAAAACTACGATATGAAGATAGCTGTTGTGAACGGAGTGAAGTCAGCTGAATTCAAATATTTAAAACATTTCATGACTAGAGTAGTTAGTAAAATGCCAGTATACAAAATCTCAACTATTTACGCCGTACAAAACGAAGCGGATTGGTCGGTCCTTGTTTATTTCTCCATCTTATTCTAATTAATTTTGGCGCTTTCTTTTAAATTTATCCTATGCTACTGCAACGCCACCCTTATTGGACATGTTTTAGGGACACTTTTCAAATATAGAGATGGTCGTCCTTCTCTCTACACTCCATAATACGCTGCTTACTTTTATACTTCTGAAAAGGTAATTAAAGGTTCACATAATAATTTCTTATATTTACGCGAATACCACACATTTAATATAATTATGTTTACGGATTTTATCGCGTTTAATTTAGTATTTTATTTCCCGACGTTTCAGGTGCTTTGCAGCAACCCATGGTCACAGGAGGAACAAAGATGTGTGACGTCGGGATGTCATAGTTAGCCCCGCCACCTTCAGATTTCGAATATTAATTTTTGATTCGATCTAGGCAAAATGAGCTTACTGTATCTTGAAGTCTCGCAGTGCAATGCTTGGGTTTGGATTTAATTTTGTTAATTATATGATCCCAAGCAGACGGCAGCACCCATCCATCTACTCTATTGAAATAAAAATGTTTTTTGATTTCAATAGCCTCGCGTATCATCCTTGGTAGGAATCGGTGTTCTTTTGTGAGGATTTGTGGTCTATAAAATTTTTATGATACACGACATATGATAGGTAACGGCTATTT
Organism: Parnassius glacialis; assembly: GCA_033319125.1. Taxonomy (NCBI): domain Eukaryota; kingdom Metazoa; phylum Arthropoda; class Insecta; order Lepidoptera; family Papilionidae; genus Parnassius; species Parnassius glacialis. The sequence goes on along the minus strand of JAVANC010000019.1, from coordinate 40,904,678 downwards.
CCTGAGAAGCTATAATTCTCAAACGTCGCAAAGCAAATACAAGCTTTTGTAGTTTTATTCATTAATGTTATAATATGACCTTTCCAATTCAAATTTTAATCTAGAATTATGCCTAAAAATCGCTTGAATTTCGTTTAAAATACTGTAATTATTATTATTGCTATAGATATTTTTAGATCGTTAATTCCATTCAGTTTATTGCATTCTAAAAATGTCCTTGGCTAATAATTGCATTTCATTTTTATTTTTACATTTTATAATAAGCGTTGTATCTTCTGTAAGTAAAAGTTTGTGGCATACACGGTTAAATGCTTTGCTCGTGTCTTAAAATATAGATGCCACTGACATTTTGTTATTTAGGGGTTCAACATTTTTTTTTACTAAATGGAAACACGCGAATGTTGTTGAACTCTTCTATTGAAAGCCAAATTGACAAGGTGATAAGAAATTATTTTTTTCTAGAAAGTTTGTAATTTTAATAACGATAGCCTCCTCAAAAACTTTGGAGAGTCGTTACAAGCGTTGTTCGTCTGAAGTTACCCATATAAGTACGATCACCTTTTTTATACAGCGGTTTTACGATTTTTACACTATCATGTGTTTGAGATTACTTATCAACAGCTCATTCTATGGGTACGAGTTTTTGATGATATCATCGCGTAAATATGCAACAAAACATTTTCCTCTGTATACAGTACAAAAATATTTCAGTCTCTGAGAGGACTATTCTCGTAAACTAACACGTTCTTTCGTATAATTTATGTATAACGCCTCTTTATTGTTGAGGCTGTCACTTTTATAGCACATCAGGGTATTAAGAATATTTTGAGAGGTACATAATATTATGCCAAAAGTACTAAGGAACAAGCGAATGTGATGAGTTATGACAGTAATAGCAGTAGTACCTATACGGTTTAGTAAGGTAATAGCCAACGAAGAAGAAATAGTGATTTCCCCCGGGCAAGATAATCCCTACAGGAAGGAGCTAACACTATAAGACGTAGTATAGAGCTTGTTCTATGCTTGTTGTATATATTTTCAGAATCGTTCAAATATTTCAATTGCGGAATTTAGGCTTTGGTTGTTTTTCGGTACGTTCGCCATATTGTGTCGCGATGACAGTGCTGCCACAATGTGAACGATGCCCAAAAATATTTTAAATTATGTACATATAAAGAAAATTGAAGTGTCCGTCTGTGATATTGAAATAACTGAATTTATAGAGCTTTGGGAGTTATTTGCCTGCCATTAAGACATGTCTGTTCGTGTGTTTGAGCTGCAGTCTACGCTGTATGCTATCTGAATACTTGGAGTATGTTTTTGTTAAGTAAGAAAAATTATAATAAAAAACTTCGTTAATGATTATTTTTCAAATCTAAATGACGCCACATTAATAGATTCAGGTTAAGCGGTACGGGTCTCTAGTAATGAAATAAGAAATTGTATTGCGTATTTATAATTTTATAGACAAGTTAAAATTTATTTAATGCTTAAAGTAATTTTCCGTGCAAAACAAAAATCCAATCCACCCGGTCATCCTTGGAGACCGGCAGTTTCGTTTCAAAACAACTCGTGTTCATGCTATAACAAATTATAAATACAAAAGAACAAGAACAAATAAAATAATATCGGGGCAGAAATCGGAAAAGTTGAAACTAGCAAATTTCAAGCAATCCGATTCAATTTACTTTCGTTATTGAACTGGTTGAGTTCTTGTTTGTAAAAAGATCTCACTCAATTCGAAATAAAGAAAGCTTTGTTTTTATATTGAAACAATACATAATGTACATATTTTGCAGGATGTTTAAAATAATGTTAAATGCATTAAAACGCTCCGCTTTGTTACAGATGTTATTATATTGTTGTTTTTTTTTTATTTTCCTGCTTTCAATATTAGAGTAGTGTGTTAATGATAACATTACTAAAAAATATTACAAGTCCACTGCAGAACATATGTCTCCCCACAGATTGTAACACGCTTCTGAGCTGCCTGCATGTCTTTAAATGTGGGTTGGCAACCGCAGTTAACTTTTATTTTTAGCTGGTAGCTAGGCAGCTGATAGCTGCTAGCTTATCAGCTATTATAAAGCATGCTGCTGCCCATCTCCTCGTTCACTTTCCTTTTATCGCCTCATACAACATCTACGCGATGAGACGGTAAACACACGTACAAACATAATTGTTTTTTATTTTATACGCTGCGTAATCGTGAATTTACGACAAGTTGAGAAGAAAAAAATAAATGATCTAGAGATATGGTATTGGAAGTGAATGTTAGGAGTCTCATGACATTTGACATTTTGTACGTGGTAGGGCCATTCTGCAGATATAAGAGTAGTATAGTTGTAGCACGAATGGGTTGGCTCGACCGGGGAAGGACCATGCTCTCACAGAATACCAGCGTAAAAATGGCAGCTTGTCACTGGTGTGTTTCGTATGATGTGTTTAGAGAACCGGAGGCGCATTTTACTTGAAAATAGGCATCCCATCTTAGTCCTCGCGGGTAACGACGCATCTTCATTTTGATTCTTTATTAAGGATAAATGTAGATGTCTATGGGTCACAGCAACCACTTACCATCAGGTAGACTGTGTGCTCATTTGTTAACCTTATTTTCCTTTATTAGCGTCCTTGAGCTTCCTCATACGGCTAGAAGTGAAGGAACACGTTTCAGTTCCATAGGTCATCACTGGCAACACGCGCTAGTTGTACAGACTCGTTTTCAAGTTTTGAGGTTTAATTGTTGTAATTTCCCGAACGCTGCCCAGTCGAGTTGAATCCGTCGATTGTCCGTCCGTATAGCTCGAAGAACCGACAAACGATGGGGGATAAAGATTCTCGAGTGGCGGCCTCGTACCGGCGGGGGAAGTGTAGGGCAGCCCTCCAATAGATGGAGTGACGACCTGGTAAGACATGCAGAAATTTAATGGATGCAGGTTGCTCAGAACAGTGCTTTATGTCATTCCTTGGGGGAGGTCTATGTTCAGCAGTGGACTTGTGAAGGGCTGTAATGATGATGATGATGATGATATTAAAGTTCTTCGGACACGTCTTTTGGCATGAAAACGACTCCATCGAGCGTCTTGTCGTGCAGGGCAATGTACAGGACAATAAAGAGAGAAGAAGGTCATACATGCGATTGACTAACCAAATTAAGTCAGCTGTGGGCCGTTCCTTACACGAGTGTACCAGGCTATCAGCCATTAGTGAGTACTGAAGAATGTTCGTTCGGCGTATAGCATCTGCCACTAAAGACATCACTTCTTGTTGACCACGACCTCTCTTCAAAATGTCACGAAGAAAAAAATTAAATTGAAAAAAAAAACTATTGATGTATGATGTGGCGTGTGACAGAATAATACGGTACAACTAACGCGATGTTTTGGAATTGGTGGACGCGCGCATTACATACAACATTAGAGCAGGATAAACAAAGGAAAGATATATAAGATCTATAAGTGTTAAAGGTAAAGATATATTATCTATCAAAATCTGTTACATAAATATATTATAACGAATCATTTTTAATTAGTTTTATTTTAAATCCTGAAAGTTAATCGATTGCATTGGCATTTGTCGTTCTTACTTTTAATAAAGAAATACAAACAGAGATAGATTGCAGGTACAGTGGATACAACAAAAATCGGTTCCTATGATCTGGACCAAAAAATAAAAAGAGAAATCCATAATTTCTTATAATACATACATTTACCTCTGATCGGGATTTGCAACTAAGATCTAAAGCAAGTTTTCTAACTACTGATGTATTTGGCCACGGAATCGTTATCAATATGCTTCATGTGACGTTTCAATTCCCGCTTTAAGGCAGGGATTGATAAAACCTTTCGGAATTTCAAAACAGTTTTTTTTTATTGAATAAGATTGACAAACGAGCACACAGTCCAAATGATGGCAAGTGGATGCAGTGGTCTAAAAACATCTACATTTACCCTCAATTAAGAATAAACCGCAGATGCCTTGTCACGCGTGAGGTCTAAGATGGAATGCCTCGTTTCCAGTAGAAAGGGTATCTGGTTCTCTACACCCACCATACAAAACACAGCAGCAATAAGCTGCTATTTTACGCAGGTATTCTGTGAGAGCATGGTATTACCTTACGTCGAGCCGACTTATTCCCGCTACAATCATAATTAGGCTGCAGCATGACACTGCCTCGTAAAGTTTGATTGATGTTTTAAAAATGTTTCACATTTCGTTACGGCCTCGATTCCGGTTTCGATTAAGGTATCGGTTTTAGGATACTGGTTCCAAAACAGCGAAACTTTTCAGATTCTTATTTGAAGGGTAACTTCGATCATAACACCAGAAAAAGAAATTTATTACTTAAGTTTTGTTTACCGAAAATAAATTTTTGTGACTGTCATTTGTCACTCAATGAAATCAAACAAGTTAGTTCTTGGTTTCGGTCGTTTACCGTTATGTTAATGGTACCTAATTGTTCTCAATTAGGTTTCTGTTTTGGTTTCGGTTTTATAAACATATATATACCACAAAATAATACCGGTATTCATCCTTTCCATCTAAATCAATCCTTGCTTAAGGATTCGAAAGATATTATAACAAAACATACACATATACCAAACAAACATTTCATGCTATCCTCATATTTGTCAGCACATATTCCAAGTGGTCTTGATTAATAGGCGACGGTAATGGCGGATCCCTCTTAGGACTATCGTGGTCGACCCTTGACATATTTGTCCCTTGATAAATGTATACATCTTTGTCAAAAACAAAGCTTTCTTTATTTCGAATTGAGTGAGATCTTTTTACAAACAAGAACTCAACCAGTTCAATAACGAAAGTAAATTGAATCGGATTGCTAGAAATTTGCTAGATTTAACTTTTCCGATTTCTGCCGCGATATTATTTTATTTTGTTCTTTTGTATTTATAATTTGTTATAGCATGAACACGAGTTGTTTTGAAACGAAACTGCCGGTCTCCAAGGATGACCGGGTGGATTGTACTGTAATGTGATTTTTGTTTTGCACGGAAAATTACTTTAAGCATTAAATAAATTTTAACTTGTCTATAAAATTATAAATACGCAATACAATTTCTTATTTCATTACTAGAGACCCGTACGGCTTAACCTGAATCTATTAATGTGGCGTCATTTAGATTTGAAAAATAATCATTAACGAAGTTTTTTATTATAATTTTTCTTACTTAACAAAAACATACTCCAAGTATTCAGATAGCATACGGTTTAGATTGCAGCGCAAACACACGAACAGACCTGTTTAAATGGCATACAAATAACTCCCAGAGCTCGATAAAAGTCAGTTATTTCAATATTACGGACGGATACTTCAATTTTCTTTATATGTATATAATTTAAAAATATTTTTGAGCATCGTTCACATTGTGACAGCTCTGTCATCGCGACACAATACGGCTAACGTACCGAAAAACAACCAAAGACTAAATCCCGCTATCGAAATATTTGAACGGCTGTGAAAATACGAGTATATAGAAAAAGCATAGAACAAGCTCTATACTACGTCTTATAGTGTTAGCTCATTTCCGTAGTGAATATCTTGCCCGGGGGAAATCCCTATTTCTTCTTCGTTGGCTGTTACCTTACTAAACCTTATATGTACTACTGCTATTACTGTCATAACTCATCACATTCGCTTGTTCCTTAGAACTTTTGGCATAATATAATGTAACTCTCAAAATATTCTTAATACCCTGATGTGCTACAAAAGTGACAGCCTCAACAATACAGAGGCGTTATATTATATAAATTATACGAAATAAAGAGTTAGTTTACGTGAATCGTCCGCTCAGAGACTGAAATATTTTTGTGCTGTATACAGAGGAAAATATTTTGTTGCATATTTACGCGATGATATCATCACAAACTCGTACCCATAGAATGAGCTGTTGATAGATAATCTCAAACACATGATAGTGTAAAAATCGTAAAACCGCTATGTAAAAAAGATGAAGTTTTTGAGGAGGCTATCGTAATTAAAATTACAAACTTTCTAGAAAAAAATAATATCTTATCACCTTGTCAATTTGGCTTTCAAAAGAAGAACTCAACAACATTTGCGTGATTCCTTTTAGTAAAAAAAAATGTTGGACCCCTAAATAACAAAATGTCAGTGGCATCTATATTTTAAGACACGAGCAACTCATTTAAACGTGTATGCCACAAACTTTTACTTACAGAAGACACAACGCTTATTATAAAATGTAAAAATAAAAATGAAATGCAATTATTAGCCAAGTACATTTTTAGAATGCAATAAACTGAATGGAATTAACGATCAAAAAATATCTATAGCAATAATAACAATAACAGTATATTAAACGAAATTCAAGCAATTTTTAGGCATAAATCTAGATTAAAATTTAAATAGGAAAGGTCATATTATAAAATTAATAAATAAAACTAGAAAAATTCGTATTTGCATTGCGACATTAATGATTTATAGCTCCTCAGGAAATAGCCGTTACCTATCGTATATCGTGTATCATAAAAATTTTATAGACCACAAATCCTCGCAAAAGAACACCGATTCCTACTAAGGATGATACGCGAGGCTATTGAAATTAAAAAACATTCTTATTTCAATAGAGAAGATGGATGGGTGCTACCGTCTGCTTGGGATCATATAATTAACAAAATTAAATCCAAACCCAAGCATTGCACTGCGAGACTTTAAGATACAGTATGCCCATTCTGCCTAGATCGAGCCAAAAATTAATATTCTTAAACTGAAGGTAGCCGGGCTAACTATGATATCCCGACGTCACACATCTTAGTTCCCCCCGTGACCATGGGTTGCTGCAAAGCACCTGAAACGTCGGGAATTATAATACTAAATTAAACGCGATAAAATCCGTAAACATAATTATATTAAATGTGTAGTATTCGCGTAAATATAAGAAATCATTATGTGAATCTTTAATTACCTTTTCAAAAGAACAAAAGTAAGCAGCGTCAAAATCAAGCGTTAAATAAAAACCAACTCACAAAAAAAAAGTAATAGCCGACTTTGAAAAACTAAAAAGAATAAAATAATTTCACTTTCTAAAGTCAATATAGTGTAAATCCTCGATTTCAAAATAATTTTTTTTAACTTTTTAAGTGGAATATCACTATTTCAATATTGTCTAAATAGTTACACTAAAAACTTCAACCCCTACTTTTCCAGTCAGTCAGGGGTAGAATTTATTCTCTAAATTATACATAGGACTACCCCCGAAAAGGGACGTACTCGTATTTATGTTTACGTGGTAGAGCCTTGCTGCAACTATATTAGTAGTATAGTTGTAACAGGGCTCCCGCACGGAACAACTATTTGTATGGCTTGCAAATAATTGTTCCGGGTAAATAAATGTTTGTCTTTGTGCAATTTATATTTGTAAGCTGCCTCCACGATACAGAAGAAAATCCTAGTGTGGGGTAACATTTTTTTAAAATAAATAAGTAAGCACGAATGAGTCGGCTCGACCGGGGTTCACGCGACCTCAAAGAATACTAGCGTAAAATAGCAGTTTAACACTGCTGTATTTCGTATGGTGAGTGTAGAGAACCTGGGACTCTTTTTACTGGAAACGAGGCATTAAATTTTAGTCCTCACGAGTGACAACGCATCTGCATTTTGATTCGTAATCCAGGAAGGATTTAAATGTCTATGAGCTACATCAACCACTTACTATCAGATGGACTGTGTGCTGGTTCGTCATTCTTACCTTATAAAAAGTTTTAAAAAAAGTATCATCAAAATTGGTTCACGACTAGCGAAGATATCGCGTAATAACAAAAAAAACATATTGTCGATTATAAGCCTCTTCCGTTTTTGAAGTCGGCCAAAACATAATCATATTTTTTTTTATAGGATAAGGGTGACAAACGAGCACACAGTCCACCTGATGGTAAGTGGTTACTGCGGCTCATAGACATCTACATCTATCCTCTATTCCAAATCAAAATGTAGATACGTTGTCACCCGTGAGGACTAAGATGGAATGCCTCATTTCCAGTAAAAAGGGCCTAATACTATTACTATTAATGTCACCATTATCATAAACAGCAACAAAATCAATATTTTTACAATTCCAAATATTGTGGAACATCTTGTCTAAACATAGACAAGGAAATTCACAAAACACTTTAAAAATTAAAAAAAAATTAAGCAGACATTTCTTTTTGTATGAAGAATGGGCCCATTCACACCACCGTAAACAGGATAACTTAATGAAACATATTATGACGATTTATTCCTTATAACCAATAGATTACAATAGTATTTAACCCTAACGGGAATATCTACTCAGAAATTAGCAATAAAAGCTAATAGCGATAATAGATAATAAGCTAAAAGCGGTTATCTAGTAGTTTTCAACGGTATTATAAGTTAACTGCTCCATGGCGCAGTGGCTTAGCAATGCTTAGCAATGAGTTGTTACGCTGGGGGCTGCGGGTTCAAATCCCGCACGGAACAAGTAGTTGTTTGTTGTGCCGGGTCTGGATGTTTGTCCTTGTGCAATTTGTTTGTAAACTGCCTCCACGACACAGGAGATAAATCCTAGTGTGGGGGTAACGTTTAAAAAAAAAATAATGCGCTAGTCAATAAATAATAGTATAAAAGTAAGTTGTAGGTACATTCAACATTTATAGGTACTCTAAGGTTGACGAAATTTTTTGTAGTAGTTCGTTCTTCTTTATACGTATTTCACGAATTCAGCCAATTCACGAATATCAAAAAACTTTTTTTATGATTCCGGTTACATTTTTATAAAATATTTAGGCCGTTTACTATAATAAATTGGTATCTGTTTTATGTGTAATAAAATTAAGTTACGTTGAAGTTTCTAGTGGGCCCAAAAACAATTGTCTGCTTTGAAATAAATTTTTTGCTATCCACTTTCAGAATAGCAAAATTTTACGTTTTTGCTGTGTTTGAGAGAAACGGTGAAGTACGACAAAGGAAATTCCTTCTCTTTTGACTGTTTCAATTAGATGAAACGAATAGAATAGTAAGATTCCTCATGATTTTTCGATGTTTGTTAGATAAATACAAATTTTTATGTAACTAGATTAATAGATGCCACTTTGCATGGCGCTCATACGAATATTTACTCTATCTATATACGAATATCGTGGAGTTGCCAGTTTTATTTATAGTATAATATTGATCGTGTTTATCAGTCGTGGTACGTGGTAGGTCAGGGCCTCAGAACACTCATCACAAAATCTAAAATAACGAGAGCATCCTGTATTCGATCCCGTCCATATCAATGAAATTGTTCATTGCAATTTTAAGTGCTGTTTTACCGGGTGTTCTGCGGTGTAGGAAAACATCGTCAGTAAACCAGCATGTCTGAAAAGTATATTAATTCAAGAACGTAAGAAGTCTGTCACCATTGCTCAGTGCATCAGTGCACAGATGCGGGACGTAAAAAGACTGAAAATTTAATTCAATTTACTTTAATGATTTCTTATATTTACGCGAACACTACACATTTAAATAAAACTAATTTTACGGATTTTATCGCGTATATTAACTTATTACGCGATAAAACCCGTAAAATTAGTTTTATTTAAATATGTAGTGTTCACGTAAATATAAGAAATCATTATGTAAACCAGTACGGACTGGTAATTGCAAATAAAATTCGCCGATTAGAAGATCTCATGACCAAGAGCGCAAGATATTTAACATCACTGATTGTCTTGAAGAGGTGCCGCGATCATTACCTCATTCCTACGTGTGTCAAAATATCCAGTAAAAAGGACAATCGAGGAAGCGCTAAGATCTTAAATCAGTCAAGTAAAAAATTGTTACTAACGGTAATCCAACAAAAACGCTCCGATCTACATACCATAAACTAATCCATAGACACATCATTCAGTAAGTTAAGGGCAGTTTTAACGACATTTGATTATAATGTTTGCATTGAAACGTGAAATAAACGAGAAATTAATAAATATAACAAATGCAAAAACAAACATATAGTAAAATATCAAAATTATCGACCAAATTAAATGTCAAACATCTGTGTCAACGTGAGAACGAAACGCAACCGTTGAATACGAACGCGGATCATAGATTAAGCGCGGTCTATAATCTGTCAACACAAACTCTGGATGATGCCACAATTAGAGTATTATCGAAAGGCCTTAATTTTGCTATAACACCGAAAAAATTACCGTACGAGGAAATTGATATTGAATGAACTGAAATGAAACTGATATTAAATGTTTTAAAACGTACCTAAAATCCTACACTCATTTGCTTCCATTATATTTTCAAGTATCCCATAGTCTACCTTCACCTCTGTGTCTTAGGATTTTAGAACTGAAGAATTTACATATAGCGCTGAGCAGTTTGACATTCTATTCAAAGTAATCCGACCGAACTTAGTACTGCCGAAGTTCAAGAACTAGTCTGTGTATGCTCGCTCTACGGCTAAAGTAGAACATGAAGTTTGAATTTGGCACTTGCATAATGTCAGTGTGGATACAAATTTCTAATTTGAATCAAATTAGCAACAGCGAAATAAAATGTAAGTAAATACTCGTCAGCTTTGTATTCTACAGGCAAATATTTTTCACAAATGGAAATATCCAGCATTTATAAATCATGTACTAAAAAAATTCAGCTCAATTGGTTGAGGATAACTGATTTAAAATACAGTTGCAAGATTGTACCCTAACAAAAAACATTGCAAGATAAATAAAAGCTTTTAAAATCTTTAAAAAAGAGTGTCTACCAATACGTAATGTTTCTACTACTAGGGGAAATAAAATATCAACCTTCCTCTTAAACCGGTGTTACAAACGAAAACGTTCGCACTATTGTCCAAGATGTTATCAAAAACGAAATTTATATATCTAGCGCGAACTTCATTTTATTTACAGATATTTTATTTTCTCTCGAGGTGGGAACATTACGCATTGGTAGAAAGTTTTTTTTGAAAGATTTTTAGTATCAAATTTATAAATTTATTTTACTTACATATTATTCTCAAGTAGTTCCGTAGTAGTTCAGAGGCTAAGTCTCCTCCGGCCAATGAAATTGTTCATTGCATTTTTTAATAAAACCGTGTGATGTCGGTATAGAATATCAACTACCCCATTTCGTCCCGCAGGCGTTGTGATAGACGACAAAAGGAAACTAGGCGATGGGCAACAGCAACTTCATGATTTAACTTAAAATTGAAAAATGCTACCGTTGCCAGCCCGCCTGCCAAGGCTACCAACTTTTTTTTAACTAATAACTTTTAATTATTACACAAATTCAAGTATGATCGTCATATTTACACGCTTTCAGTATAATATGCACGAATATGTTGCGTGGTTAAAGCGCGACAAAAACTTAAACTGCGGTTGTCAACCCGATTAATTACTCTGAAACTCCTCCGTCTCTGGGGATGGCCAAACATGGATTGTAAATGATAAAAATAATCTTAAAGAATTAAGGATCAAATGGTCTTATGGTGAATCTCAGAAGCTCTGAGTGGTAGCAACAGTATGCGAGACTGAATGAATAACTGGCAACTGTAGTCTGAAGCAGTTCTTCACTGAATATCTAGTAATTTTCAAATTTCAGACCATGTAATGGCGGAATAAGAATATCTACTATCCCATGTCATCCCAAGGGTATCATAAGAGATCAAAGAGTCATAGAGATCAAGGAATACGCAGCAGCGTCTTCCTAATAACGACAAAAAATAAAAAATATTACGACTACCAACCAAACCAACCAACCAATGAGGTAGTATATGGGAGAATCCTATATTCAGTACCTAATGGAAATTTCATTACTAAATAAGCTGTAACGGTAATTTTTAAAACTATCTTTCATCTGCTGTTATTTTCAAGGATAGATCTTTTATAATAAACAGATTGATTTACTAATCAAAGTAAATTAAATTAAATTTTCAGTCTTTTTACGTCCCGCAGCAGTGCATTTGACTTCTTTCATTTCTGAGAAGATTATGGAGCGGTTAGCCCGCCGCATGATGCACTGGGCAATGTTGACAGACTTCTCACGTTCTTGGATTAATATACTTTTCAGACATGCTGGTTTACTGGCACTTAAAATTGCAATGAACAATTTCATTGATATGGACGGGATCGAATACAGGATGCTTTCATTATTTTAGATTTTGTGATGAGTGTTCTGAGGCCCTGACCACGTACCACGACTGATAAACACGATCAATATTATACTATAAATAAAACTGCCAACTCCACGATATTCGTATATAGATAGAGTAAATATTCGTATGAGCGCCATGCAAAGTGGCATCTATTAATCTAGTTACATAAAAATTTGTATTTATCTAACAAACATCGAAAAATCATTAGGAATCTTACTATTTTATTCGTTTCATCTAATTGAAACAGTCAAAAGAGAAGGAATTTCCTTTGTCGTACTTCACCGTTTCTCTCAAACACAGCAAATACGTAAAATTTTGCTATTCTGAAAGTGGATAGCAAAAAATTTATTTCAAAGCAGACAATTGTTTTTGGGCCCACTAGAAACTTCAACGTAACTTAATTTTATTACACATAAAACAGATACCAATTTATTATAGGAAACGGCCTAAATATTTTATGAAAATGTAACCGGAATCATAAAAAAAGTTTTTTGATATTCGTCAATTGGCTAATGTTATATGAAAAATACGAATAAAGAAGAACGAATTACTACAAAAAATTTCATCAACCTTAGAGTACCTATTTATAGGTACTCTAAGGTTGATGAAATTTTTTACTATTATTTATTGACCAGCGCATTATTATTTTTTTAAACGTTACCCCCCCCCCCCCATGGATTTTCTTGTTCCGTGCGGGATTCGAACCCGCAGCCCCCAGCGTAACAACTCATTGCTAAGCCACTGCGCCACGGAGCAGTCAACTTATAATACCGTTGAAAACTACTAGATAATCGCTTTTAATTTGTTTTTAGGTTATGGTGGTATTCATGTTTTAATTGTTAATTTCTGAGTAGGTATTCCCGTTAGGGTTAAATTTATAATCTATTGGTTATAAGGAATAAATCGTCATATGTTTCATTAAGTTACCCTGTTTACGGTGGTGTGAATGGGCCTATTCTTCATACAAAAAGAAATGTCTGCTTAATTTTTTTTTTAATTTTTAAAGTGTTTTGTGAATTTTCTTGTGTATGTTTAGACATGAAGTTCCACAATATTTGGAATTGTAAAAATGTTGATTTTGTTGCTGTTTATGATAATGGTATCATTAATAGTAATATGATTATGTTTTAGCCGACTTCAAAAACGGAAGAGGTTTATAATAGATAATATGTTTTTTTTTTGTTATTACGCAATATCTTCGCTAGTTGTGAACCAATTATGATGATACTTTTTTTTAATACTTTTTATAAGGTGAGAATGACGAACGAGCACACAGTCCATCTGATAGTAAGTGGTTGCTATAACTCATAGACATTTAAATCCTTCCTGGATTACGAATCAAAATGCAGATGCGTTGTCACTCGTGAGGACTAAAATAAAATGCCTCGTTTCCAGTAAAAAGTGTCCCAGGTTCTCTACACTCACCATACGAAATACAGTAGTGTTAAACTGCTATTTTACGCTAGTATTCTTTGAGGTCATGTGAACCCCGGTCGAGCCGACTCATTCGTGCTTACTTTTTTATTTTAAAAAAAAACGTTACCCCACACTAGGATTTTCTTCTGTATCGTGGAGGCAGGTTACAAATATAAATTGCACAAAGACAAACATCCAAACCCGGAACAATTATTTGCAAGCCATACAAATAGTTGTTTCGTGCGGGAGCCGTGCTACGACTATACTACTAATATAGCTGCAACAAGGCTCTACACGTAAATATAAATATGTCCCTCTTCAGGGGTGGTCCTATGTATAATTTAGAGTAAAATTCCAGAAAAGTAGGGGTTGAAATGTTTAATGTAACTATTTAGACAATATTGAAATAGTAATATTCCACTTAAAAGGTTAAAAAAATATATTTTGAAGTCGAGGATTTACACTATATTGACTTTAGAATGTGCAATTATTTTATTATTTTTAGATTTTCAAAGTCGGCTTTTACTTTGTTTTGTGAGTTGGTTTTTATTTAACGCTTGATTTTATACGCTGCTTACTTTTGTTCTTCTGAAAAGCTAATTAAAGGTGCACATAATGTTTTCTTATATTTACGCGAATACTACACATTTAATATAATTATGTTTACGGATTTTATCGCGTTTAATTAAGTATTTCATTTCCCGTTTCAGGTGCTTTGCAGCAACCCATGGTCACGGGGGGAACTAAGATGTGTGACGTCGGGATATCATAGTTAGCCCGGCTACCTTCAGTTTTTGAATACTAATTTTTGTTTTGATCTAGGCACAATGAGTTTACAGTATCTTGAAGTTTTGCAGTACAATGCTTGGGTTTGGATTTAATTTTGTTAATTATATGATCCCAAGCAGACGGCAGCACCCATCCATCTTCTCTATTGAAATAAGAATGTTTTTTTAATTTCCATAGCCTCGCGTATCATCCTTGCTAGGAATCGGTGTTCTTTTGTGAGGATTTGTGGTCTATTAAATTTTTATGATTCACGATATATGATAGGTAACGGCTATTTCCTGAGAAGCTATAATTTCAAACGTCGCAAAGCAAATACGAATTTTACTAGTTTTATTAATTAGTTTTATAATATGACCTTCCCAATTTAAATCTTCATTTATATTTATGCCTAAAAATTGTTTGAATTTCGTTTAATATACTGTTATTATTATTATTGCTATAGATATTTTTAGATCGTTAATCCATCCAGTTTATTGTATTCTCAATCTGTCCTTGGCTAATAATTGCATTTCATTTTTATTTTTACATTTTATAACAAGCGTTGTATCTTCTGTAAGTAAAAGTTTGTGGCATACATGGTTAACGCCCGAACTTAATATCGTATCTCTTTTTTAAGATTAAAGACAATCCGAGATTGTACCCTATCCAAAGATCGATCTAAATCCACATCCCAATAATATATGTTAACAAGCCCAATCTTTTTTTGCGCCGATCGCAGTCGATCCAAACATCTATCCGATTCCTCTCGACTCTTTCGTTGTATGCATAACGACTGTTGTTTCATTCAAATAGATGTATTAATATAATAACATAAAATGATATTAAAAATTTATTACTCTTAACACTAATTATAGGTTATAACGTTATCTACTTTTTTCTCCCTAAAATTTTCAAATTATTATATTTTTATTAAATCAATGTAAATCTATAGTTAGAACAAAAATTACATAACGGAACGTCGCCGGTAAGTAGCGTCTCCGTAGCGTCAGTGCGTCAGTCAAAGAAACTGTCAAGTTTCACTGCTTAGCTTCGATCGTTTGTGTTTGTTATTAATTTTTGAACGTATTTAAACTTTTTTTTGAATTACAATTTAAGAACAGAAACATTTACAGCAAATATATTGTGTAAAATAAAAGAAAACACACAAGAGTTTTGAACTAGAAGGATTAATCCTAGGCTTTTCTCGGATTGCGAATTTGGATTGTTTACACCGATCGAACCAAACGTCAAAATTGACAGATAGGTTATTGATACACACAAACTGTCATTCACCCACAGAGGTGTATCTTTTTCTGTAATCCGACCTCCCAAGGATAGCTTGCTTCTGCAGATAGTAATTTTAATCTCTGGATTGATTATTGGCACTGTCTAACCAAAAAATGGATTGAATTATCAATCTTCGATTGCTAAAAATAGACTAAGATCAAATATTAATTTCGGGCGTATATGCTTTGCTCGTGTCTTAAAATATAGATAAATATTTATCTACAGCAAATAAAGATGCCACTGACATTTTGTTATTTAGGGGTTCAACAATTTTCTTTTACTACGCAAATGTTGTTGAACTCTTCTTCTGAAAGCCAAATTGACAAGGTGATAAGATATTATTTTTTTCTAGAAAATTTGTAATTTTAATTACGATAGCCTCCTCAAAAACTTTTGAAAGTGCCGTTACAAGCGTTGTTCGTCTGAAGTTACCCATATAAGTACGATCACCTTTATGATATAGCGGTTTTACGATTTTTACACTATCATGTGTTTGAGATTATCTATCAACAGCTCATTCTATGGGTACGGGTTTTAGATGATATCATCGCGTAAATATGCAACAAAATATTTTATAAAAATTGCTTGAATTTCGTTTAATATACTATTATTATTATTATTGCTATAGATATTTTTAGATCGTTAATTCCATACAGTTTATTGCATTCTAAAAATGTCCGTGGCTAATAATTGCATTTAGTTTTTATTTATACATATAATAATAAGCGTTGTATCTTCTGTAAGTAAAAGTTTGTGGCATACATCGTTAAATGCTTTTCTCGTGTCTTAAAATATGGATGCCACTGACATTTTGTTATTTAGGGGTTCAACAATTTTGTTTTTACTAAATGGAAACACGTTGAACTCTTCTTTTGAAAGCGAAATTGATAAGGTGATAAGATATTATTTTTTTCTAGAAAGTTTGTAATTTTAAGTTTTTTTTATAGGATAAGGGTGAAAAACGAGCACACAGTCCACCTGATGGTAAGTGGTTGCTGCGGCCCATAGACATCTACGTCTATCCTCTGTTACAGATCAAAATGCAGATGCGTTTTCACCCGTGAGGACTAAGATGGAATGCCTCATTTCCAGTAGAAAGGGCCTCCGGCCACCTGCAGTCACCAAGCGAAACGCAGAGGTAAACCTCTACTTCACGCTGGTATTCTGTGAGGTCGTGGTACCACTCCGGTTCGAGCCGGCCCATCCATGCGACAGCAAAAGCTGCCACCTGGCTCTACCACTGTTAAAATTACCATACTATTTAATTACCATACATATATAATTACCATAGCCTCCTCAAAAACTTTTGAAAGTGTCGTTACAAGCGTTGTTCGTCTGAAGTTACCCATATAAGTACGATCACCTTTTTTATATAGCGGTTTTATGATTTTTACACTATCATGTGATTGAGATTATCTATCAACAGCTCATTCTATGGGTACGAGTTTGTGATGATAAATCATCGCGTAAATATGCAACAAAATATTTTCCTCTGTAAACAGCACAAAAATATTTCAGTCTCTGAGCGGACTATTCTCGTAAACTAACTCTTTCTTGCGTATAATTTATGTATAACGGCTCTTTATTGTTGAGGCTGTCACTTTTATTGCACATCAGGGTATTAAGAATATTTTGAGAGGTACATAATATTATGACAAAAGTACTAAGGAACAAGCAAGTGTACAGAGTTGTGACAGTAATAGCAGTAATACCTATACGGTTTAGTAAGGTAATAGCCAACGAAGAAGAAATAATGATTTCCCCCGGGCAAGATAATCCCTACTAGAAGGAGCTAACACTATAAGACGTAGTATAGAGCTTGTTCTATGCTTGTTTTATATATTTTCAGAATCGTTCAAATATTTCAATCGCGGGATTTAGGCTTTGGTTGTTTTTCGGTACGTTCGCCATATTGTGTCGCGATGACAGTGCTGCCACAATGTGAACGATGCCCAGCAATATTTTAAATTATGTACACATAAAGAAAATTGAAGTGTCCGTCTGTAATATTGAAATAACTTAATTTATCGAGCTTTGGGAGTTATTTGCCTGCCATTAAGACATGTTTGTTCGTGTGTTTGAGCTGCAGTCTAAGCTGTATGCTATCTGAATACTTGGAGTATATTTTTGTTAAGTAAGAAAAATTATAATAAAAAAATTCGTTAATGATTATTTATCAAATCTAAATAACGCCACATTAATAGATTCAGGTAAGCGGTACGGTTCTGTAGTAATGAAATAAGAAATTGTATTGCGTATTTATAATTTTATAGACAAGTTAAAATTTATTTAATGCTTAAAGTAATTTTCCGTGCAAAACAAAAATCACATTACAGTACAATCCACCCGGTCATCCTTGGAGACCGGCAGTTTCGTTTCAAAACAACTCGTGTTCATGCTATAACAAATTATAAATACAGAAGAACAAGAACAAATAAATAATATCGCGGCAGAAATCGGAAAAGTTAAATCTAGCAAATTTCAAGCAATCCGATTCAATTTACTTTCGTTATTGAACAGGAGTTCTTGTTTGTAAAAAGATCTCACTCAATTCGAAATAAAGAAAGCTTTGTTTTTATATTGAAACAATACAGGATCTACATATTTTGCAGGATGTTTAAAATAATGTTAAATGCATTAAAACGCTCCGCTTTGTTACAGATGTTATTATATTTTTGTTTCTTTTATTCTCCTGTTTTCAATATTAGAGTAGTGTGTTTATGATAACATTACTAAAAAAATATTACAAGTCCACTGCAGAACATAGGTCTCCCCATAGATTGTAACACGCTTCTGAGCTGCCTGCATGTCTGTATTCTTTCGACAGGTAAAAACTTCTTTTTTTTTACTGGGGACTTCTATGGAGCGGACTTTTTATAGAGTAGAGACATAAAGCGGCTACACTTGATAGTAAATGTATACTGTAGCCTATAGACACCCACATCAACCCATTAAAAATGCAAAAAAGTGTCTCCGGTTCTCAGCCACCTTACGAAACTCAGCTTTATTCAGCTGTTTGACGGTGGTATTCTGTGAAAGTGTGATAGTACCTCGGTCGAGCCGACGCATTCGCCCTGCAGCTACAATATAGCTACAGCATGACCCTACCTTATTTTAATATAGGTGCTACATATACATACCATTAACTATTACCATTACAGCCGTTATCAAAATTCAATTGCTGAACATATCACAGGCATCCCCCACAAAATGCCCCGAAGGGTCTCATGCGACATTCGCCATAATTGCCATGCTTTAAATGTGGGTTGGCAACCGCAGTTAACTTTTAGTTTTAGCTGGTAGCTAGGTAGCTGATAGCTGCTAGCTTATCACCTATTATAAAGCATGCTGCTGCCCATCTCCTCGTTCACTTTCCTTTTGTCGCCTAATACAACATCTACGCGATGATACGGTAAACACACGTACAAACATAACTGTTTTTTTATTTTATACGCTGCGTAATCGTGAATTTACGACAAGTTGAGAAGAAGAAAATAAATGATCTACAGATGTGGTATTGGAATGAATTGGTGTTTTGTACGTGGTACGTGGTACCATTCTGCAGATATAAGAGTAGTATAGTTGTAGCAGGAATGGGTTGGCTCGACCGGGGAAGGACCACGCTCTCATAGAATACCAGCGTAAAATGGCAGCTTGTCACTGGTGTGTTTCGTATGAAGAGTTTAGAGAACCGGAGGCCCATTTTACTGGAAAATAGGCATTCCATCTTAGTACTCACGGGTAACGACGCATCTGCATTTTGATTCTTTATTAAGGATAAATGTAGATGTCTATGGGTCACAGCAACCACTTACCATCAGGTAGACTGTGTGCTCATTTTTTACCCTTATTCTATAAAAAAAAAATTCACACTAACGTGACAGAACTCGATATTAAACAGTGTTTTTCAGCGTTATTACAGGGTCTTATATTAAAGTTCAGCTTACTAATCCGTTGGGCTATATCGATCACTCTGGCTCTACTGCAGATATCCTCATTTCTTAGTTTATCACGCAGAGAAACCCCAAGCACAGCCCTCTCCATAGCTCGCTGAGCGTTCTTGAGCTTCCTCATACGGCCAGAAGTGAAGGACCACGTTTCAGTTCCATGGGTCATCACTGGCAACACGCGCTAGTTGTACAGTCTCGTATTCAAGTTTTGAGGTTTAATTGTTGTAATTTCCCAAACGCTGCCCAGCCGAGTTGAATCCGTCGATTGTCCGTCCGTATAGCTCGAAGAACCGACAAACGATGGGGAAAAATGATTCTCGAGTGGCGGCCTCGTACCGGCGGGGGAAGTGTAGGGCGGCCCTCCACTAGATGGAGTGACGACCTGGTAAGACATGCAGAAATTTAATGGATGCAGGTTGCTCAGAACAGTGCTTTGTGTCATTCCTTGGGGGAGGCCTATGTTCAGCAGTGGACTTGTGAAGGGCTGTAATGATGATGATGATGATGATGATATTAAAGTTCTTCGGACACGTCTTTTGGCAAGAAAGTGACTCCATCGAACGTCTTGTCGTGCAGGGTAATGTACAGGACACTAGAGAGAGAAGAAGGTCATACATGCGATGGACTAACCAAATTAAGTCAGCTGTGGGCCGTTCCTTACACGAGTGTACCAGGCTATCAGCCAATAGTGAGTACTGAAGAATGTTCGTTTGGCGTATAGCATCTGCCTCTAAAGACATCACTTCTTGTTGACCACGACCTCTCTTATAAATGTCACGAAGAAAAAAATTAAATTGAAAAAAATCTATTGATGTATGATGTGGTGTGTGACAGAATAATAAAGCACAAGTAAAGCGATGTTTTGGAATTGGTGTACGCGCGCATTACATAAAACATGAGAGCAGGAAAAACAAAGGAAAGATATATAAAATGTATAAGTGTTAAAGGTATAGATATATTATCTATCAAATACTGTTACATAACTGTATTATAACAAATCATTTTTAATTAGTTTTATTTTAAAACCTGAAAGTTTATCGATGGCATTGGCATTTGTCGTTCTTACTTTTAATAAAAAAGTACAAACAGAGATAGATTGCAGGGTCAGTGGATACAACAAAAATCGGTTTCTGTGATCTGGAACAATAAATAAAAAGAGAAATTCATAATTTCTTATAATACATACAATTTAGCTCCGATCGGGATTCGCAACTAAGATCTTAAGCAAGTTTTCTAACTACTTATGTATGTGGCCACGGAATCGCTATCAAAATGCTTCATGTGACGTTTCAATCCCCGCTTAAGGCAGGGATAGAAAAAACCTTTCCGAATTTCAATACAGTTTTTTTATTGAATAAGATTGACAAACGAGCACACAGCCCAATTGATGGTAAGTGGATGCAGTGGTCTATAAACAACTACATTTACCCTCAATTAAGAATAAATTGCAGATGCCTTGTCACACGTGAGGTCTAAGATGGAATGCCTCGTTTCCAGTAGAAAGGGTATCTGGTTCTCTACACCCACCATACAAAACACAGCAGCAATAAGCTGCTATTTTACGCAGGTATTCTGTGAGAGCATGGTATTACCTAACGTCGAGCCGACTTATTCCCGCTACAATCATAATTAGGCTGCAGCATGACACTGCCTCGTAAAGTTTGATTGATGTTTTAAAAATGTTTCACATTTCGTTACGGCCTCGATTCCGGTTTCGATTAAGGTATCGGTTTTAGGATACTGGTTCCAAAACAGCGAAACTTTTCAGATTCTTATTTGAAGGGTAACTCCGATCATAACACGGGACAAAGAAATTTTGTTACTTAAGTTTTGTTTACCGAAAATAAATTTTTGTGACTGTCATTTGTCACTCAAACAAGTTAGTTCTTGGTTTCGGTCGTTTACCGTTATGTTAACGGTGCCTAATGGTTCTCAATTAGGTTTCTGTTTTGGTTTTGGTTTTATAAAAATATATTAACCTCAAAATAATACCGGAATTCAATCCTTTCCATCCAATTCAATCCTTTCTTAAGGATTCGAAATATATTCTTACAAAACATACATATATACCAAAAAAACATTTCATGCTATCCTCATATTTGTCAGCACATATTCCAAGTGGTCTTGATTAATAGGCGACGGTAATGGCGGATCCCTCTTAGGACTATCGTGGTCGACTCTTGACATATTTGTACCTTGATAAATGTAGACGTCTTTGTCAGGGAAATGACCCGCTTAGAAAACAATCGTTTATAGTAACAAATCGGGCGTAAGGGTGTGTGTAGGTAAAACTAGTATCTGTAAATAGGAAACAAATGCAATATTTTAGGTCCCTTTTTGTGTTTCAGTTATGTACCTTGTTAGATATATTCTCTTGTTTATGGTCTGTTTAATAAATACCTCAAAGTCATCCACATCCTTTTTACTGTGACGCCATTAATATCTAAAGTTCTCGATTAAGACCCTTATTAATTATCACAATGCGAATACGTTGTTACACCCTGAATACTTAAATAGAATGTATCGTTACCAATTAAAGGGTAATTTATGTTGGTATTCCGCACGATAGCAATGATACATTAGGGCGAGGCTTGTAGTGACGGTTGAAGCATATTCACTTATACATACCCCCGTGGATTGTGTGCTCTTTTGTCAGCCTTATCCTATTGTTACGAGCTTGGGGTTCGAGACAATTACAAACTGCCGATTGAATTACCAAAATTTACTAATTAATTACACAACGCTAATTACAACTTAAAATCACACTAATAATAAAACACAGTTCGCCGATGTTTCGCTTCGAAGTATTCTCTTCTATCGCCAATTCAATACTGCCCGGTCGTGATCTATACCGGCCTTATATAGGGCCTCAGATAGTTTTCAGAACCTTCTACTCGACAAACTTCGACATCTAGAATTTTCGAGTACATATCGGTCCCGAAATTTCTGGAAGGATCTCGACTCTCCTAGTTCTGCTACTCGACACTAGAGGGCGCTAGTGTAACTAGTGTTGCCATGTACAAGACATTAATAGTGGCGCGCAACACTATAAAAAATCTTACTAAGCATATACTGATATTAAATGTTTCAAAACGTACCTACAATCCTACACTCATTTGCTTCCATTATAGATATTTTCAAGTATCCCATAGTCTACCTTCACATCTGTGTCTTAGGATTTTAGAACTGAAGAATTTACATATAGCGCTGTACAGTTTAATTGACATTCTACTAAAAGTAATCCGACCGAAGTTAGTACTGCCGAAGTTCAAGAACTAGTCTGTGTATGCTCGCTTTACGGCTAAAGTAGAACATGAAGTTTGAATTTGGCACTTCCATAATGTCAGTGTGGATACGCATTCCTAATTTGAATCAAATTAACAACAGTAAAAGAAATAATAAATAAATACTCGTGAGTGTAATAGCTTTGTATTCTCCAGGCAAATATTTTTGACAAATGGAAATATCCAACATTTATAAATCATGTACTAAAAAATTTCAACTCAATCGGTTGATATTCGTAACTGTTTTAAAATTCAGTTGCAAGATTTGACCCTAACAAACAAACATTGTAAGTTAAATAAAAGCTTTTGTAATCTTTAAAAAAGAGTGTCTACCAATACATAGTGTTTTTACTACTAGAGGAAACAAAATATCTGCATTTAACCTTCCTCTTAAACTTGTGTTACAAGCGAAAATGTTCGCACTATTGTCCAAGATGTTATCAAAAACGAAATTTATAAATCTAGCGTGAACTTCATTTTATTTACAGCTATTTTATTTTCTCTCGCGGTGGGAACATTACGCATTGGTAGAAAGTTTTTTTTTTAAAGTATTTAGTATCAAATTTATAAATTAATTTTACTAATATATCGTTCTCATGAAGTTCCGTAGTAGTTCAGAGGCTAAGTCTCCTCCCGCCAATGAAATTGTTCATTGCAATTTTTTAATAAAACCGTGTAGTGTCGGTATAGAATATCCACTACCCCATTTCGTCGCGTGGGCGAGAAAGGGAAACTAGGAGATTGGCAACAGCGACTTCATGGTATTAACTTAAAGTTTAAAAATACTACGGTTGCCAACCAGCCTGCCAAGCCTACCAACTTTTTTAACTAATAACTTTCAATTATTAAACAAATTTAAGTATGACGCTTTCGGTATAAGATGCACGAATATGTTGCGTGGATAAAGCGCGATAAAAACTTAAAACTGCGGTTGCCAACCCGATTAATTACCAGGCATGGCAACTATGAGAAATATCACCGCTATAAGGCAATATATGGGGGAGGCCCATGTTCAGCAGTGAACTTTGATAGACTTAAACTCTATCAAGACTTTGATAGAGTTACAGTCTATCAAAGGCCACTGCGGTAGCGGTAGATATAAAATTAGGGGTGTAATATTACATCGAAATGGTATAATCTTCCCTATACGTACCCAGTGGACGCTAAACTTTGTTACTTCGAATATCAAATGGGGTTTTAATAATTATGTTAAAATAGTTATGTAACGTAAAGCTCACTAGAAAGGAAGAACATTTTGTACATTAACAACTGACAACTACGAGTACGGCAAATTCCCATTGAGATTAGGATTGTGTATAGTATTCCAACACAATTGACTGTCCATTTTGTCTAATCTAGACAAAGTTAACAAAGTTCTAACTTTACAACTGAGTTCGCAAAGAACTCGCTTCACGACTAAAAGCAATTATAGCTTCATATCGAAACTGTGACGAATTAAAACATTTACCTATGAAATGAAACCGTGCTCTGTTTTTTCTTTACTTTTATAGAATAAGGGTGCACAGAATCCACCTGTCGATAAGTGCATGCTGCAGCCCGTACACATCTACATCTGTCCTACTAAACAGAGCATTATTTTGCTGTTTCACGCTGGTTTTCTGTGAGAGCGGGGTATACCCCGGTCGAGCCGACCCATTTGTATTTCATCCATAATACACAGCTGTCCATATTATTAGCCATGTAAAATGTGTACATGCAAGGTAACAACACTGAACAGGCACTAAAAGTGATATAAAATTATACTGTTACTATGTGGTACATAACGCTTGTGATTCTACGAGTACAAAAGGCAAATAAAAGATATTTATACACAGACAATAAAACAATAACTTATTTTACAACAAAATGTAAGAAGTCTTAAAAAAGGACACTTGTATAATAATACAAAAACCAATAAGTAAAATACCAATAGGTAGCAATATGTTTTGACTTTACCAAGCAGTTTGATTAAATGATAAGTAAAAGTAAACAGCAAAACAAATCATTTCTACATAACAAGTAATCTTATAATAAATTTAAAGCTCGAAAAAATAACCACGCTTAGCGCCAAAAGGCATTAGAGACGGCTGAACAAAGTAAATGGCACAAGCAAGAGTCTCTGAGTGCGTACCTATACATTTGTGTCAATTGCTGTAGAGACTATCGATCAATGGCGTACAGACGAGGTGAAGTTTCGAGTACGTAACAGTCTGTCGACGCTGAAGGTCAAAGGCTGGCTCTCTACGTGGCAAAGAATCAAAATAAGCAAATAAAATATATTACAGAAAGTTTTCTATTCTACGTGGAAGGTTAAAAAGAATCAGCCCAATAAATCTTTAAGCCCCTGCCTTAATAAGAAGCTTAGGATATTTGTTTCGTTCCCGAAAAGGAAAGTTTGTAACGAAATAACAAATCATACACTAGTATTTATTGTATATAAATAATAGTTGCTAAGTTCACATTAAAAATGAGATGTGTGCTTAAGAACGCAAGATGGAATTGAAGCAATAATAGATGCTAAGCAATCCGCCAAGTTTGCTCACATTGACGCCTATTTGGTTAAGTTCTACCTTTTAGAGCTCTCGATGACTGAACAAACTTATTTAGTGCCCAATAAAAAAGTTTAGAGTGCTGCTAAAGGCTAGGTATCTCTCCAATAACTTCCCCATATACAGCTGTACCAAATTGCTATTATATTTGATAATGTATATATTTATATATATAATATATAAAATAATATTATATTAATATATATAGCCGTGATAGCTCAGATGGTTAGCGCTCGCTGTAAGTTTCACAGTACTCTAGCAACCCGGGTTCGATCCCCGCCGCCACCAATGAAATTGTTTATTGCAATTTTAAGTGTTGATTTACCACGTGCTCGACGGTGAAGGAAAACATCGTGAGGAAACCTGCAAGTCTGACAAATAAGGAAAAAAAATATTTCGAAGACATGTGAAGTTCGCCAACACGCATTGGGGCAGCGCGGCGGACCTTTCATCGCCCTAAAACCCTCTCAAAAATGAGAGAAGGGCTGTGCCCAGCAGTAAGACGTGTATATAGGCTGCAACTTCTCAACAAAGTTCTCGTGGTTGCGCGAAAGCGTTCGGACGTGTCTTCTTGTTGGTAAAGTGTGTACGGAATTTGTTAACGTTTAATAAAGGACAAAATAAGTGTAATACGCATCATAAGGAAGAGACAATAGTATAACAGGAGCTACGACATAAGTGCAAGCGCAGCTAGTCCCCACCTACGCGCGTGCGTGGGGTTGACTCCGCCCACCAGATTAATCATTATTTTTGCTTAGAGCCAGCGAAAACATCTATTTAGGCCTAAATGGAGCGCACATTAATGCCGACGGAAGAGGAAAAGATCATAATGTATGGTTCTGATACTAATGTAAGTAAAATGAAAGATAAACAGGTAATTTTATCTGAATGGGTTAACCCTAGAAAGAAACGTGTATATGAATCGGAGGGCGAATTATCCACCGGACAGATATCCGCTGTACAAAAACCGGCCTGCTGCACGGAGAACATGCTAAGCTCACTAAAAGAAACGATGGATTCATTACGTGAGGAAATGAAGATCATGATGCATACTCTTAAAGAAATGAAAGACCAACAGGAAACACGATTTGGGAATTTTGAAAAAGATATGTCAGATATAAAAATTACTATATGCCAGTTGCAGAAAACTAATGAAGTCGTTGATGACTCATTGGATTATCTCGGCAAAAAATGTTCGAAAGTGGAGAACGCTATCGAAGAGGCGAACAACGTCATCAAAATACAGGAAAATAAAATAAAAGATCTATCCCAAAAAAATGTTTACCTGGAAAAATGTAACAAAGCTTTAGAGGAACGTGTCTGCATGTTGGAACAAAAGGGGCTGGACTGCAACATAGAACTGTTAAATGTCCAGGCACCAGAGGGAATGAGTACCATACAGGTAGCCAGAGCGGTTGCAGATGAATTGAACTTATGTCCAGAAAAAATTACCAAGGCTTGGAGAGTGGGAAAGATAAAGGATGGGAAAGACTCGAGGCCAATAATTGTCACACTTCAAACACGTGAAGACCGAATCCAATGGCTAGGATGCCGTAAAAATGCCATCACTAATAGCGCAATATTTAAAAACAATAACAATACGAGAATCTATATTAATGAAAATATAACGCAGCACCTTCGACGTCTTTTCTGGGAAGTTAAGACTGAATTAAAAGACTTGTATAAATATATTTGGATACAGAATGCCAGAATATTAATTAGAAAGAATGATACAGTAAAAAAAATCCATCAAATACGCACTCAGAGTGACATTAAGGCCTTTTTAGATAATAAAAGACAAGAGTAGTAATAAGAGTAGATACGACATATATATCATCAATATATATATATATATAATAATATATATTGATGTCTTCTAACTTTGATCCGCATCCACAATACCAAGATATAGAATATACGAAATACACACAAATTAATGACTGGCAAAAACATATAAATAAAGATAAAAATGCACTACATATAATACATATAAACATATGTTCACTGAGGAAACGTTTTAACCAATTAATAGCACTCATAAAAAATTGCATAGACAGCATAGACGTTATTTGTCTAACAGAAGTTAATGTAAAAAACGACGAGTTAAATTTATACAACATAGAAGGATATAACTTATACTCAAGGACTAGAGAAAACAAAAGAGGAGGTGGTATAGTGATTTATATCAAAGAAAAACTGTCTTTTCAAATACATAGTACAAGTAGTAGCTATTGTGAAATGATACACGGCATGCTAAAAGTACGAAAATACGATCTTGATATTATAGTGATATATAGACCGCCTCACACCAACAAACAACTGTTTGTAAAAGAACTGGAACGAGTAATTCAACGAGTGCCGATTAATCGGGATATAATCATGTTCGGGGATTACAATATTGATATTTTAGAAGATAAATTGGACCATTTCGCTTGTAGTTATCTTAATATGTTGTCATCACGAGGATTACAGTGTGGAATTCAAGACATAACACGCGAGGCAGTGAGTGGGGAGCGACGGACAGCCACTTGCATCGATCATGTGTTCGTAAGAACTGAGAGCGCGTCAGAGGTGCAAGCGTATTTACTTACGAGTCCATTAGCAGATCATTACCTAACGGGACTCACCGCTGTTATAGGTAAGCGTATGCCGCAAAATGTATGCAAAACAAGATTGAATAACAAAGCGATTGAGAAGAAGTTAGGTGAACAAAATTGGAATGAGCTTTTAAATTATGATGACCCTATCAGTTTATATAGTAGAATCAAAACAATTTTTTGTAATATATATGACTCAGCACAAATAAAAATACATTTGAAAAAAGGGAAAATCAACCCTGGGTTAGTAAGTTGTTATTAAATATGATTGAAATTAAAGACAGTTTGTTCAGAAAGTGGAAATCAAATCCTAGTAATAATAATTTTAGATTAGAGTATACTAGATACAGAAATAAAGTACAAAAGTTAATAAATAAAGCCAAAAACGATTATAAGAAAAAAGAAATAGTTAATTGTAATGGGGATATGCGCAAAATTTGGGGAAAAATTAACCAGTGGCTCGGGAAAAATAAAACATCAGTTGATACCATTATTGAAAGATATATGAAAAATGAAAAATCTATGAAAACAATCTGTAATAAATTTTGCGAAACGTTTACTGACGAAATTGATAATATTAAACACAAGTGTAACCAAACCTTTTTAAAAAGAAAAGAATACATAGACGAGTGCAATGTGAGCTTCCGATATAAAATGGTATCAGCTAATGATGTGATAAAAGTTATAGACAAACTAAGCTGCAATAAGTCATCGGGGTCAGATCAAATTAGAGTTCAGGATTTAAAGTTTATTAAAAAAGTCATTAGTCCTATCATAGCGAATTTTATTAATATGTGTATTAAAAAAAGTGTTTACCCAGAAGAACTAAAAAAAGCGATAATTAGACCTATCTATAAGCAGGGATCGCATCAAGAATACACAAACTATAGACCCATCGCCATACTTAATGTAATCAATAAAATTACTGAAAAAATTGTTGTCAAACAAATTTCAGAATTTTTAGAAAATAATGATGTTATTACAGATTTACAATACGGATTTAGGCCAAAAAGAAGCACAGACATGGCTTTAGCTAAATTTACAGACGACGTGAATAACGCTCTTAATGACCAAAACCTAGTAGGTGTTATTTTTATCGATTTTAAAAAAGCTTTTGACACACTAGACCACGATGGCTTGTTGCAGTCTATGGAAGAGTGCGGTATTCGAGGACCCACAAACTTATGGTTCCGCAACTATTTAAAGGACAGAACGTTAGAAGTCCGCATTAGCGAAACTAGTAGTGACCTAGGTAAAATCAAATATGGAGTCCCAACCGGCTCAGTATTCGGTCCAGTAGGGTACATCATTCATGTAAATGGAATGAGCAAAGTAGTACAATCATGTGAAATGTATATGTATGCCGATGATACTTGCCTAATGTACTCGTACAAAGATCCAAAAACGATACAAATAGTTATGCAAAAAGACTTAGACAAAATTGTTAAATGGGCGCATGATAATGGTATTGTAATTAATATAAGCAAAACTAAATTTATGTTAATATCTTCGCCATACAACCGACAAAAACATGCCGACATTGTAATTAAAGGGCATACCTACGATTGTCTCCACAGAAATAGCAATGTAAATAACTGTAAATGTCTGAAGTTAGAACAAGTCGCATGCTACAAATACCTAGGACTAACTATAGATACCAGTTTTGTATGGAGTATACATGTTCAGCAAATCTGTAACAAATTACGTAGTGTGTTGGGTAAATTGTACCACCTGAAATTTAGCCTAAGCAGAAGTATTTTACATATGCTGTACTATGCGCTTGCGGATACAACTATAGATTACGGGTTGGGCAGCTATGGACTTACGTTCCCAGTGTATTTAAATAAAATCAAAGAACTACAAACAAGGTTGTTAAAGATACTAGTAGACAATAAAGTGAAAATTGCGTGTAATAAAGAATATGATAAACTTTTCAAAATTTGTAAAATTGTACCTGTAGAGAAAAAAGTGAAAATAAAGTTATTAATGGAACAGTATAATAAAAATGAGTTTAAAGTAGAAAGAGAATATGGCTACCCAACTCGTCAATCCACTAGAAAAGGAAAATATGTAGTACCTAAAATTAAAAATTACTTCGGTATGCGCACGAGACGATGGGTTATCCCGCAATTACATAACGAGCTGCCGCCGGACTTGCTTAGTAAAGTTACCTCAAAAAATCATTTAAAAAATATTCTAAGAAAACATTATCTATCATTGTGTCCATAAAGGTACGCCACAGGCCACGAGTAACGTACTGTTAAAATTAGCAGTCTATATGCGATGTGTGCTGTTTGAGTATGTGTTTAATTAGTGTATATGTGTATATATAGCACGTATATAAAAAAAATCAAAAAATAATGAACCCATTTTGATATTTAGATGTTGTGGACCTCATAACAAACTTTGTACTAAATATGTATAAATAAAATAATAAAATAGATTTTTGGAGATATTAGTATATGTATAAGAAATTAAACTTCAGATTATATGTATAAACATAAGCATGTAAGACGAGAACTACTGCCGACAAATTGTAATGCAGTTTGGCAGATGAAAATGTTAAAAACGTTTATTGTATAATTGGAAGTAAATAAATTAAAAAAAATTAAACTTGAACTTCAACTTTATATATATATATATATATATATATATATATATATATATATATATATATATATATATATTTATTTATTATATAAAAATACCACGTAAATATTTTTACTGATAATTCTTTAAAAAAGGTAGAAAATTTATTCTAAAACTTCAAGGACTGGTGATGGAGAACAGATATACATACCAAGTGCGTGAGCGAATTTTTGAAAAGTTAAATGGGCAGTGGAGTTAGCCAAGTTAAGATCACAATTTGTTTCGAAACAAATCATGACTGTTTCTGCCGCTAAGTATTGTGTTTCCATTGAATAACTAGCAGAGCTAGTATAATTATAGATCACGAGGAATTTAATCTTATTCCTTATTGGGAATTAGCTAATAAGTTTATTATTTTAGGTACTAAAAAGCAGGTACAGGTCATAACTTCTACTGATCCTAACATACGTATTGATGGGGAAAACATTGAACGAGTTTTTGAAGCACGAAATCTAGGGGTTCTTATGGACAGTTATTTAAAGTTTGAAAATCATGTAATTAATGTCGTAAAAAGTTGTTTTTTCCGATTAAAAGTTTTATATTCAATTAAGCAGTTTATCACTGTAGACTTACGCGTTAAACTATGTGAAACCTTAGTTCTGTCTAAACTAAATTATTGTATAACCTTGTATGGACCTTGTCTATTTAAAAAATCAAAAAAATTAATTCAAAGGGTACAAAATGCTTGCGCTCGTTACTGTTTTTACATCCCAAGACGAACACATGTTACACCTTACCTTAATGCCTCTAATATGCTTAAAATGCAGGAACGTCTCAAATTATTTTATGCCTCCCTGCTATTTGGAGTGATAAAAACAAAGAAACCAGAATACCTATATGAAAAGCTTCAGTGGAGACAAAATCAACATATGTACGGTATTCGAGAGTGTGCAAAAGTACTTTGCATACCTCAACATAGGACATCAGCATTTCGTGGTAAATACAAATTTATGGCCACAAAATGTTGGAATGATCTTCCACCACCATTACGAGTCAAAACAAATAAGAACAGTTTTAAGAAAAAGTACAAAGAGTATTTATTAAGTACGCAGAAAATGTCATAAAAATGAAAAAAAGAAAATAAAAGGAAAAACGGCGGGGGCTGAGTATCCCATATTTAGTTATATTCAATTATGTAACTTACATTTACTACCAATATTCTTTTTAATAACCATTATGTTGTTCTAGCATAATTATTATAATTAGTTGAATAAATAAATCACTACTGTAGCTCTTACTTTTAATATAATTATTTTTTTTTCATATGTTTTTGTATATATTTCGTTTATATTTCGTTTATATTTTCTTTATATTATGTTTATCTTTTGTACATGAATATTAATTATCAATTTATTAATAAAAATAACATGAAAACTTCTACTGGTAAATGAAATAGTTCTTGTACTGGCTGTATGAATAAATAAATAATTTAACACTAAAATCTATTTGTAATATGTATAATCAGTGATGTACGCGTACTGTTATACTTTAGCTCACTAAGTAGGTATATTGGTGCTGACAGAATAACAGCGTTGTAGATTCTCTGCAACAAATGCTGAGTCAGAACCCTTTCATTGTCCTTCTAAAAATATCATTTTTGTATTAGTTTAACTTTTAAATATTTTATTTCTTTTGGTCAATGAATAAATATTTTATTATTATTATTATTTTTATTATACTTTCTGTTTAGTATTCTCTCGTTTCCGAGGTATTATACCGAGGTATTTCGCGGGCTGTTAGCCAAACGAACTCGGTTGAATGTTTAATCTTTAGACAGAAACTTACGGACTATTCTACACGTATTCAATATTGCTGCTTTCTGCAGCAATATAAAGGTAAGTTTATGGATGTCTAGATCCTTTAAGCTAGAAAAAAGTGAACGGGGAATGACGCCAGTTGCTGATATTATAATAGGTACAGTTTTTACAGTTTTTACTTTCCACTGGGATTTTATTTCGATGGATAAATCAGTGTATTTGGCTATTTTTTCATTATAGGTGGAAGTCAAATTGTGAGTATTCGGTATAGCAATATCTATAAGATAAACTGATTCGTTTTTTTTGTCATGTAGCGTAATATCCGGTCTATTATAATGCACGGTCTTATCAGTTAATATAGTTCTGTCCCAGTAGAGTTTGAATTCACGGGAGTCAAGTATGATTTCGGGCTTGTATTTATAATATGCTATTTTTACATCTATAAGTTTATATTTATATGCGAGGTACTGATGAATAATGGCAGCTACTTGGTCGTGTCTGTGTTTATAGTCGGTTTGGGTTATTGAGCTGCAGGCACCAGTGATATGCTGAATGGTTTCTGAGCTATTATGACAATGTCTGCAAAGGTCTGATTGTAGAGTGTGGTCTTTAATTATGTGTTTTCTGTAGTTTAGAGTATGTATAGTTTGGTCCTGAATTGCTAACATGAAGCCTTCCGTTTCAGGGAAGAGTTCTCCCCGCTTGAGCCACATGTTAGATGCTATCTTGTCTACGTTTGTGTTCATCAAGTCGCGACGGTGTCTTCCATGTAACGTCTTCTGCAACCAGCTGTTAATTTTATCTTGTGCAGAGATAATACTTTCATTTTTTTGTTTTCTTTGATCTTTGAGGTTTAAAGGAGTGAGTTTAGTATCGGCTTGGACAACAGCAATATGAAGCGGACTATTATTGGCTTGTTGATATTATTATAAAAACTGTAATCTTTGATTCAAGAATCATCTGAAATTCTCATAGTACATCTTTTCATCAATTCCAAAGCAGCAAAGCAGTTGATACTCAGCTGTTCCAGCCCAAATTTACAAATTTACATACACCGTTAATCAAATTGGAATTGTTTTCATTTTAGAAATACTTGTTCCCAGCAAATTCGATATACACAGACCTTGTAAACAAAATTATATCGAAGCGGAAACCAGAAAAGTTAAATCTAGTAAATTTCAAGCAGTCTGATTCAATTTACTTTCCGTATTGAACAGGAGTTCATGTTTGTAAAGAGATCTCGATTCTAAAAATGGACCAAAAAGTCTGTTTGTATAACATGTTGAATTGGGAATTGTTTAATATAAAATTTATATGTATATATTAAAAATAAAATTATAGAGAAAGATATACTATTATATACATACATAAAATACATAAACACTCACGCCTGTCACCCAGAGGGGTAGGCAGATACTACGGACTTCCATTTGGCGCGATCCTGACACACCTCTCTCGCTTCTTTTACATCCATATATCTACGCATACACGCTCGTCGGTTAAAGGTACTCCTAATCTGGCCAATTTTTAATGTATCGCCGATTTGGTCGATAAAACTTCAACTAGGGCGCCCCTTCCCGACCCTGCCGTTCACTTCTGCAACATAAAGGAGAATGGGATTTTTGGGCCTAAAGTTAACTAATTTTTTTTTTTTAAACTCGCACACTAGGATTTTCTCCTGTGCCGTGGAGGCAGTTTACAAACATAAATTGCACAAGGACAAACATCCAGACCCGGACCAATTATTTGTAGGTCATACAAATACTTGTTCCGTGTGGGATTCGAACCCGCAGCCCCCAGCGCAACAACTGATTGCTCAGCCACTGCGCCACGGAGCCGTCGCGCATTGATTTATATTTTAAAAAATTCGTCATATTTTTATAAAGAAAAATACAAAAAAGTAGCTATTTTTACAATCTAGAATTCAAAAAAAAACAATAAAATAAGTTAGAAAATCGATTGTAGTGTATTCTTTTTGGCAATAAATCGATACCCATAAAGAATACACTAGTGAAATCTTCTTATTTTGAAACTTGAATTGACAGTTCAAACTCCAAACTATTTACTTAAAAGAAATAGACAGATTTTCGATTCGATTTGAAACGAACGCAATATAGTCGATTCTCGATTAAAGTGAGCATTTTAATATCTATTTTCGATTATTTTTCTGTTTTAAGGAGATAAAAAATAATTGCGTACATATCTACAAAATAATAATAAAAAATACAAAATATCAGCATTCCAACAAGTAACAGTTACAACAACAATTAAAGTAATCGATAACAAATCGATATCCCTTATATTCACTTCACATAGTTGTTGTTGTTTTAACTTTCGTTAATCGTTTCACTATTTCGTTTCATCATTAACCACCGCCTTTTTGGTGATATTTTACTGATCCTGTTTTTATATCTTTAAGTAATTATAGTGAAAAATAACCTGTTACAGTGTAATAACAGTGACAAATCACCTGTTATAGTGTAGGTAATAGATAATCCCACTTTTACTTATTCTACAATAACTCAGCTCCTAGATTGACAAATCTTGCCAGATCTTCAGCTATGAATTGTTAATATATGCGCTTTCAAATGGTTCTACTTTCATCGTGTTAACACTTGGGCCCAAGAATGTATGGAGACGTTTGCTTCTCCTTTGCTTTGTCACTCTTTCCTCGTTCATTCTTTCTACATGACCAAACCACCGAAGCATTCCTTTCTTAATCCTTGTCACAACGTCATCTTGCAAACCACACTTTTCTCTTATCACACTATTTCTCACCCTGTCATTCAGATTCAGCCCTAGCATACTCCTTAAGGACCGCATTTCTACAGCATTTATTCTACTCTCATGCTTCTTCTGCCAAACCCAACTTTCACTACCATACATTAAAGTAGGGACTAACACAGCATTATGAATCGCCATACATATTTGACACATTCTGACTCCTCATAATAGCGTGTAGAGCCCCATTCACTCTATTTCCTGCGTTCACTCGTCGTTCTATATCCTTATCATATCTACCATCCCTGCTAAATAAACATACCAAATATACAAACTCATCCACTTGCTCAATCAACTCACCTTCTATTCTTATTTCACATAAAGTTTTACTTTCTTCTCTTTCAAAAACCATAACTTTCGTCTTACTTGCGTTCACTTTCATACCCCTTTCTTTCAATGACCAATTCAATAAAGTAACCATCATTTGCAACTCGGCCGCCGACGATGCAAATATGACTTGATCATCGGCGTACAAAAGGCATTTGACTGTTGACTCACCCATTCTCAACCCACATTCTTCAACTTTCAAAGTTTGCAAACAACTATCCATAAATAGGTTAAACAGCCACGGGGAAGCACACATCCCTGTCTGACACCTTTATGAATGCCAAACCAGTCTGAGTAGACCCCGTTGATCCTGACACAAGTACTGGAGTCACTGTAAAGAGACCTCAATGCCTGTATCAAGCCAGCGCCAGCGCTGAACCCAAATGAGTTCAGTGTTTGCCATAACACATTCCTGTCCACTCTATCATAAGCCTTTTCCAAGTCCATGAACGCACAAAAAACTTTCTGGTTTTTGGCCAAAAACTTCTCCGCTATCACTATTATATACATTTATAATTATGTAGGCGTACAGTATGTGTAACTCTCGGCATGGGGGGGTCCTTCACTGCTTGCCGTATAAGGAAGCTCAAGGTCACACAAGAAGCTATGGAGAGAGTTATAAATCTAGAGTAA
Source organism: Parnassius glacialis (assembly GCA_033319125.1). Taxonomy (NCBI): domain Eukaryota; kingdom Metazoa; phylum Arthropoda; class Insecta; order Lepidoptera; family Papilionidae; genus Parnassius; species Parnassius glacialis. The sequence continues at coordinate 40,868,531 of JAVANC010000019.1, read as the reverse complement.
CTTACATAGCCCAACGGATTAGTAAGCTGAAGTGGCAATGAGCCGGCTATATAACTCGTAGAACCGACAACCGATGGGGAAGAAAGGTTCTCAAGGGGCAGCTTCGTAACGGAAGGCGAAGTGTAGGGCGTCCCCCTCTAGATGGAGTGACGACCTTGTAATAGATGCAGACAGTCAATGGATGCAGGTTGCTTGGGTTAGTGCTTTGTGGCATTCCTTGGTGGAGGCGTATGTTCAGCAGTGGACTTATGAAGAGCAGTGATGATAATGATGAGGTACACTATATGCGTTTTAGATTTTCACACAGTGTAGTCACAGCGTAAGAAAATCCACAACCTCAATTCGTCTCGTGTATGTCATAAGACGCGACAGAGGTAAATGAAACAGGAGAATGGCAGGTAGCCAACCCGTTTGCTGAGCGTAACAACGACGGAAAATATCCCCCTATAATATATGGAGGAGGCTTATGTTTAGCAGTGGACTGTAATGGTAATGGTGGTTTTCAGTTTTTTACATTGGAGAGTTTTCAAGCACTTACACAAGTTAATAGTCCTTAGTGTATAGGAATCGCATGCAGGTATTATAAGACATAATTCCTCCGTCTGCTTTTCACATCGGAAAATAAAACATTAGGACAATCTATGCCCCTTTGTTGTCTACACACCACGTATTTGAACCAACCGTTGTTCGTAAGTTAATGTTCGTAATTTGCCAGTATCTGTCTTTCTATCTGGTGTCTTTTACAAGTGGTGTCTTCAATGCAAGAGTTAATTGGCTTTTGTCAAACTAAACCACAACTTGCTTTACCATCTTCAGATACCGACATTAACCATCAGGTGGGAAACTCCTCTGTCTCTGGGGGTGGTGAAACATGGATTGAAAATGATAAAAAATAATATTACAGAATCAAGGACCAAATAGTCTTATGGTGAATCTCAGAAGCTCTGAGTGGTAGCAACAGTATGCGAGACTGAATGAATAACTGGTAGTCTGAAGTAGTTCTTCACTGAATATTTTGGCTCTAGTAATTTTCAAATTTCAGACCGTGTAATGGCGGAATAAGAATATCTACTATCCCATGTCATCCCAAGGGTATCGAAAGATGAAAGAGGGAAAGAGATCAGGAGATACGCAACAGCGTCTTCTTAATAGCCACTAAAATTTAAAAAAACTACAATTACAAACCCGTTTATGAGGCAGTCTATGGGAGACTCCTATATTCGGTAATGGAAAGTCCATTACTGAATAAGCTGTAACGGTAATTTTTTAATATACCTTTCATCTGCTGTTATTTTCAAGGGTAGACCTTTTATATACAAATTGATATACTAATCAAAGTAAATTTAATTTAATTTTCAGTCTTTTTACGTCCCGCATCTGTGCATTTGCCTTCTTTTATTTCTGAGAAGATTATGGAGCGGTTAGACCGCTGCACTGATGCACTGGGCAATGGTGACAGACTTCTTACGTTCTTGAATTAATATAATTTTCATACATGCTGGTTTACTCACGATGTTTTCCTACACCGCAGAACACCCGGTAAAACATCACTTAAAATTGCAATGAACAATTTCATTGATATGGACGGGATCGAACACAGGATGCTCTCGTTATTTCAAATTTTGTGATGAGTGTTCTTAGTCCCTTACGTACCACGTACCACGACTTATAAACACGATCAATATTATACTATAAATAAAACTCCACAACAAATTAAATTGGAGTAAATATTCGTATGAGTGCCAAGCAAAGGGGCATCTATTAATCTAGTTACATAAAAATTTGTATTTATCTAACAAAAATCGAAAAATCATGAGGAATCTTACTATCTTATTCGTTTCATCTAATTGAAACAGTCAAAAGAGAAGGAATTTCCTTTGTCGTACTTCACCGTTTCTCTCAAACACATAGCAAAAAGTAAAATTTTGCTATTCTGAAAGTGGATAGCAAAAAATTTATTTCAAAGAAGACGATCATTTCTAGGCCCACTAGAAACTTCAACGTAACTTAATTTTATTACACATATTACAGATACTAATTTATTATAGCAAACGGCCTAAATATTTTATGAAAATGTAACCGGTATCATAAAAAAAGTTTTTTTGATATTCGTGAATGGGTAATGTAATATGAAAAAATGCGAGTGAAGAAGAACCAAATACTAAAAAATATTTCCATCAACCTTAGAGTACCTATAAATGCTGAATGTACCTACTACTTTTCTTTATTCTATTATTTATTGACCAGTGCATTATTTTAACTTATAATACCGCTAAAAACTAGACCATCGCTTTTAGTTTCTTTTTAGATTATTGTTATATTTATGTTTTAATTGTTAATTTCTGAGTAGGTATTCCCATTAGATAGCTTTAAACTAATATTACCATTGTAATGCATTGGTTATAAGGAATAAATCTACATGTGTTTCAATAAGATACGCCTGGTAACGGTGGTGGGGCCCATTCTTCATACAAAAAGAAATGTCTGCTTAATATTTTTTTTAATTTTTAAAGTGTTTTGTGGAATTCCTTGTCTATGTTTAGACAATAAGTTCCACAGCACTTGGAATTGTAATGGACCTGTTATTGTGATGATTTTGTTGCTGGTGGTGATAATGGTTACATTAGTATTATGATTATGTTTTTAGCCGACTTCAAAAACGGAAGAGGCGATATGTTTTTTTTTGTTGTTACGCGATATCTTCGCTAAATGTGAACCAATTTTAATGATACTTTTTTATATTTTTATAAGGTGATGGTGACGAACGAGCACATAGTCCACCTGATAGTAAGTGGTTGCTGTAGCTCATAGACATTTAAATCCTTCCTGGATTACGAATCAAAATTCAGATGCGTTGTCACTCGTGAGGACTAAAATTTAATGCCTCGTTTCCAGTAAAAAGAGTCCCAGGTTCTCTACACTCACCATACGACAGCACAGCAGTATTAATCTGCTATTTTATGCTAGTATTCTTTGAGGTCGTGAGAACCCCGGTAGATCCTACTTATTTGTGCTTACTTTTTTATTTAAAAAGAAAAACGTTTCCCCACATAAGGATTTTCTTCTCTATCGTGGAGGCAGGTTACAAATATAAATTGCACAAAGACAAACATCCAGACCCGAAACAATTATTTGCAAGCCATACAAATAGTTGTACCGTGCGGGATTCGGACCCGCGGCTCCCAGCGCAGCAACTCATTGCTAAGCCACTGCGCCACGGAGCCGTACTACGACTATACTACTAATATAGTTGCAGCAAGGCTCTACCACGTAAACATAAATACGTCACGCTTCAGGGGTAGTCCTATGTATAATTTAGAGAAAAAATTCTATCCCTAAGGGTGGAAAAATAGGGGTTGAAGTTTTTAATGTAACTATTTAGACAAAATTGAAATAGCGATTTACCACTTAAAAGGTTAAAAAAAATATTTTGAAGTCGGGGATTTACACTATATTGACTTTAGAATGTCAAATAATTTTATTCTTTTTAGTTTTTCATAGTCGGCTATTACTTTTTTTGTAAGTTGATTTTTATTTAACGCTTGATTTTATACGCTGTACCAACCATCTTATAAGGGGCGAAAGTTAAAAAAGTGTCCTACTATTTACTGAAAATAGAGGTTCTAAAACCTACCACAATAGCGCTGGCATCTGAAAAACTACGATATGAAGGTAGCTGTTGTGAACGAAGTGAAGTCAGCTGAATTCAAATATTTTAAAAATTTCATGACTAGAGTAGTTAGTAAAATGCCAGTATTCAAAATCTCAACTATTTACGCAGTACAAAACCAAGCGGATTGGTCGGTCCTTGTTTATTTCTCCATCTTATTCTAATTAATTTTGGCGCTTTCTTTTAAATTTATCCTATGCTACTGCAGCGCCACCCTTTTTGGACACGTTTTAGGGACACTTTTCATATATAGAGATGGTCCTCCTTCTCTCTACACTCCATAATACGCTGCTTACTTTTATACTTCTGAAAAGGTAATTAAAGGTTCACATAATAATTTCTTATGTTTACGCGAATATACATACACATACATACATACATAAACACTCACGCCTGTCACCCAGAGGGGTAGGCAGAGACTATGGACTTCCATTTGGCATGATCCTGACAGACCTCTCTCGCTTCCTCCACATACATATACCTACGCATACACGCTCGTCGGTTAAAGGTACTCTTGATTTGGCCCATTTTCAATATATCGCCAATTTGGTCGATAAACTTTCGCCTAGGGCGACCCTTCCCGACTCTGCCGGTCACCTCTGCAACATAAATTTGCTTTGTCACTCTTTCCTCATTCATTCTTTCTACATGACCAAACCACCGAAGCATTCCTTTCTTAATCCTGGTCACAACATCATCTTGCAAACCACACTCTTCTCTTATTAAACAATTTCTCACTTTGTCCTTCAGATTCATCCCTAATATACTCCTTAATGCCCGCATTTCTACCGCATTTATTCTACTCTCGTGTTTCTTCTGCCACACCCAACTTTCACTACCATACATTAAAGTAGGCACTAACACAGCATTGTGAATTGCCATACGTGCCTTTTTGGACACATTCTGACTTTTCACTATAGAGTGTAGAGCCCCATTCACTCTATTTCCTGCATTCACTCGTCGTTCTATATCCTTATCATATCTACCATCCTTGCTAAACACACATCCCAAATACACAAACTCATCTACTTGCTCTACCAACTCCCCTTCTATTCTTATTTCACATATCGTTTTACTTTCTTCTCTTTCAAAAACCATAACTTTCGTCTTACTTGCGTTCACTTTCATTCCCTTTTCTTTTAATGTCCTGTTCATTAATGTATCCATCATTTGCAACTCGGCTGCCGAAGACGCAAGTATGACTTGATCATCGGCGTACAAAAGGCATTTGACGGTTAACTCACCCATTCTTAACCCGCATTCTTCTACTTTCAAATTTTCCAGACAACTGTCCATAAATAGGTTGAACAGCCACGGAGAAGCCACACAGTCCTGTCTGACACCTTTATAGATGCCAAACCAGTCCGAGTAGGCCCCGTTGATCCTGACACAGGCAATAGAATCCCTATATAGAGACTTCAATGCCCGTATCAGACCAGCGCTCAACCCAAATGAGGTCAGTGTTTGCCATAACACGTTCCTGTCCACTCTGTCATAAGCCTTTTCCAAGTCCATGAACGCACAAAAAACTTTCTGGTTTTTGGCCAAAAATTTCTCCGCAATCATGCGCATGGAAAAGACTTGATCCGTATACCCCATCCCCTTTCTAAATCCAGCTTGCACATCACAAATTTTTCCATCAGTTTCTTCCATAACTCTTTCACTTAACACCTTAACATACAGTTTACCCACAATGCTAAGCAAGCTGATACCACGGTAGTTATTACAGTCCTGCTGCGACCCCTATCCCTTATATATTGGGACTATAACGGCTTTGCACCAGTCTTCCGGTACCCGCTTCAGTTCCCAACATAAATTAAACAAGGTGTACAGCAGGCCTGCAACCACCCCCTCTCCAGCCTTTAGCATTTCCAGTGATACTCTATCATATCCGGCTGCCTTACCTGCTTTCATGCTTTTCATTGCTTTCACTATTTCATCTACACTTATCTCTCTACCTATCTCCACTTCTTCCGGAATTTCTATTTCACTTACTTCAGACGACGCTTCACTCTTAAACACGCTTTCAAAATATTCCTTCCATCTCTTTTAATTCGAAACTTCATCATTCAGCATGCAACCATTCTCGTCTCGTATAGCATTCATTCTAGGCTGTTTTGGATTTCCCCTGGCAGTTCTTACGAGCTTCCAGATCATTTTAATATTTGCCTGGAAGTTATCAGATATTCTTCTATCATTCTTATCTATCCTTTCTTGCTTTTTCCTTTCAACAACTTCTTTTACTCTCTTATTTATACGTCTCAAGTCTGCCTTTTTTCTTTCAATCTCATCATTCATACCGCCAGAATTACCAGCTTTGGTTGCTAGTAAATCTAGCCATGCCCTCTTCTTTGCTTCAACTTCCATCCGTACCTCATCATCCCACCACAACGTATTACTTTTCCTTTCATTCGTTCTCTTACTTACACCACATACTTCGGTGGCTGTATCCACCAAAACTTTCTTAACATTATTCCATACATTCTTCAAGTCTAAATCATTCATACAAAATTCATTCAACACACTTATATTTTCCCTCAGTCTGCATTTATACTTCTCTTTCACATCTTAATCTTGTAGCCTCTCTATTCTTATACGCTTTAACGCAGTGGTAGACACAGATGTCCGATGCTGCCAACGCTTGAATAGACCATTAATTTGGCATAAGACCAAGTAATGATCCGTCCCTACGTTGGACCCCCGGTAAACCCTTGTATCTACCACTGCGCTCCTCATTCTTCCATCGACAATTATGAAATCTATCATGCTTTTATCTTCCCCTCTTTCCTATGTATACATGTGAATCCTCTTATGGCGAAAGAAAGTGTTCGCCACAAAAAGATTCTTTTCCACACATATGGTGAGGAGGTCTTCACCATTCTCATTTATTCTTTCATCGCCAAACGCTCCTAATATCCTTTCATAACCAGACCTCTTCACTCCAACCCTTCATAAAATCTCCTAACATAATAATACTTTCATTTTCCTTGCATTTCGTCAACACCAGACTTACCATGTCCCAAAACTGCTCTCGGATATAAGTGGGCTTAGACATATCTGGGGCGTACACCCCAAGCACAAACAACTTCTTTAAACCCACTTTCATTCTTATCCACAGCAGCCTTGGGCTTACACATTCATACTCTTTTACACATTGACCCATTCTTTCTGAGAGGATGACACCGACTCCCTGGCATGCCCGCTCGGTCTCGTCTACACCAGACCAGTAAGCGGTATACATGCCATGTGCAGTGACATCTCTTCCCTTTCGTTTCGTCTCATTCACACATAACACATCTATTCTTCTATCATTCATCATTTCGCATATTTTATCCATCTTATCATTCATTGCTCCACATACATTCAGCGTAGCCAGGGGGCCTCCGTAATCCACTTTTCGCCCCTCCAGGAGACAGGAAGTGACGGGTGGCGAACGTCGTCGCCGGTTTTCCTCCCGGAGATTCTTCGCACCCCTGCCCCATTAAAGGGGCGCCGGGAACTCGGGGCCATTTCTTTCAATTTTTGGCTCATGGTGCGACAAAAGGGAGTAGTAGATTTTACGCCGCTACCACACGGCGAGGAGCCGAGTCTGCCGTTTCGGCTTTGTCGCTCGTTTAGCACCATCCGGGGGACACGTGTAGGGTGGGCCTAGGGTTAGGTGGTCAAAGCCTACGGACGCGAGCGACTCATCCCCCAAGCGAATATCTCACATTTAATATAATTATGTTTACGGATATTATCGCGTTTAATTTAGTATTTTAATTCCCGACGTTTCGGGTGCTTTGCAGCAAGCCATGGTCACGGGGGGAATTAAGATGTGTGACGTCGGGATGTCATAGTTAGCCCGGCCACCTTCAGATTTAGAATATTAATTTTTGGTTCGATCTAGGCAAAATGAGCTTACTGTATCTTGAAGTCTCGCAGTGCAATGCTTGGGTTTGGATTTAATTTTGTTAATTATATGATCCCAAGCAGACCGCAGCACCCATCCATCTTCTCTAATGAAATAAGAATGTTTTTTAATTTCCATAGCCTCGCGTATCATCCTTGGTAGAAATCTGTGTTCTTTTGCGAGGTTTTGTGGTCTATTAAATTTTTATGATTCACGATATATGATAGGTAACGGCTATTTCCTGAGAAGCTATAAATCTTAAAAGTCGCAAAGCAAATACGAATTTTTCTAGTTTTATTAATTAATTTTATAATATGACCTCTCCAATTTAAATTTTCATCTTTATTTATGCCTAAAAATAGCTTGAATTTCGTTTAATATACTGTTATTATTATTGTTGCTATAGATATTTTTAGATCGTTAATTCCATCCAGTTTATTGCATTCTAAAAATGTCCGTGACTAATAATTGCATTTCATTTTTATTTTTACAAATTATAATAAGCGTTGTATCTTCCGTAAGTAAAAGTTTGTGACATACATGGTTAAATGCTTTGCTCGTGTCTTAAAATATAGATGCCACTGACATTTTGTTATTTAGGGATTTTTTTGATTTTTTACTAAAAGGAAACACGCTAATGTTGTTGAACTCTTCTTCTGAAAGCCAAATTGACAAGGTGATAAGATATTATTTTTTTCTAGAAAGTTTGTAATTTTTATTACGACAACCTCCTCAAAAACTTTTGAAAGTGCCGTTACAAGCGTTGTTCGTCTGAAGTTACCCATATAAGTACGATCACCTTTTTTATATAGCGGTTTTACGATTTTTACACTATCATGTGTTTGAGATTATCTATCAACAGCACATTCTATGGGTACGAGTTTTTGATGATATCATCGCGTAAATATGCAACAAAATATGTTCCTCTGTATACAGCACAAAAATATTTCACAGTCTCTGAGCGGACTATTCTCGTAAACTAACTCTTTCTTTCGTATAATTTATGTATAACGCCTCTGTATTGTTGAGGCTGTCACTTTTATAGCACAGCAGGGTATCAGGAATATTTTGAGAGGTAGATAATATTATGGAAAAAGTACTAAGAAACAAGCGAATGTGATGAGTTATGACAGTAATAGCAGTAGTACATATACGGTTTAGTAAGGTAATAGCCAACGAAGAAGAAATAGTGATTTCCCCCGGGCAAGATATTCACTACGGAAATGAGCTAACACTATAATACATAGTATAGAGCTTGTTCTATGCTTTTTCTATATACTCGTATTTTCACAGCCGTTCAAATATTTCGATAGCCGGATTTAGGCTTTGGTTGTTTTTCGGTCCGTTCGCCGTATAGAGTCGCTATGACAGTGCTGTCACAATGTGAACGATGCCCAAAAATATTTTTAAATGATATACATATAAAGAAAATTGAAAAGTATCCGTCTGTAATTTTGAAATAACTAACTTTTATCGAGCTCTGGGAGTTATTTGTATGCCATTAAAACATGTCTGTTCGTGTGTTTGAGCTGCAATCTAAACCGTATGCTATCTGAATACTTGGCGTATGTTTTTGTTAAGTAATAAAAATTAAAGTTAAAACTTCGTTAATGATTATTTTTCAAATCTAAATGACGCCGCGTTAATAGATCCAGGTTAAGCAGTACGGGTCTCTAGTAATGAAATAAGTAATCGTTTTGCGTATTTATAATTTTATAGACAACTTAAAATTTATTTAATGCTTAAAGTAATTTTCCGTGCAAAATAAAAGCATATTACAGTTTAATCCACTCGGTCGGTTCGTTTCAAAGCAACTCGTGTTCATGTTATTACAAATTATAAATACAAAAGAACAAGAACAAATAAAATATTATCGCGGCAGAAATCGGAAACGTTAAATCTAGCAAATTTCAAGCAATCCGATTCAATTTACTTTCGTTATTGAACAGGAGTTCTTGTTTGTAAAAAGATCTCACTCAATTCGAAATAAAAAAAGCTTTGTTTTTATAGTGAAACAATACAGAATGTACATATTTTGCAGGATGTTTAAAATAATGTTAAATGCATTAAAACGCTCCCCTATGTTACAGATATTATTATATTGTTGTTTTTTTTATTCTACTGTTTTCAATATAAGAATAGAGTGTTAATGATAACATTACTAAAAAATATTACAAGTCCACTGCTGAACATAGGTCTCCCCACATATTGCAACACGCTGCTGAGTTGCCTGCATGTCTGTATTCTTTCGACAGGTAAAAACTTCTCTTTTTATACTGGCGACTTCTATGGAGCGGACTTTTTATAGAGAAGAGATATAAAGTGACTACACTTGATAGTAAATGTATATACTGTAGCCTATAGACACCCACATCAACCCATTAAAATGCAAAAAAGTGCCTCCGGTTCTCAGCCACCTTACGAAACACAGCTTTATTCTGCTGTTTGACGGTGGTATTCTGTGAAAGTGTGATAGTACCCTGGTCGAGCCGATGCAATCCCCTGCGGCCACAATATAGCTACAGCATGACTCTACCTTATTGCATACCTTAAGCGAAAGCGCAAGGTATTGTTCTACTATCGCCTAAAAATTAAAATTCCAACATTTTATCGAATAAAATCGTATCTAGCAATCATATTATACATATAAATGATATAAAAAGCAAATTGTTAGAAAGATAAATGATTGTTGAACTTATTAATAATTTTTTTAAATCGATTAATTGCTATTTTTAAATAAAAAAGGGTTTTAGTTGCTTATGGTGTGGATTTATCATGTCCCTGTGGCTTGTAAACACTATAACTTTTGAAAGTATCAATTGTTTAACTCAATCTATTTTTTAATCTCTTCATCTATCATGTGGGAAGCCACTGAATGTAAATGGCAGTGTAATTTTGTTTTGCTTAGCTATAATTAATTTTTTTCGGCTCCAAAATGGCGAAATTTTCGTTGATTTGGTTGCCTCGTATATAAATTGTTTCTGTAAATGGGGATCTACAGCCACAGAGTAGTTTAGTTCACAGAGTTCCTTTGTATTAAGTTTAGTTCGGCTCATAGAGTAGAGTAATATATACCGGAATAGAGAGCCAGCTTCTACGATTTTTTGTCACCCAATACAAATAGTGGCACAGTGTCGCCGTCTGGTACCATATCCGTTGAACTAATCTCAATATTTTGACTATAGATAGTTATATGTAGTTATGCATATACAGCTATTTATACAATAGGCAGTTATATTTATATTTTAAGGTATTAGGGTTCTATTAAATAAGTATTACAGATTTCAGTAATTTAAACATTTATTTGAAACATTTAAACATTTATTTACAACAACCTAAAATTATATAAAGTACAAAATAGTTCGTAAAAAAGGTATATTATTTGTAACATCAATTAAATATTGATTTAACTTTGTTTTATGTACATCCAATAGCACAAGTCCTCGGCATTTTAACAAACAAGATGTAAAAGCATCTATTCCGCACAATACAGCACCAAACCAAATTAAATATTTGTTGTTAAATATTTCGCACAACACTACACATATGTACATACAATGTGGTTCCAGCATGAAAAACTAAACGATAAGACGGGATGAGGGCTAATCTCAACTCAACCAAACTTATTGTAAATACGAGTAGCAACAACAACCGAAAATTACATAAATGGCAAAAGCGTTCGTGAAAACAACGACTTGCTCACACGCCGGTAGCCATTATGTGATAAAGTAATAAAGTTGCCACTTGCCAAAACGAGAAACTTATTGCATCTCAGACCGACAAAATAAATATTTTTATTCAATATATTTTTAAAGAGGTTTTTGAATGCCCGTATAATTATTAATATTTTATATTTATGTTACAACTTTAGAGAATTCCATTAAACTCCATACCCAATAACTAGAATTGGTGTAGTCGCCATCTAGCACACCTTTTAGAATTTGATGTTCAAAAGTTTATGCGGATATCGTATAAGATGGCACTAGTGTCTTCGCAGATTATTGGATCCCAACTTACAGTATGAAAGTGTACCCCCCCTGGTTCGGCTTCAGTCGCCGTCGTGAGTGGACATTGTTTCGTTTGTTTTCAGAGGTTAAAAAAGATCGCTGTACAAATACACAATATTCGAATAACCAAATTTCTTAAATACTTGATTATAATAATAATAAGAGATTTTTTTATTACAATATTTAAAAGCACAGAATAAATAATAGTAGTACGTACTAAAAGTAAGTAGTATAATTTTTTTGTCATGGGTGACATTTTCATGCTTTTCGAGGGTGTCGAAACCGATAGGGTTGTCGAAGTGTAAATCCAAGATGGCGGCCGCAATAGGTATCAATTTTTTCATCATGGGTGTCATTTTCATGGTTTTCGAGGGTGCTGAAGCCGATAGTGCTGTCGAAATGTAAATCCAAGGTGGAGGCTGCAGTAGGTATAAAATTTTTCATCATAGGTGTCATTATCATGGTTTTCGAGGGTGTTGAAGCTGATAGTGCTGTCGAAATGTAAATCCAAGATGGCGGCTGAACTAGGTACCAATTTATTCATCATGGGTGTCATTTTCATGGTTTTCGAGGGTGTTGAAGCCGATAGTGCTGTCAAAATGTAAATCCAAGATGGCGGCTGCAAAATATATCAATTTTTTCATCTTGGGTGTCATTTTCATGGTTTTCGAGGGTGTTGAAACCGATAGTGCTGTCGAAATGTAAATCCAAGATGGCGGCTGCAATAGGTATCAATTTTTTCATCATGGGTGTCATTTTCATGGTTTTCGAGAGAGTTGAAGCCGATAGGGTTGTCGAAATGTAAATCCAAGGTGGCGGCTGCAATGGGTATCAATTTTTTCATCATGGGTGTCATTTTCATTGGTTTCGAGGGTGTTGAAGCCGATAGTGCTGTCGAAATGTAAATCCAAGATAGCGGCTGAATTAGGTACCAATTTATTCATCATGGGTGTCATTTTAATGGTTTTCGAGGGTGTTGAAGCCGATAGTGCTGTCAAAATGTGAATCCAAGATGGCGGCTGCAAAATATATCAATTTTTTCATCTTGGGTGTCATTTTCATGGTTTTCGAGGGTGTTGAAACCGATAGTGCTGTCGAAATGTAAATCCAAGATGGCGGCTGCAATAGGTATCAATTTTTTCATCATGGGTGTCATTTTCATGGTTTTCGAGAGAGTTGAAGCCGATAGGGTTGTAGAAATGTAAATCCAAGGTGGCGGCTGCAATGGGTATCAATTTTTTCATCATGGGTGTCATTTTCATGGTTTTCGAGGGTGTTGAAGCCGATAGTGCTATCGAAATGTAAATTCAAGATGGCGGCTGCAATAGATATAAATTTTTTCATCATTGATGTCATTTTCATGGTTTTCGGTGGTGCTGATGCCGATAGTGCTGTCGAAATGTAAATCCAAGGTGGCGGCTGCAATAGATATCAAGTTTTTCATCTTGGGTGTCATTTTCATGGTTTTCGAGGGTGTTGAATCCAATAGTGCTGTCGAAATGTAAATCCAAGATGGCGGCTGAAGTTGGTACCAATTTTTTCATCTCGGGTGTCATTTTCGTGGTTTCCAAGAGTGTTGAAGCCGATAGTGCTGTCGAAATGTAAATCCAAGATGGCGGCTGCAATAGGTATCAATGTTTTTACCATGGGTGTCATTTTCATGGTTTTCGAGTGTGTTGGAGCCGATAGTGCTGTCGAAATGTATTTAAACTACTTTAATAATTCCGTATAATCATGTTATACGTAATTTTTTTAATGCGCTTAAGGTATGCCCAATTGGATTTACCAATATTTTAATATAGGTCTACATATACATACCATTAACCATTACCATTACAGCCATTGTCAAAATTCCATTGCTGAACATATCATAGGCATCCCCCACAAAATGCTCCGAAGGGTCTCATGCCTCATTCGCCATAATTGCCATGCTTTAAATGTGGGTTGGCAACCGCAGTTAACTTTTATTTTTAGCTGGTAGCTAAGAGGCTGATAGCTGCTAGCTTATCAGCTATTATAAAGCATGCTGCTGCCCATCTCCTAGTTCACTTTCCTTTTGTCGCCTCATACAACATCTACGCGATGTTACGGTAAACACACGTACAAACATAATTGTTTTTTATTTTATACGCTGCGTAATCGTAAATTTACGACAAGTTGAGAAGAAAAAAATTAATGATCTAGAGATGTGGCGTTGGAAGTGAATGTTAGGAGTCTCATGACATTTGACATTTTATACGTGGTAGGGCCATTCTACAGATATAAGAGTAGTATAGTTGTAGCACGAATGGGTTGGCTCGACCGGGGAAGGACCACGCTCTCAGAGAATACGAGCGTAAAATGGCAGTTTGACACTGCTGTGTTTTGTATGATGAGTTTAGAGAACCGGAGGCCCATTTTACTGGAAAATAGGCATTCCATCTTAGTCCTCAGGGGTAACGACGCATCTTCATTTTGATCCTTTATTAAGGAAAAATGTAGATGTCTATGGGTCACAGCAACCACTTACCATCAGGTAGACTGTGTGCTCATGTGTTACCTTTATTCTATAAAAAAAAATTACACTTACGTGACAGAACTCTATATTAAACAGTGTTTTTCAGCGTTATTACAGGGTCTTATATTAAAGTTCAGCTTACTAATCCGTTGGGCTATATCGATCACTCTGGCTCTACTGCAGATATCCTCATTTCTTAGTTTATCTCGCAGAGAAACCCCAAGCATAGCCCTCTCCATAGCTCGCTGAGCGTCCTTGAGCTTCCTCATACGGCCAGAAGTGAAGGAACCCGTTTCAGTTCCATAGGTCATCAATGGCAACACGCGCTAGTTGTACAGTCTCGTTTTCAAGTTTTGAGGTTTAATTGTTGTAATTTCCCGAACGCTGCCCAGCCGAGTTGAATCCGTCGATTGTCCGTCCGTATAGCTCGAAGAACCGACAAACGATGAGGAAAAAAGATTCTCGAGTGGCGGCCTCGTACCGGCGGGAGAAGTGTAGGGCGGCCCTCCACTAGATGGAGTGACGACCTGGTAAGACATGCAGAAATTTAATGGATGCAGGTGGTTCAGAACAGTGCTTTGTGTCATTCCTTGGTGGAGGCTTATGTTCAGCAGTGAATTTGTGAAGGGCTGTAATGATGATGATGATGATGATATTAAAGTTCAAGTGACGCCGTCTTGTCGTGCAGGGCAATGTACAGGACACTAGAGAGAGAAGAAGGTCATACATGCGATGGACTAACCAAATTAATTCAGCTGTGGGCCATTCCTTACACGAGTGTACCAGGCTATCAGCCAATAGTGAGTACTGAAGAATGAAGAAAGCATCTGCCTCTAAAGACATCACTTATTGTTGACCACGACCTCTCTTCAAAATGTCACGAAGAAAAAAATTAAATTGAAAAAAAAACTATTGATGTATGATGTGGTGTGTGACAGAATAATACGGCAATAAGCTGCTATTTTAGCTGGTATTCTGTGAGAACGTGGTATTACGTAACGTCGAGCCGACCCATTCGCGCTACAACCATAATATAGCTGCAGCGTGACTCTGCCTCGTAAAGCTTTTGATCATAGTTTTAAAAACTGTTTCACTTTTCGTTACGGCCTCGATTCCGGTTTCGATTAAGGTATCGGTTTTAGGATACTGGTTCCAAAACACCGAAACTTTTCAGATTCTTATTTGAAGGGTAACTTCGATCATAACACGAGACAAAGAAATTTATTACTCAATGCACAATGTTCTATTTACCGAAAATAACATTTTGGGACTGTCATTTGTCACTCAATGAAATCAAACAAGTTAGTTCTTGATTTCGGTCGTTTACCGTTATGTTAATGGTGCCTATTGGTTCTCAATTAGGTTTCTGTTTTGGTTTCGGTTTTATAAAAATATATAAACCGCAAAATAATACCGTTATTCAATCCTTTTCATCTCATTCAATCCTTGCTTAAGGATTCGAAAGATATTATTACTAAATCCTCATATTTGTCAGCACATATTCCAAGTGGTCTTGATTAATAGGCGACGGTAATGGCGGATCCCTCTTAAGACTATCGTGGTTGACCCTTGACATATTTGTACCTTGATAAATGTATACGTCTTTGTCAGGGAAATTACCCGCTAAGAAAACAATCGTTTATAGTAACAAATCGGGCGTAAGGGTGTGTGTGGGTAAAACTATTATCTGTAAATAGGAAACAAATGCAATATTTTAGGTCACTTTTAGTGTTTCAGTCATGTACCTTGTTAGATATTGTAGTGTTATACTACTTACATTTCATTGTACACTAATTCTCCATTCTGTTTTGATATTCTGCATTCATGTTTTGCATCACTTTATACTATTTCTCCATTCTGTTCTTGATTTTCTGCATTCATGTTTTGCATCACTTTATACTATTTTTCCATTCTGTTTTTGATTCTCTGCATTTATATTTTGCATCACCTTTATTTATATAGGATCCTGTAACGTTTTTACACAATAACATATCATTTTACTGCGTATTTTCACACTATTTAGTACTTTTAAACTAGCTGTCAACGAAGCCTTACCTTTTTTTGGTCTTTTATTGAATTCTCTATAACTCTACAATTTCAGGCTTCGGTGCGCTGTCGCGCATCAGTTTTTCCTATTTGAATAATATCTCATTTCTTACTTAAAGGTAAAGATTTTCCAATTATATTCCTAAAAACCAAAAATTTTATATTTGATAACCATTGTTTTTGTAGTTGTCATGGTAACTTTTATTCAAATTCGTCTCTGGTTTGATGTTCTTTCTTCATAAATACTTTTTGGCTGTAGGTCATTTACAATAAATTTCCTTTTAATTTAAATAATTTTTCCGTTCTCTCTAGAAAGATATAAAAGCCGAACAATCGGTGAAGAAATTCAGTCTTGCTTCAGTTCTCGTATCGGAAGCATCTTCTAAAGGCCTTATCCCGGGGCCGCTCAGCCCCGGGATCCTGCAAGCCTCTATCCTGCCTGAAGCCACTGGACTCTACGATCCGTTGCTCTGCCTGAAGTCGCCGGATTCTACAAAACGTTGCTCTGCCTGAAGTCGCCGAGATCCCACAAGTCTCTACTCTACCTGGAGTCGCCGGAACCTACAAACCTCTGTTCCGCCCGAAATCACCGGAACCTACAAACCTCTGTCCCGCCTGCAGTCACCGGATCCTGCAGGACACTGCGCTGTCTGAAGTCGCTGAGGATCCTGCAAGCTCCTGTCTGGGCTGAAGTCGCCGATCCTGCAATCGCCGCATTCACCTGAGGTCGTCGCCTAGAGACGCCCACGCCTACCCACCTACGCCGTGCGTGCTCGTTCCAGGCGCTGAGAGCACGCTTGGGATCTTCGGACTCAGCTACGACATAAATCTTTTTTTTATTACCTTTTTTTTAAATATAATTTGTAAATCACATCATCCATCATCTTCATATTTCATTTTTTTTATAAAATTGTAAATACTCTTTTAAAAACTTAAATATATTATTGTCTTGGTCTATTTGGTTGTTTTGCTGATCGTAGGTTAGGTTTTCCTTCTCTTTTAATTGTCGCTTCACGACAGTTTGGCGCCCAACGTAAAAGTCCTCTTTCTCTCTTAATTCTTCACCTTTACTGCGCCTTGTCTAGTTCCTTTTGATTTAATTGCTTTCCCTTTTGTTCTTAACTTACTATTCATCATTCATTTACACATCCTTTTCATATCTTCAAAATTCTAAAACAAAACTTCTTCTAGTTTTTAAACTTATTTGGATTGTATTTAGGCCTACATATAACACTTCATTTACATTCATCACTCTAAGTTACATTCATCACTCTAATACTTTTTATTCTAAATAACTTAGAGGTACGATTTTTAATAATATTTTTATTTCTTAAACTTAACTTTACACTTTGCACTTTATATAAAATTGTTTTTGAAAGCTGAAGCGAAACAAACCATAACTTTTCTAAACATTTATTAACTGTTAAATACTTTTCTAAACATTTATTAACTGTTAATTTGTATATATGTATAAATATCACCATTTTCACCTTATTATTTTCTTTTAATTTGTTTGTTTGTTTGATGATCCAGTGTTCTTCAACACATCTTGCTTTAGGACCTCGAACTTTCGTTGGTTAATCGTCACTTTTTATTTTTTATTTCAGACACATCTCGTTGGTGATGTTGCTGATCTCTGGCTTTGAGCCCTACCGCTCTGGCCGTTCTTAATCTTTACTTAAGTCATAGCGACTAAAGCTTACTTGAGGTATTTCTTTATCTTTATCTTCACTTGGGAGCAGCAGACTACTCTTTTGATTTTTAATCTTCACTTAGGAGCGGTTGACAACTCCTTAAATAAGCCTGAATGTCCTTTTGAAAACACACTTCTAAGAGTGGTGTTTCTTCGACTAATTTTTTTTTTCCACACAGGAGCGGTTGACTACTCCTTAAATAAGCCTTAATGTCGTTTCGAAAACACACTTTTAGAGTGGTAGTCATTGAATGTGAACTCCACCCTTACCTGAATGCAGATGATGAATGTAAGAGATAGTATATCTGATTTTGACTGGTGATGTCTGTTTCTGCAAAGCTGTGTTTTTATGGTTTATTTTAGAATGTATATATCAAAATTTTTGCTGAGTCAAAAATTTTCCAGGGTCGGGGGGAAAATGTAGTGTTATACTACTTACATTTCATTGTACACTAAATCTCCATTCTGTTTTGATATTCTGCATTCATGTTTTGCATCACTTTATACTATTTCTCCATTCTGTTCTTGATTTTCTGCATTCATGTTTTGCATCACTTTATACTATTTTTCCATTCTGTTTTTGATTCTCTGCATTTATATTTTGCATCACCTTTATTTATATAGGATCCTGTAACGTTTTTACACAATAACATATCATTTTACTGCGTATTTTCACACTATTTAGTACTTTTAAACTAGCTGTCAACGAAGCCTTACCTTTTTTTGGTCTTTTATTGAATTCTCTATAACTCTACAATTTCAGGCTTCGGTGCGCTGTCGCGCATCAGTTTTTCCTATTTGAATAATATCTCATTTCTTACTTAAAGGTAAAGATTTTCCAATTATATTCCTAAAAACCAAAAATTTTATATTTGATAACCATTGTTTTTGTAGTTGTCATGGTAACTTTTATTCAAATTCGTCTCTGGTTTGATGTTCTTTCTTCATAAATACTTTTTGGCTGTAGGTCATTTACAATAAATTTCCTTTTAATTTAAATAATTTTTCCGTTCTCTCTAGAAAGATATAAAAGCCGAACAATCGGTGAAGAAATTCAGTCTTGCTTCAGTTCTCGTATCGGAAGCATCTTCTAAAGGCCTTATCCCGGGGCCGCTCAGCCCCGGGATCCTGCAAGCCTCTATCCTGCCTGAAGCCACTGGACTCTACGATCCGTTGCTCTGCCTGAAGTCGCCGGATTCTACAAAACGTTGCTCTGCCTGAAGTCGCCGAGATCCCACAAGTCTCTACTCTACCTGGAGTCGCCGGAACCTACAAACCTCTGTTCCGCCCGAAATCACCGGAACCTACAAACCTCTGTCCCGCCTGCAGTCACCGGATCCTGCAGGCCACTGCGCTGTCTGAAGTCGCTGAGGATCCTGCAAGCTCCTGTCTGGGCTGAAGTCGCCGATCCTGCAATCGCCGCATTCACCTGAGGTCGTCGCCTAGAGACGCCCACGCCTACCCACCTACGCCGTGCGTGCTCGTTCCAGGCGCTGAGAGCACGCTTGGGATCTTCGGACTCAGCTACGACATAAATCTTTTTTTTATTACCTTTTTTTTTAAATATAATTTGTAAATCACATCATCCATCATCTTCATATTTCATTTTTTTTATAAAATTGTAAATACTCTTTTAAAAACTTAAATATATTATTGTCTTGGTCTATTTGGTTGTTTTGCTGATCGTAGGTTAGGTTTTCCTTCTCTTTTAATTGTCGCTTCACGACAATATATTCTCTTGTTTATGGTCTGTTTAATATATACCTCAAAGTCATCCACATCCTTTTTACTGAGACGCCATTAATATCTAAAGTCCTTGATTAAGACCCTAATTAATAATCACAATGCAAATTCGTTGTTACATTCTGAATACTTAAATAGAATTTATCGTTACCAATTAAAGGGAAATTTATGATGGTATTCCGCGCGAAAGCCACAATACATTTGGACGAGGATTGTAGTGACGGTGGAAGCATATCCATTACCCTATACCCCCGTGGACTGTGTGCTCTTTTGTCAGCCTTATCCTATAAAAAATCTTACTAAGCATACACTGTATTAAATGTTTTAAAACGTACCTAAAATCCTACACTCATTTGCTTCCAGTATAGATATTTTCAAGAATCCCATAGTCTACCTTCACATCTGTGTCTTAGGATTTTAGAACTGAAGAATTTACATATAGCGCTATACAGTTTAATTGACATTCTATTAAAAGCAATCCGACCGAAGTTAGTACTGCCTAAGTTCAAGAACTAGTCTGTGTATGCTCGCTTTACGGCTAAAGTAGAACATGAAGTTTGAATTTGGCACTTGCATAATGTCAGTGTGGATTTACATTCCTAATTTGAATCAAATTAACAACAGTAAATAAATACTCGTGAGTGTAGCTTTGTATTCTACAGGCAAATATTTTTGACAAATGGAAATATCCAACATTTATAAATCATGTACTAAAAAAATTCAACTCAATCGGTTGAAGATACTCGTAACTGTTTTAAAATTCAGTTGCAAGATTTGACCCTAACAAACAAACATTGTAAGTTAAATAAAAGCTTTTGTAATCTTTAAAAAAGAGTGTCTACCAATACATAGTGTTTTTACTACTAGAGGAAACAAAATATCTGCATTTAACCTTCCTCCTAAACTTGTGTTACAAGCGAAAATGTTCGCACTATTGTCCAAGATGTTATCAAAAACGAAATTTATAAATCTAGCGCGAACTTCATTTTATTTACAGCTATTTTATTTTCTCTCGCGGTGGGAACATTACGCATTGGTAGAAAGTTTTTTTTTTAAGTATTTAGTACCAAATTTATAAATTTATTTTACTAATATATCGTTCTCATGAAGTTCCGTAGTAGTTCAGAGGCTAAGTCTCCTCCAGCTAATGAAATTGTTCATTGCAATTTTTTAATAAAACCGTGTAGTGTCGGTATAGAATATCCACTACCCCATTTCGTCGTTGGCGTCCTGGGCGTTGTGATAGGCGAGAAAGGGAAACTAGGAGATTGGCAACAGCGACTTCATGGTATTAACTTAAAGTTTAAAAATACTACGGTTGCCAACCAGCCTGCCAAGCCTACCAACTTTTTTAACTAATAACTTTCAATTATTAAACAAATTTAAGTATGACGCTTTCGGTATAAGATGCACGAATATGTTGCGTGGATAAAGTGCGATAAAAACTTAAACTGCGGTTGCCAACCCTCCTACCAAGCGTGGCAACTAGGACAAATATCACCGCTATGAGGCAATCTATGGAGGAGGCCTATGTTCAGCAGTGAACTTTGATAGACTTAAACTCTATCAAGACTTTGATAGAGTTACAGTCTATCAAAGTCCACTGCGGTAGCGGTAGATATAAAATTAGGGGTGTAATATTACATCGAAATGGTATAATCTTCCCTATACGTACCCAGAGGACGCTAAACTTTGTTTCAACTTCGAATATCAAATGGGGTTTTAATAATTATGTTAAAATAGTTATGTAAGGTAAAGCTCACTAAAAAGGAATAACATTTTGTACATTAACAACGGACAACTACTAGTACGGCAAATTCCAATTGAGATTAGAATTCCAACACAATTAACTGTCCATTTCGTCTAATCTAGACAAAGTTAACAAAGTTCTAAGTTTACAACTTAGTTTGCAAAGCACTCGCTTTACGACTAAAAGCAATTATAGCTTCATATCGAAACTGTGACGAATTAAAACATTTACCTATGAAATGAAACCGTAGTCTGTTTAATTCTTTACTTTTATAGAATAAGGGTGCACAGAGTCCACCTGTCGGTAAGTGCATGCTGCAGCCCATCGACATCTACATCTGTCCTACTAAACAGAGCATTATTTTGCTGTCTCACACTGGTTTTCTGTGAGAGCAGGGTATACCCCGGTCGAGCCGACCCATTTGTATTTCATCCATAATACACAGCTGTCCATATTATTAGCCATGTAAAATGTGAACATGTAAGGTAACAACACTGAACAGGCACTAAAAGTGATATAAAATTATACTGTTACTATGTGGTACATAACGCTTGTGATTCTACGAGTACAAAAGGCAAATAAAAGATATTTATACACAGACAATAAAACAATAACTTATTTAACAACAAAAAAAGCAAAATTAAAAATTTTGAAAAAACCCACGACGGATGTAAAATTTGTAATCGAATAAAAAGCAAAATTAAAAATTTTGAAAAAACCCACGACGGTTGTAAAAGTTGTAATCGAAAAAGGATTAAATAAACATATTGATAAACCCCCGACTAAAAGGAAGTAGGTAAGTCACGAAAGATAAAAATAAAAAGAGTTTTTAAAAGGGTTGATTTACCGCGAGGTCTGTCATTACAAACAACTAATTATGTCCTTCCTTAGTCATTCCTACCTTTGTGTACCTATTACTTTGTTGTAGCGATAGACACATCAATAATATAAAATATAGGTACTACACCTATTCACCTGGACCTATTATTATGGCCTTAACATAGTGATCGCTAAGAACCTTAAATCTATATATGTATGTGAGAGATTTCCACTTATGTATTGACTCATCACGATATCCCTGGAACCGTAAGGCCTAGATATTTGAAAGGGATGACTTAGGATATTCTTTTCATCGAGTAGAGGTCAGCTAAGAAGAAAGATGAAGTTGCGGTAAAAAAGCTAATTTTTAAACTATAGCTCGTATAGGTATATAAAACTAGGTCAGAATATTCTTTTGGCAGGTTAAAATTTACCAAGAACGGGGTTTATGAACTTTCACCCACAAAGGGCAGTGCGGGTGCAATTTTGTGTGTGTGATTAAATTTATTTGACCGTTTAGATTCCCAATAGACCCGATAGGTGGCGCTGTTGACGAAATCCAGAAATCACCCGTGCGAAGCCGGGGCAGATCGCTAGTATGTTATAAGATATCTATGACCGCATCTAAATCGGTGGAGCCGTCTCGAGGAAAAAATTCGCTACAATTAATTTTAAGGAATGATTTTTTTATTGCAGCGCCCCCTGGCGAGCTAACACCATAACACCTATCTGAGTATCATCGCCAATGAGTCACAAACACTATACAGAAAACCGCATCGAAATCAGTCAAACTGTTTTTGAGATAAATGGGAACAATCGTTTCCACAGAAAATGTTCTTTGCAGCGCCCCCTGGTGAGAGAACACCATAAAACCTATCTAAGAACCATCGCCAATGAGCCACAAACCCTTTACAGGAAACCGTATTTAAATTGGTCAAACCATTTTGGAGATAAATGGCAATATTCGCTTGCACCCTAAATGTTCATTGCAGCGCCCCCTGGCGAGTTAACACCATAACATTTACCTAAAAACCATCGCTAATGAGTTACAAACCCTTTACATGAAACCGTATCGTAATCGGTCAAACGGTTTTGGAGATAAATTGCAACATTTGTTTGCACCCTAAATGTTCATTGCAGCGCCCCCTGGCGAGCTAAAACCATAACATTTACCTAAGAACCATCGCTGATGAGCCACAAACTCTTTACAGGAAACCGTATCGAAATCGGTCAAACCGTTTTGGAGATAAATGGCAACATTTGTTTGCAACCTAAATGTTTATTGCAGCGCCCCCTGGCGAGCTAACACCATAACTTTTACCTAAGAACCATTGCTGATGTGTTACAAACCCTTTACAGGAAAGCATATCGAAAGCGGTCACACCGTTTTGGAGATAAATGGTAACATTTGATTGCACCCTAAATGTTCATTGCAGCACTCCCTGGCGAGCTAGCACCATAACATTTACCTAAGAACCATTGCTGACGAGTCACAAACCCTTTGCAAAAACCGTACTGAAATCGGTTAAGTCGTTTTGAAGATAAATGTAAACATTCGTATGCACACACAAAAAACCTCTCACCCTAAACGCATATACCTTCTCCGTTCAGTCGCGGGTAAAAAGTAAGAAGTCTTGAAAAAGGACGCTTGTATTATTGGTAGCAATATGTTCTGACCTATCCAAGCAGTTTGATTAAATGATGAGTAAAAGTAAACAGCAAAACAAATAATTTCTACATAACAAGTAATCTTATAATTTAAACTTTTAAAGCTCGAAAAAATTACTACGCTTAGCGCCAGAAGGCATTAGAGACGGCTGAATTAAGTAAATGGCGCAAGCATGAGTCTCTGAGTGCGTAACTATACATTTGTGTAAATTGCTGTAGAGACTATCGGTCAATGGGGTACAAACGAGTTGAAGCTTCTAGTAGGTAACTGTCCGTGGACGTTGAAGGTCGAAGGCTGGCTCTCTACATGGCAAAGAATCGAAATAAGCAAATAAAATATATTACAGAAAGTTTTCTATTCTACGTGGAAGGTTAAAAAGAATCAGCCCAATAAATCTTTAAGCCCCTGCCTTAATAAGAAGCTTAGGATATTTGTTTCGTTCCCGAAAAGGAAAGTTTGGAACGAAATAACAAATCATACACTATTCATAGTAGTAGTATATTGTATATAAATAATAGTTGCTAAGTTGACATTAAAAATGAGATGTGTGCTTAAGAACGCAAGATGGAACCGTTGCAATGATAGATGCTAAGAGATCCGCTAAATTTGCTCAAATTACCGCCTATTTGGTTAAGTTCCACTTTTTAGAGCTCCCGATGACAGAACAAACTTATTTAGTGCTCAATAAAAAAGTTTAGTTGAGTGCTGCTAAAGGCTAGGTATCTCTCCAAAAACTTCCCTATATACAGTTGTACCAACTTGATATTATAATTGAAAATATTTCAAATTGAATCTCTAGAATCAATTAAGTATTTAAAAGTATAAATTAAATCTTTTAAAATAATCATTACAATGTGTACGAATTATGAAAACTAAAATTGTTTAGTACAGATATACATAAAGACGTGAGGGTACCGACTCTGTGATCTTCAACATTTTTCCGAGTGAATAGTGCCAAGTGCGTGAGCGAATTTTGAAAAAATTAAATGGGCAGTGGAGTTAGACAAATTAACTTAAAATCACAATTTTTTCGAAAAAAATCATGACTGTTTCTGCCGCTAAGTATTTTGTTTCCATTGAATAGCTAGCAGAGATAGTATTATTACAGGTCACGAGGAATTTAATCTTATTCCTAATTGGGAATCAGCTAAAAAATGTAATCTTTGATTCAAGAATCATCTGAAATTCTCATAGTACATCTATTCATCAATTCCAAAGCAGCAAAGCAGTTGATACTCAGCTGTTCCAGCCCAAATTTACAAATTTACATACACCGTTAATAAAATTGGAATTGTTTTCATTTTAGAAATACTTGTCCGCAGCAAATTCTGTATACACAAACCTAGTAAACAACATTATATCGAAGCGGAAATGTGAAAATTTAAATCTAGTAAATTTCAAGCAGTCTGATTCAATTTACTTTCCGTATTGAACAGTAGTTCATGTTTGTAAAGAGATCTCGATCCTAAAAATGGACCAAAAAGTCTGTTTTTATAACATGTCGAATCAGGAATTTTGAATATAAAATTTATGTGTATATATTAAAAATAAAATTATAAAGAAAGATATACTATGCATTTATAATTATGTAGGCGTACAGTATGTGTAACTCTCGGCATGGGGGGGTCCTTCACTGCTTGCCGTATAAGGAAGTTCAAGGTCACACAAGAAACTATGAAGAGAGTTATAAATTTAGAAATGAGAATATCCGCAGTAGAACTAGAGTAACTTACACGGGCCAATTAATTAATCGGGCGGATTAGTAAGCTGAAGTGGCAATGAGCCTGCCATATAACTCTTAGAACCGACAACCGATGGGAAAGAAAGGTTCTCGACGGCAGCCTCGTAACGGAAGGCGAAGTGTAGGGCCTCCCCCTCTAGATGGAGTGACGACCTGGTAATAGATGCAGAAGTCAATGGATGCAGGTTGCTTGGGTTAGTGCTTTGTGGCATTCCTTGGGGGAGGCCTATGTTCAGCAGTGGACTTGTAAAGAGCAGTGATGATAATGATGAGGTACGCTATATGCGTTTTAAATTTTCACACAGTTTAGTGGCAGCGTAAGAAAATCCACAACCTCAAATTGTCTCGTAGATGTCGCCCACCCGTTTGCTGAGCGTGACAACTACGGAAAATATCCCCCTATAATCTATAGAGGAGGCTTATGTTTAGCAGGGGACTTGTGATAGACTGCAATGGTTTTTTACATTGGAGAGTTTTCAAGCACTTACACAAGTTAATAGTCCTTAATGTATAGGAATCGCATGCAGGTATTTTAAGACATAATTCCTCCATCTCCTTTTCACATCAGAAAACCAGATATTAGGACAATCTATGCCTCTTTGTTGTCTACACACCACGTATTTGAACCAAACGCTGTTCGTAAGTTAATGTACGTAATATACCAGTATCTCTCTTTCTATCTGGTGTCTTTTACAATGGTGTCTTGTATGCAAGAGTGAATTGGCTTTTGTCAAACTAAACCACAACTTGTTTTACCCTCTTTAGATACCGCCATTTACCATCAGGTGGGAAACTCCTCTATCTCTAGAGGTGGTCAAACATGGATTGCAAATGATAAAAAATAATCTTACAGAATCAAGGATCAAATGGTCTTACGGTGAATCTCAGAAGCTCTGAGTGGTATCAACAGTATACGAGACTGAATGAATAACTGGCAACTGTAGTCTGTAGCACACGCCTCAAATCGTAAGTACAAGTTCTTCACTGAATATTTTGGCTCTAGTAATTTTCAAACTTCAGACTGTGTAATGGCGGCATAAGAATATCTACTATCCCATGTCATCCCAAGGGTATCGTAAGAGATGAAAGTGTCATAGAGATCAGGGAATACGCAGCAGCGTTTTCCTAATAACGACAAAAAATAAGAAATATTACGATTACCAACCAGACCAACCAACCTATGAGGCAGTCTATGGGAGAATCCTATATTCAGTACCTAATGGAAAATCCATTACTGAATAAGCTGTAACGTTAATTTTTAAATATACCTTTCATCTGCTGTTATTTTCAAGGGTAGATCTTTTATAATAAACAGATTGATTTACTAATCAAAGTAAATTAAATTAAATTTTCAGTCTTTTTACCCTCCACAGCTGTGCATTTGCCTTCTTTCATTTCTGAGAAGATTATGGAGCGGTTAGTCCGCCGCATGATGCACTGGGCAATGTTGACAGACTTCTCACGTTCTTGGATTAATATACTTTTCAGACATGCTGGTTTACTCACGATGTTTTCCAACGCCGCTGAATACCCCGTAAAACAGCACTTTAAATTGCAATGAACAATTTCATTGATATGGACGGGATCGAACACAGGATGCTCTCGTTATTTTAAATTTTGTGATGAGTGTTCTTAGGTCCTAACCTACCACGACTGATAAACACGATCAATATGATACTATAAATAAAGCTGGCAACTCCACGACAAGTTAGAGTAAATATTCGTATGAGCGCCATGCAAAGTGGCATGTATTAATCTAGTTACATAAACTTTACTTACTTATCTTCACGCACAATCCCTGACGGTGTAGCCAGAGAGAAAAGATAGCCAAGTGTCACGATCCTTACATACCTCTTTCGCTTCTTTCAGATTCATTATCTTCTTCATACATGCACGTCTAGGTATCCGAGTACTCTTGACCCTCCCCTCTTCGAGCAATTTGCTCACCTGGTGTTCGAAAGTTAGTATCGGTCTACCTCGACACTTTTTAATATTAGTCTTCACTCATTCGCTCAACGTGCCCAAACCATCGAAGCACGCCCTTATCAATTTTTGTGATAAGGTCATCTTTCAAACCTGCCATATTACGAATCTCTTCGTTTCGCTTTTGGCCGGCCATGGTAACGCCGCACATTTTACGAAGAGATCGCATCTCCACTGCATTCAACTTGCTTTTATGCTTCTTCTGGCATACCCAGGTTTCGCTGCCATATAACAAAGTCGGTACCAGCACTGTGTTATGTATTGCAAGGCGTGCACTCTTCACTACGCCTTGCCTTTTGACTAACGCAGTCAGGGCACCATTGACTTTGTTCCCGGCAGCGACACGCCTGTCCACATCGAAATCGCATCTTCCATCCCGGCTAAAAGCACTTGCCAATTATACAATTTCATTTACCTGTTCTAGACATTCCTGATTTACCCATATTTCACACTTCGTTCTCTCTCCGTCCCTTTCAAATACCAGAACCTTAGTTTTATTAGCATTCTAACGAAGACCTTTAATTTCACATTCCTCTTTCATACACGTGACTAATGCCTGCAGTTCTGCCTCTGATGGTGCAATAAGCACTGCATCATCAGCATACAGTCAACAACACAATTTCACACCCAAACAGCTATCTTTCAGCTTCTTTCTACACCTTTCACGCACTTCCTCAATCAATGCTTTCGTGTGAACTTTCTGCAGCTTATATCTTTCTTTCATCTTCTCTCTCATATCCTTATCGTTACTAGAGGCCAAGTAGTCTAACCATGCTTTCTTCTTCTTCTTTACAGCTTCTTTCACTTCATCATTCCACCATGCATCTCTTCTTTTACTACTGCCTCTTTTTATTGTTCCACACACTTCTTCCGCTGCACTTACCATTCCATCCCTAAGGTTCTGCCATGTTCTTTCCACACATTCTTTTCTGCCATCGATGGTGTCAAGCTTTTCGGCTACCCTCGCATGATATTTGTCCCTAGTATTCGCTTCCTGAAGCTTCCAGCTTCGGATGCGACAGACCGACTGTGGTTCTTTCTGTCACTGCCGTCCGATAGCGCCAATCCGCGAACAGACCCCTAAATCTAGTAACCACTAGATAGTGATCCGTTTCCAGGTCAGCACCCCTGAACACTCGCGTGTCCATCACCTGTTTTCGCAGTCGGTAATCCACCAGGAACAAATCGATCATACTTCTCCCATTCTTTCTTTCTCTAGTATACATATGTATTTTCTTGTGATTAAACATAGTGTTTGTCACAAGAAGACCCTTTTCCTTGCATACCGCCAGTATAAGCTTGCCAGCATCATTAACCCTTTTATTGCTAAACTTTCCAAGCACCGACTCGTACCCTGGTCGAGCGGTAACAACCCATCCATTCAAATCACCATATACAACAATTCTTTCGTTTCCCCTAGCCAAATCTAGAACTTCTCTTACATTCTCCTAAAACTCCTCCAGCTCAGCCCTGGACGACGAAGCTACCGGCGCATAAACAGCCAAAAGGAATAACTTCGTCAGTCCCAATTTAAAGCGAACCCAGAGAAGTCTTGAGTTCACAACCTTATATTCAGTCATAACATCGACCAACCGAGACGACAGCAGCACCCCCACTCCCTGGTAGGCGTTCTCGCTCCCTGGGACTCCGGACCATAGAGCTAATGCACCGCCAGGGAGCTCTTCGGTACCACTGCCCTTCCGTTTGGTCTCCGACATACACACGACATCTAATTCTCTTTCTTTCATTATTTTGATCAACTCATTCGTCTTATCTCTCATGCCTCCTCTAACATTCCACGTGCCAACTCTGCACTCTGTCCTCCACCTTCCGCCGTGTCGGGCTGTGCGTGACGGGTGGCGGTCCCCATCGCCGCTTTGCGCGCTGCATTCCACACCAACGGGGACGAGCTGGTGTGCGTCGCCTTGGGGGAACGCCCTAACCCTCGTTGGCATGGCTGCGCAGCTGAGTAGAATTGCAGCCCTGAAAAGGGCTGGCAGGGGTCGCGACGAGCACGCTTCTACAATGACCCCCTACAGTTAGTTACATAAACATTTGTATTTATCTAACAAACATCGAAAAATCATGAGGAATCTTACTATTTTATTCGTTTCATCTAATTGAAACAGTCAAAAGAGAAGGAATTTCCTTTGTCGTACTTCACCGTTTCTCTCAAACACAAAGCAAAAATGTAAAATTTTGCTATTCTGAAAGTGGATAGCAAAAAATTTATTTCAAAGAGACAATCGTTTTTGGGCCCCCTAGAAACTTCAACGTAACTTAATTTTATTACACATAAAACAGATAACAATTTATTATAGTAAACGGTCTAAATATTTTATGAAAATATAACCGGAATCGTAAAAAAGTTTTTTGATATTCGTGAATTGGCTGATGTTATATGAAAAAATACGTATAAAGATGAACGAACTACTACAAAAAATTCCATCAACCTTAGAGTACCTATAAATGCTGAATGTACCTACAACTTTCTTTTATACTATTATTTATTGACCAGCGCATTATTATTTTTTTTAAACGTTACCCCCACACTAGGATTTTCTCCTGTGTCTTGGAGGCAGTTTACAAACAAATTTCACAAGGACAAACATCCAGAACAATTATTTGAAGGCCATACAAATACTTGTTCCGTGCGGGATTCGAACCTGCAGCCCCCAGCGTAACAACTGATTGCTAAGCCTCTGCGCCACGTAGCAGTCAACTTATAATACCGGTGAAAACTACTAGACAATCGCTTTTAGTGTGTTTTAGGTTATTGTGATATTCATGTTTTAATTGTTAATTTCTGATTAGGTATTCCCGTTGGGGTTAAACTTATAATACCATTGCAATCTATTGGTTATAAGGAATAAATCGACATATGTTTCATTAAGTTACCCTGTTTACGGTGGTGTGAATGGGCCCATTCTTCATACAAAAAGAAATGTCTGCTTAAAGTTTTTTTTTTTAATTTTTAAAGTGTTTTGTTAGCCACAAAAACTCCTCGTCTATGTTTAGACAAGAAGTTCCACAATACTTAGAATTGTACGGCACCTGTTAAAATGTTGATTTTGTTGCTGTTTATGATAATGGTGACATTAATAGTAATATGATTATGTTTTTAGCCAACTTCAAAAACGGAAGAGGCTTATAATCGATAATATGTTTTTTTTATTATTACGCGATATCTTCGCTAGTTGTGAACCAATTTTGATGATACTATTTTTTAATAATTTTTACTTGCAGTGGAATGCTTGGGTTTGGATTTAATTTTGTTAATTATATGATCCCAAGCAGACGGCAGCACCCATCCATCTTCTCTATTGAAATAAGGATGTTTTTTAATTTCAATAGCCTCGCGTATCATCCTTGGTAGGAATCGGTGTTCTTTTGCGAGTTTTTGTGGTCTATTAAATTTTTATAATTCACGATATATGATAGGTAACGGATATTTCCTGAGAAGCTATAAATCTTAAAATTTGCAAAGCAAATGCGAATTTTTCTAGTTTTATTTTTTAATTTTATGACCTTTCCAATTTAAATTTTCATCTAGATTTATGCCTAAAAATTGCTTGAATTTCGGTTATTATTATTATTGCTAAAGATATTTTTAGATCGTTAATTCCATCCAGTTTATTGCATTCTAAAAATGTCCTTGGCTGATAATTGCATTTCATTTTTATTTTTACATTTTATAATAAGCGTTGTATCTTCTGTAAGTAAAAGTTTGTGGCATACATCGTTAAATGCTTTGGTCGTGTCTTAAAATATAGATGCCACTGACATTTTGTTATTTAGGGGTTCAACAAGTTTTTTTTACTAAAATCAAATGTTGTTGAACTCTTCTTCTGAAAGCCAAATTGACAAGGTGATAAGATATTATTTTTGTCTAGAAAGTTTGTAATTACGATAGCCTCCTCAAAAACTTTCGAAAGTGCCGTTACAAGCGTTGTTCGTCTGAAGTTACCCATATAAGTACGATCACCTTTTTTATATAGCGGTTTTACGATTTTTACACTATCATGTGTTTGAGATTATCTATCAACAGCTCATTCTATGGGTACGAGTTTGTGATGATATCATCGCGTAAATATGCAACAAAATATTTTCCTCTGTATACAGCACAAAAATATTTCACAGTCTCTGAGCGGACTATTCTCGTAAACTAACTCTTTATTTCGTATAATTTATCTATAACGCCTCTTTATTGTTGAGGCTGTCTTTTTTGTAGCACATCAGGGTATCAAGAATATTTTGAGAGGTACATAATATTATGGAAAAGTACTAAGGAACAAGCGAATGTGATGAGTTATGACAGTAATAGCAGTAGTACATATACGGTTTAGTAAGGTAATAACCAACGAAGAAGAAATAGTGATTTCCCACGGGCAAGATAATTCCTACTGGAAGGAGCTAACACTATAAGACGTAGTATAGAGCTTGTTCTACGCTTTTTCTATATACTCGTTTTTTCAGAGCCGTTCAAATATTTCGATAGCGGGATTTAGGCTTTGGTTGTTTTTCGGTCCGTTCGCCGTATTGAGTCGCGATGACAGTGCTGTCACAATGTGAACGATGCCCAAAAATATTTTTAAATTATATACATATAAAGAAAATTGAAGTGCCCGTCTGTAATATTGAAATAACTGACTTTTACCGAGCTCTGGGAGTTATTTGTATGCCATAAAAACATGTCTGTTCGTGTGTTTGAGCTGCAATCTAAACCGTATGCTATCTGAATACTTGGAGTATGTTTTCGTTAAGTAAGAAAAATTATAATAAAAAACTTCGTTAATGATTATTTTTCAAATCTAAATGACGCCACATTAATAGATTCAGGTTAAGCCGTACGGGTCTCTAGTAATGAAATAAGAAATTGTATTGCGTATTTATAATTTTATAGACAAGTTAAAATGTATTTAATGCTTAAAGTAATTTTCCGTGCAAAACAAAAATCACATTACAGTACAATCCACCCGGTCATCCTTGGAGACCGGCAGTTTCGTTTCAAAACAAATCGTGTTCATGCTATAACAAATTATAAATACAAAAGAACAAGAACAAATAAAATAATATCGCGGCAGAAATCGGAAAAGTTATATCTAGCAAATTTCAAGCAATCCGATTCAATTTACTTTCGTTATTGAACAGGAGTTCTTGTTTGTAAAAAGATCTCACTCAATTCGAAATAAAGAAAGCTTTGTTTTTATATTGAAACAATACAGAATTTACATATTTTGCAGGATGTTTAAAATAATGTTAAATGCATTAAAACGCTCCGCTTTGTTACAGATGTTATTATATTGTTTTTTTTTTTTATTCTACTGTTTTCAATATAAGAGTAGTGTGTTAATGATAACATTACTAAAAATATTACAAGTCCACTGCAGAACATAGGTCTCCCCACATATTGCAACACGCTGCTGAGTTGCCTGCATGTCTGTATTCTTTCGACAAGTAAAAACTTCTTTTTTTATACTGGCGACTTTTATGGAGCGGACATTTTATAGAGAAGAGATATAAAGCGACTACACTTGATAGTAAATGTATACTGTAGCCTATAGACCCCCACATCAACCCATTAAAAATGCAAAAAAAGTGCCTCCGGTTCTCAGCCACCTTACGAAACACAGCTTTATTCAGCTGTTTGACGGTGGTATTCTGTGAAAGTGTGATAGTACCTCGGTCGAGCCGACGCATTCGCCCTGCAGCCACAATATAGCTACAGCATGACTCTACCTTATTTTAATATAGGTCTACATATACATACCATTAACTATTACCATTACAGCCATTATCAAAATTCAATTGCTGAACATATCATAGGCATCCCCCACAAAATGCCCCGAAGGGTCTCATGCCACATTCGCCATAATTGCCATGCTTTAAATGTGGGTTGGCAACCGCAGTAAACTTTTAGTTTTAGCTGGTAGCTAGGTAGCTGATAGCTGCTAGCTTATCACCTATTATAAAGCATGCTGCTGCCCATCTCCTCGTTCACTTTCCTTTTGTCGCCTAATACAACATCTACGCGATGATACGGTAAACACACGTACAAACATAACTGTTTTTTATTTTATACGCTGCGTAATCGTGAATTTACGACAAGTTGAGAAGAAGAAAATAAATGATCTACAGATGTGGTAT
This sequence comes from Parnassius glacialis, assembly GCA_033319125.1. Taxonomy (NCBI): domain Eukaryota; kingdom Metazoa; phylum Arthropoda; class Insecta; order Lepidoptera; family Papilionidae; genus Parnassius; species Parnassius glacialis. Next base: position 40,834,874 of record JAVANC010000019.1, on the reverse strand, counting down.
TGGAATTGAACGTTAGGAGTCTCATGACATTTGACATTTTGTACGTGGTAGGGCCATTCTGCAGATATAAGAGTAGTATAGTTGTAGCAGGAATGGGTTGGCTCGACCGGGGAAGGACCACGCTCTCATAGAATACCAGCGTAAAATGGCAGCTTGTCACTGGTGTGTTTCGTATGAAGAGTTTAGAGAACCGGAGGCCCATTTTACTGGAAAATAGGCATTCCATCTTAGTACTCACGGGTAACGACGCATCTGCATTTTGATTCTTTATTAAGGATAAATGTAGATGTCTATGGGTCACAGCAACCACTTACCATCAGGTAGACTGTGTGCTCATTTTTTACCCTTATTCTATAAAAAAAAATTTCACACTAACGTGACAGAACTCGATATTAAACAGTGTTTTTCAGCGTTATTACAGGGTCTTATATTAAAGTTCAGCTTACTAATCCGTTGGGCTATATCGATCACTCTGGCTCTACTGCAGATATCCTCATTTCTTAGTTTATCACGCAGAGAAACCCCAAGCACAGCCCTCTCCATAGCTCGCTGAGCGTTCTTGAGCTTCCTCATACGGCCAGAAGTGAAGGACCACGTTTCAGTTCCATAGGTCATCACTGGCAACACGCGCTAGTTGTACAGTCTCGTATTCAAGTTTTGAGGTTTAATTGTTGTAATTTCCCAAACGCTGCCCAGCCGAGTTGAATCCGTCGATTGTCCGTCCGTATAGCTCGAAGAACCGACAAACGATGGGGAAAAATGATTCTCGAGTGGCGGCCTCGTACCGGCGGGGGAAGTGTAGGGCGGCCCTCCACTAGATGGAGTGACGACCTGGTAAGACATGCAGAAATTTAATGGATGCAGGTTGCTCAGAACAGTGCTTTGTGTCATTCCTTGGGGGAGGCCTATGTTCAGCAGTGGACTTGTGAAGGGCTGTAATGATGATGATGATGATGATGATATTAAAGTTCTTCGGACACGTCTTTTGGCAAGAAAGTGACTCCATCGAACGTCTTGTCGTGCAGGGTAATGTACAGGACACTAGAGAGAGAAGAAGGTCATACATGCGATGGACTAACCAAATTAAGTCAGCTGTGGGCCGTTCCTTACACGAGTGTACCAGGCTATCAGCCAATAGTGAGTACTGAAGAATGTTCGTTTGGCGTATAGCATCTGCCTCTAAAGACATCACTTCTTGTTGACCACGACCTCTCTTATAAATGTCACGAAGAAAAAAATTAAATTGAAAAAAATCTATTGATGTATGATGTGGTGTGTGACACAATAATAAGGTACAAGTAAAGCGATGTTTTGGAATTGGTGTACGCGCGCATTACATACAACATTACAGCAGGAAAAACAAAGGAAAGATATATAAAATGTATAAGTGTTAAAGGTATAGATATATTATCAATCAAAATCTGTTACATAACTATATTATAACAAATCATTTTTAATTAGTTTTATTTTAAAACCTGAAAGTAAATCGATGGCATTGGCATTTGTCGTTCTTACTTTTAATAAAAAAGTACAAACAGAGATAGATTGCAGGGTCAGTGGATACAACAAAAATCGGTTTCTGTGATCTGGAACAATAAATAAAGAGAAATTCATAATTTCTTATAATACATACAATTTAGCTCCGATCGGGATTCGCAACTAAGATCTCAAGCAAGTTTTCTAACTACTTATGTATGTGGCCACGGAATCGCTATCAAAATGCTTCATGTGACGTTTCAATCCCCGCTTAAGGCAGGGATAGAAAAAACCTTTCCGAATTTCAATACAGTTTTTTTATTGAATAAGATTGACAAACGAGCACACAGCCCAATTGATGGTAAGTGGATGCAGTGGTCTATAAACAACTACATTTACCCTCAATTAAGAATAAATTGCAGATGCCTTGTCACACGTGAGGTCTAAGATGGAATGCCTCGTTTCCAGTAGAAAGGGTATCTGGTTCTCTACACCCACCATACAAAACACAGCAGCAATAAGCTGCTATTTTACGCAGGTATTCTGTGAGAGCATGGTATTACCTAACGTCGAGCCGACTTATTCCCGCTACAATCATAATTAGGCTGCAGCATGACACTGCCTCGTAAAGTTTGATTGATGTTTTAAAAATGTTTCACATTTCGTTACGGCCTCGATTCCGGTTTCGATTAAGGTATCGGTTTTAGGATACTGGTTCCAAAACACCGAAACTTTTCAGATTCTTATTTGAAGGGTAACTCCGATCATAACACGGGACAAAGAAATTTATTACTTATGTTTTGTTTACCGAAAATAAATTTTTGTGACTGTCATTTGTCACTCAAACAAGTTAGTTCTTGGTTTCGGTCGTTTACCGTTATGTTAATAGTGCCTAATGGTTCTCAATTAGGTTTCTGTTTTGGTTTTGGTTTTATAAAAATATATTAACCTCAAAATAATACCGGAATTCAATCCTATCCATCCAATTCAATCCTTGCTTAAGGATTCGAAAGATATTCTTACAAAACATACATATATACCAAAAAAACATTTCATGCTATCCTCATATTTGTCAGCACATATTCCAAGTGGTCTTGATTAATAGGCGACGGTAATGGCGGATCCCTCTTAGGACTATCGTGGTCGACTCTTGACATATTTGTACCTTGATAAATGTAGACGTCTTTGTCAGGGAAATGACCCGCTTAGAAAACAATCGTTTATAGTAACAAATCGGGCGTAAGGGTGTGTGTAGGTAAAACTAGTATCTGTAAATAGGAAACAAATGCAATATTTTAGGTCCCTTTTTGTGTTTCAGTTATGTACCTTGTTAGATATATTCTCTTGTTTATGGTATGTTCAATATATACCTCAAAGTCGTCCACATCCTTTTTATTGTGACGCCATTAATATCTAAAGTTCTCGATTAAGACCCTTATTAATTATCACAATGCAAATACGTTGTTACACCCTGAATACTTAAATACAATGTATCGTTACCAATTAAAGGGTAATTTATGTTGGTATTCCGCACGATAGCAATGATACATTAGGGCGAGGCTTGTAGTGACGGTTGAAGCATATTCACTTATACATACCCCCGTGGATTGTGTGCTCTTTTGTCAGCCTTATCCTATTGTTACGAGCTTGGGGTTCGAGACAATTACAAACTGCCGATTGAATTACCAAAATTTACTAATTAATTACACAACGCTAATTACAACTTAAAATCACACTAATAATAAAACACAGTTCGCCGATGTTTCGCTTCGAAGTATTCTCTTCTATCGCCAATTCAATACTGCCCGGTCGTGATCTATACCGGCCTTATATAGGGCCTCAGATAGTTTTCAGAACCTTCTACTCGACAAACTTCGACATCTAGAATTTTCGAGTACATATCGGTCCCGAAATTTCTGGAAGGATCTCGACTCTCCTAGTTCTGCTACTCGACACTAGAGGGCGTTAGTGTAACTAGTGTTGCCATGTACAAGACATTAATAGTGGCGCGCAACACTATAAAAAATCTTACTAAGCATATACTGATATTAAATGTTTCAAAACGTACCTACAATCCTACACTCATTTGCTTCCATTATAGATATTTTCAAGTATCCCATAGTCTACCTTCACATCTGTGTCTTAGGATTTTAGAACTGAAGAATTTACATAAAGCGCTGTACAGTTTAATTGACATTCTACTAAAAGTAATCCGACCAAAGTTACTGAAGGTACTGCCGAAGTTCAAGAACTAGTCTGTGTATGCTCGCTTTACGGCTAAAGTAGAACATGAAGTTTGAATTTGGCACTTCCATAATGTCAGTGTGGATACGCATTCCTAATTTGAATCAAATTAACAACAGTAAAAGAAATAATAAATAAATACTCGTGAGTGTAATAGCTTTGTATTCTCCAGGCAAATATTTTTGACAAATGGAAATATCCAACATTTATAAATCATGTACTAAAAAATTTCAACTCAATCGGTTGATATTCGTAAATGTTTTAAAATTCAGTTGCAAGATTTGACCCTAACAAACAAACATTGTAAGTTAAATAAAAGCTTTTGTAATCTTTAAAAAAGAGTGTCTACCAATACATAGTGTTTTTACTACTAGAGGAAACAAAATATCTGCATTTAACCTTCCTCCTCAACTTGTGTTACAAGCGAAAATGTTCGCACTATTGTCCAAGATGTTATCAAAAACGAAATTTATAAATCTAGCGCGAACTTCATTTTATTTACAGCTATTTTATTTTCTCTCGCGGTGGGAACATTACGCATTGGTAGAAAGTTTTTTTTTAAAGTATTTAGTACCAAATTTATAAATTTATTTTACTAATATATCGTTCTCATGAAGTTCCGTAGTAGTTCAGAGGCTAAGTCTCCTCCAGCTAATGAAATTGTTCATTGCAATTTTTTAATAAAACCGTGTAGTGTCGGTATAGAAATCCACTACCCCATTTCGTCGTTGGCGTCCTGGGCGTTGTGATAGGCGAGAAAGGGAAACTAGGAGATTGGCAACAGCGACTTCATGATATTAACTTAAAGTTTAAAAATACTACGGTTGCCAACCAGCCTGGCAAGCCTACCAATTTTTTTAACTAATAACTTTCAATTATTAAACAAATTTAAGTATGACGCTTTCGGTATAAGATGCACGAATATGTTGCGTGGATAAAGTGCGATAAAAACTTAAACTGCGGTTGCCAACCCACCTACCAAGCGTGGCAACTAGGACAAATATCACCGCTATGAGGCAATCTATGGAGGAGGCCTATGTTCAGCAGTGAACGTTGATAGACTTAAACTCTATCAAGACTTTGATAGAGTTACAGTCTAACAAAGGCCACTGCGGTAGCGGTAGATATAAAATTAGGGGTGTAATATTACATCGAAATATTATAATCTTCCCTATACGTACCCAGTGGACGCTTTGTTACTTCGAATATCAAATGGGGTTTTAATAATTATGTTAAAATAGTTATGTAACGTAAAGCTCACTAGAAAGGAAGAACATTTTGTACATTAACAACTGACAACTACGGGTACGGCAAATTCCCATTGAGATTAGGATTGTGTATAGTATTCCAACACAATTGACTGTCCATTTTGTCTAATCTAGACAAAGTTAACAAAGTTCTAACTTTACAACTGAGTTCGCAAAGCACTCGCTTCACGACTAAAAGCAATTATAGCTTCATATCGAAACTGTGACGAATTAAAACATTTACCTATGAAATGAAACCGTAGTCTGTTTAATTCTTTACTTTTATAGAATAAGGGTGCACAGAGTCCACCTGTCGGTAAGTGCATGCTGCAGCCCATCGACATCTACATCTGTCCTACTAAACAGAGCATTATTTTGCTGTCTCACACTGGTTTTCTGTGAGAGCAGGGTATACCCCGGTCGAGCCGACCCATTTGTGTTTCATCCATAATACACAGCTGTCCATATTATTAGCCATGTAAAATGTGTATATGCAAGGTAACAACACTGAACAGGCACTAAAAGTGATATAAAATTATACTGTTACTATGTGGTACATAACGCTTGTGATTCTACGAGTACAAAAGGCAAATAAAAGATATTTATACACAGACAATAAAACAATAACTTATTTAACAACAAAAAAAGCAAAATTAAAAATTTTGAAAAAACCCACGACGGATGTAAAAGTTGTAATCGAATAAAAAGCAAAATTAAAAATTTTGAAAAAACCCACGACGGTTGTAAAAGTTGTAATCGAAAAAGGATTAAATAAACATATTGATAAACCCCCGACTAAAAGGAAGTAGGTAAGTCACGAAAGATAAAAATAAAAAGAGTTTTTAAAAGGGTTGATTTACCGCGAGGTCTGTCATTACAAACAACTAATTATGTCCTTCCTTAGTCATTCCTACCTTTGTGTACCTATTACACCTGGACCTATTATTATGGCCTTAACATAGTGATCGCTAAGAACCTTAAATCTATATATGTATGTGAGAGATTTCCACTTATGTATTGAATCATCACGATATCCCTGGAACCGTAAGGCCTAGATATTTGAAAGGGATGACTTAGGATATTCTTTTCATCGAGTAGAGGTCAGCTAAGAAGAAAGATGAAGTTGCGGTAAAAAAGCTAATTTTAAACTATAGCTCGTATAGGTATATAAAACTAGGTCAGAATATTCTTTTGGCAGGTTAAAATTTACCAAGAACGGGGTTTATGAACTTTCACCCACAAAGGGCAGTGCGGGTGCAATTTTGTGTGTGTGATTAAATTTATTTGACCGTTTAGATTCCCAATAGACCCGATAGGTGGCGCTGTTGACGAAATCCAGAAATCACCCGTGCGAAGCCGGGGCAGATCGCTAGTATGTTATAAGATATCGATAACCGCATCTAAATCGGTGGAGCCGTCTCGAGGAAAAAATTCGCTACAATTAATTTTAAGGAATGATTTTTTTATTGCAGTACCCCCTGGCGAGCGAACACCATAACACCTATCTGAGTATCATCGCCAATGAGTCACAAACACTATACAGAAAACCGCATCGAAATCAGTCAAACTGTTTTTGAGATAAATGGGAACAATCGTTTCCACAGAAAATGTTCTTTGCAGCGCCCCCTGGTGAGAGAACACCATAAAACCTATCTAAGAACCATCGCCAATGAGCCACAAACCCTTTACAGGAAACCGTATTGAAATTGGTCAAACCATTTTGGAGATAAATGGCAATATTCGCTTGCACCCTAAATGTTCATTGCAGCGCCCCCTGGCGAGTTAACACCATAACATTTACCTAAGAACCATCGCTGATGAGCCACAAACTCTTTACAGGAAACCGTATCGAAATCGGTCAAACCGTTTTGGAGATAAATGGCAACATTTGTTTGCAACCTAAATGTTTATTGCAGCGCCCCCTGGCGAGCTAACACCATAACTTTTACCTAAGAACCATCGCTGATGTGTTACAAACCCTTTACAGGAAACCATATCGAAAGCGGTCACACCGTTTTGGAGATAAATGGTAACATTTGATTGCACCCTAAATGTTCATTGCAGCGCTCCCTGGCAAGCTAGCACCATAACATTTACCTAAGAACCATTGCTGACGAGTCACAAACCCTTTGCAAAAACCGTACTGAAATCGGTTAAGCCGTTTTGGAGATAAATGGAAACATTCTTTTGCACACACAAAAAACCTCTCACCCTAAACGCATATACCTTCTCCGTTCAGTCGCGGGTAAAAAGTAAGAAGTCTTGAAAAAGGACGCTTGTATTATTGGTAGCAATATGTTCTGACCTATCCAAGCAGTTTGATTAAATGATGAGTAAAAGTAAACAGCAAAACAAATAATTTCTACATAACAAGTAATCTTATAATTTAAACTTTTAAAGCTCGAAAAAATTACTACGCTTAGCGCCAGAAGGCATTAGAGACGGCTGAATTAAGTAAATGGCGCAAGCATGAGTCTCTGAGTGCGTAACTATACATTTGTGTAAATTGCTGTAGAGACTATCGGTCAATGGGGTACAAACGAATTGAAGCTTCTAGTAGGTAACTGTCCGTGGACGCTGAAGGTCGAAGGCTGGCTCTCTACATGGCAAAGAATCGAAATAAGCAAATAAAATATATTACAGAAAGTTTTCTATTCTACGTGGAAGGTTAAAAAGAATCAGCCCAATAAATCTTTAAGCCCCTGCCTTAATAAGAAGCTTAGGATATTTGTTTCGTTCCCGAAAAGGAAAGTTTGGAACGAAATAACAAATCATACACTATTCATAGTAGTAGTATATTGTATATAAATAATAGTTGCTAAGTTGACATTAAAAATGAGATGTGTGCTTAAGAACGCAAGATGGAACCGTTGCAATGATAGATGCTAAGAGATCCGCTAAATTTGCTCAAATTACCGCCTATTTGGTTAAGTTCCACTTTTTAGAGCTCCCGATGACAGAACAAACTTATTTAGTGCTCAATAAAAAAGTTTAGTTGAGTGCTGCTAAAGGCTAGGTATCTCTCCAAAAACTTCCCTATATACAGTTGTACCAACTTGATATTATCATCATTGCAGCCCTTCACAAGTCCACTGCTGAACATAGGCCTCCCCCAAGGAATGCCACAAAGCACGGTCCCGAGCCACCTGCATCCATCGACTTCCTGCATGTCTTACCAGGTCGTCACTCCATCTTGTGGGGGGACGCCCTACACTTCGCCTACCGGTACGAGGCTGCCACTCGAGAACCTTTCTTCCCCATCGGTTGTCGGTTCTCCGTGCTATATGGCCGGCCCACTGCCACTTCAGCTTACTAATCCGTTGGGCTATGTCGGTTACTCTGGTTCTACTGCGGATATCCTTATTCCTAAGTTTATCACGCAGAGAAACTCCGAGCATAGCCCTCTCCATAGCTCGCTGAGCGACCTTGAGCTTCCTCATACGGCCAGCAGTGAAGGACCACGTCTCAGTTCCGTAAGTCATCACTGGCAACACGCACTGGTTGTACAATTTTGTTTTAAGGTTTTGAGGTATTTCTGACGAGAAGATGTGTCGTAGCTTCCCGAACGCTGCCCAGCCGAGTTGAATCCGTCGATTGACCTCTCGATCGAAGTTGGACTTACCTAGTCGGACTATTTGTCCCAGGTAAACATACTCGTCAACAACTTCGAGCTTAGTGCTCCCAACAACTACCGGCATAGGTGTGACATGGACATTAAACATAATCTTTGTTTTGTCCATGTTCATCTTAAGACCTATCCGTTGGGAGACACTATTGAGGTCATTGAGCATAGTGCTTAGCTCATCCAGCGATTCTGCCATGAGGACTATATCGTCGGCAAATCGAAGGTGAGTGATGTACTCGCCATTGATGTTAATTCCGTATCCTTTCCAGTCCAGAAGCTTGAAAACGTCTTCCAATGCAGCGGTGAAGAGTTTCGGGGATATAACGTCACCCTGTCTTACACCTCTCTGCAATTGGATAGGTTTCGTACTCTGGTTCTGTACTCGGATAGCCATCGTAGCTCTACTGTACAAACACTTCAGCACTTCGATATACCGACAGTCAACTTGGCACCGCTGAAGGGACTGCAGCACCGCCCAAATTTCGACGGAATCAAAGGCTTTCTCATAGTCCACATACGCCAGACATAGTGGCAAATTGTACTCTTCGGACTTCTGTACAATTTGCCGTAGGGTATGTATGTGGTCTATGGTGCTAAAGCCCTTTCGGAAACCGGCTTGTTCGGGAGGCTGGAAGTCGTCAAGTCTGCGCGCGAGACGATTCGTAATGACTCTCGAAAACAGCACGTAGACGCGGCTCAGAAGGGAAATCGGTCTGTAGTTCTTCAAGAGAGCGTTGTCACCTTTCTTGAAGAACAAGACCACCGCACTTCTGCTCCACGCCTCCGGTGTAATGCCACCATGGAGGACGGAATTAAAGAGCTTCTGAAGGACTTCAAGTACCGGTCTTCCACCCGCTTTCAGAAGCTCCGCTGTAATTCCATCCTCGCCTGGGGCCTTGCCGTTTTTAAGGTGCTGGAGAGCCATTCTAATCTCGCTCAGACTGACGTACGGGATATCTTCGGAATAGTGTCGAATAAGACTCGCTCTTGGATCGTTACTCACACTTGCGTGTGGCTCCAACGATGACGTGTACAGCTGCCCATAGAACCTCTCAATCTCACTCAAAATCTCAGGTGCCCCGGAAACGATGCTGCCACATTCGGTCTTCAGCTTTGACAGTTGGCTCTTTCTGGCAGACATATCTCTGGCAAAGACTTTGGAGCCTTGGTTCCGCTCGATCGCTTCTTCAACACGAGCTGTATTGAAGTTGCGTAAGTCCCGCCGCATGCATTTGGAGATCTGTCTGTTCAGTTGCCTGTATGCTGTCAAATCTGTTGAAGAATGTAGCCTCATCTCCCGTCTAACAGCCATGAGATTAAGAGTGTGATCGGAGAGTTTTTGTGTTCTTCTGCGGTGGGTCTTCCAGAACTTAGCTCCGACCGCATGGACAGTTTCCACTAGCTTGTCATTCATATCGTCCACTTCATTGCAGTCTTCTAGGCACTGAAATCGGTTTTGTAACTCGAGCTGAAAGGTTTCGGGACTTTGGATTAGAGCACGAGGGGGACGGAGCGTTGACTTCATCAGACGAGACCTCTCCAACTTAACATTTAGGTTCAGTGTGCCTCTAACCATTCGGTGATCGCTGCCGGTTTTCACCCTCGCGATCACTGAGACATCACTGAACAGTTGTCGTCTGGTCGTCATAATGAAGTCAATCTCATTTTTTGTCGAACCGTCGGGGCTCGACCAGGTCCACTTCCTGTGGGGCCGCTTCTTGAAGAAAGAGTTCATCATAAAGAGTCCCTCTTTCTCCATGAAGTCGGCCAGCTGCTGGCCCCTTGGGTTCCGTTGCCCTATTCCAAATTTCCCTACTTTCAGCTCACCGTTCTCTCTTGTGCCTAGTTTTGCATTGAAGTCTCCCATTAACACCGTATATTGGGTTTTGGAGGAATGCATGGCTCTAGAGATATCCTCATACATTTCCTCCACCTCCTCATCGGGGTGTGCCGAGGTTGGTGCGTAAACCTGTATGACCTTCAGCGAATACCGTTTGGTGATTCTGAGTATAAGGTACGCAACCCTCCTCGACACACTCTCAATCTTTACAACGTTGTTAACGAGAGACTTGTGGACGATAAATCCGACACCTCCTTGGGACAGATGGTCGCCCTCCCGGTGATAGAACAAGTTGCCGGATTCGAGGATTACCGTGTCCTCCCCCTCTCTTCGGACTTCGGATAATCCTATAATATGCCAGCGTAACTTGTCTATCTCTTCTTCCAGCTCCACGATCTTCTCGTCAGTCCTCAGGGTGCGTGCGTTGTACGTTGCCAGGTCGAGTCGTCTAAGGTGGCAACCGAACCTCCACCGGAGATTCTTAGCACCCCCTGCCCCGCCGTTACCATGGTCGCCACCGTAGCCAGGAATAGCGGGGCCGCCGGGGACTGGGGGCCGTTTATTATTGTCATTGCTCATGGGGGGGTATATTGCCATAGTTGCCACGCTTGGCGAGCGGGTTGGCAACCGCAGTTTTTTTTATTGTTTTTATGCCGTTACCAGGAAGATGCTGCTGCCCATCTCCTGCCTGTTTCCCTTTGTCGCCTTTTACGACACCCACGGGAGGATATGGGGTAGTGGTTCAAATTGAATCTCTAGAATCAATTAAGTATTTAAAAGTATAAATTAAATCTTTTAAAATAATCATTACAATGTGTACGAATTATGAAAACTAAAATTGTTTAGTACAGATATACATACAGACGTGAGGGTACCGACTCTGTGATCTTCAACATTTTTCCGAGTGAATAGTGCCAAGTGCGTGAGCGAATTTTGAAAAAATTAAATGGGCAGTGGAGTTAGACAAATTAACTTAAAATCACAATTTTTTCGAAAAAAATCATGACTGTTTCTGCCGCTAAGTATTTTGTTTCCATTGAATAGCTTGCAGAGATAGTATTATTACAGGTCACGAGGAATTTAATCTTATTCCTAATTGGGAATCAGCTAAAAAATGTAATCTTTGATTCAAGAATCATCTGAAATTCTCATAGTACATCTATTCATCAATTCCAAAGCAGCAAAGCAGTTGATACTCAGCTGTTCCAGCCCAAATTTACAAATTTACATACACCGTTAATAAAATTGGAATTGTTTTCATTTTAGAAATACTTGTCCGCAGCAAATTCTGTATACACAAACCTAGTAAACAACATTATATCGAAGCGGAAATCTGAAAATTTAAATCTAGTAAATTTCAAGCAGTCTGATTCAATTTACTTTCCGTATTGAACAGTAGTTCATGTTTGTAAAGAGATCTCGATCCTAAAAATGGACCAAAAAGTCTGTTTTTATAACATGTCGAATCAGGAATTTTGAATATAAAATTTATGTGTATATATTAAAAATAAAATTATAAAGAAAGATATACTATGCATTTATAATTATGTAGGCGTACAGTATGTGTAACTCTCGGCATGGGGGGGTCCTTCACTGCTGGCCGTATAAGGAAGTTCAAGGTCACACAAGAAACTATGAAGAGAGTTATAAATTTAGAAATGAGAATATCCGCAGTAGAACTAGAGTAACTTACACGGGCCAATTAATTAATCGGGCGGATTAGTAAGCTGAAGTGGCAATGAGCCTGCCATATAACTCTTAGAACCGACAACCGATGGGAAAGAAAGGTTCTCGACGGCAGCCTCGTAACGGAAGGCGAAGTGTAGGGCCTCCCCCTCTAGATGGAGTGACGACCTGGTAATAGATGCAGAAGTCAATGGATGCAGGTTGCTTGGGTTAGTGCTTTGTGGCATTCCTTGGGGGAGCCCTATGTTCAGCAGTGGACTTGTAAAGAGCAGTGATGATAATGATGAGGTACGCTATATGCGTTTTAGATTTTCACACAGTTTAGTGGCAGCGTAAGAAAATCCACAACCTCAAATTGTCTCGTAGATGTCGTAAGACGCGACAGAGGGAAATGATACAGGAGAATGGCTGGTAGCCAACCCGTTTGCTGAGCGTGACAACTACGGAAAATATCCCCCTATAATCTATAGAGGAGGCTTATGTTTAGCAGGGGACTTGTGATAGACTGCAATGGTTTTCAGTTTTTTACATTGGAGAGTTTTCAAGCACTTACACAAGTTAATAGTCCTTAATGTATAGGAATCGCATGCAGGTATTTTAAGACATAATTCCTCCATCTCCTTTTCACATCAGAAAACCAGATATTAGGACAATCTATGCCTCTTTGTTGTCTACACACCACGTATTTGAACCAAACGCTGTTTGTAAGTTAATGTACGTAATATACCAGTATCTCTCTTTCTATCTGGTGTCTTTTACAATGGTGTCTTGTATGCAAGAGTGAATTGGCTTTTGTCAAACTAAACCACAACTTGCTTTACCATCTTTAGATACCGCCATTTACCATCAGGTGGGAAACTCCTCTATCTCTAGAGGTGGTCAAACATGGATTGCAAATGATAAAAAATAATCTTACAGAATCAAGGATCAAATGGTCTTACGGTGAATCTCAGAAGCTCTGAGTGGTATCAACAGTATGCGAGACTGAATGAATAACTGGCAACTGTAGTCTGTAGCACACGCCTCAAATCGTAAGCACAAGTTCTTCACTGAATATTTTGGCTCTAGTAATTTTCAAACTTCAGACTGTGTAATGGCGGAATAAGAATATCTACTATCCCATGTCATCCCAAGGGTATCGTAAGAGATGAAAGTGTCATAGAGATCAGGGAATACGCAGCAGCGTTTTCCTAATAACGACAAAAAATAATAAATATTACGATTACTAACCAGACCAACCAACCAATGAGGCAGTCTATGGGAGAATCCTATATTCAGTACCTAATGGAAAATCCATTACTGAATAAGCTGTAACGTTAATTTTTAAATATACCTTTCATCTGCTGTTATTTTCAAGGGTAGACCTTTTATAATAAACAGACTGATTTACTAATCAAAGTAAATTAAATTAAATTTTCAGTCTTTTTACCCTCCGCAGCTGTGCATTTGCCTTCTTTCATTTCTGAGAAGATTATGGAGCGGTTAGTCCGCCGCATGATGCACTGGGCAATGTTGACAGACTTCTCACGTTCTTGGATTATTATACTTTTCAGACATGCTGGTTTACTCACGATGTTTTCCAACGCCGCTGAATACCCCGTAAAACAGCACTTAAAATTGCAATGAACAATTTCATTGATATGGACGGGATCGAACACAGGATGCTCTCGTTATTTTAAATTTTGTGATGAGTGTTCTTAGGTCCTAACCTACCACGACTGATAAACACGATCAATATGATACTATAAATAAAGCTGGCAACTCCACGACAAATTAGAGTAAATATTCGTATGAGCGCCATGCAAAGTGGCATGTATTAATCTAGTTACATAAACTTTACTTACTTATCTTCACGCACAATCCCTGACGGTGTAGCCAGAGAGAACAGATAGCCAAGTGTCACGATCCTTACATACCTCTTTCGCTTCTTTCAGATTCATTATCTTCTTCATACATGCACGTCTAGGTATCCGAGTACTCTTGACCCTCCCCTCTTCGAGCAATTTGCTCACCTGGTGTTCGAAAGTTTGTATCGGTCTACCTCGACACCTTTTAATATTAGTCTTAACTCATTCGCTCAACGTGCCCAAACCATCGAAGCACGCCCTTATCAATTTTTGTGACCTTAATCTTTCTAACCTGCCATATTACGAATCTCTTCGTTTCGCTTTTGGTCGGCCATGGTAACGCCGCACATTTTACGAAGAGATCGCATCTCCACTGCATTCAACTTGCTTTTATGCTTCTTCTGGCATACCCAGGTTTCGCTGCCATATAACAAAGTCGGTACCAGCACTGTGTTATGTATTGCAAGGCGTGCACTCTTCACTACGCCTTGCCTTTTGACTAACGCAGTCAGGGCACCATTGACTTTGTTCCCGGCAGCGACACGCCTGTCCACATCTAAATCGCATCTTCCATCCCGGCTAAAAGCACTTGCCAATTATACAATTTCATTTACCTGTTGTAGACATTCCTGATTTACCCATATTTCACACTTCGTTCTCTCTCCGTCCCTTTCAAATACCAGAACCTTAGTTTTATTAGCATTGAAACGGAGACCTTTAATTTCACATTCCTCTTTCATACACGTGACTAATGCCTGCAGTTCTGCCTCTGATGGTGCAATAAGCACTGCATCATCAGCATACAGCAGACAATTTACTTTTATGTCACCCAATTTCACACCCAAACAGCTATCTTTCAGCTTCTGTAAACAGCTCTCGAGATACAGTATGAACAGCCAGGAAGACACAACCCTGTTTTACGCCCGTTTGGACGCCAAACATTGGTGACAGGTCATGCCCTACCCGCACACAGGCTTTACAGTCACAGTAAAGTGACTGTACAGCCCTTAGCAATCGACCATCCACATCGTACCCCGGCAAACAGTTCCCACATTTTCTTCCTTACAACCTTATCAAATGCTTTCTCTAGATCCACAAAAGCACAGAAAATCTTCTGGTTAGCAGCCAGAAGCTTCTCCGTGATCATGCGGAGAGAAAACATTTGATCCGTGCATCCTCTTCCAGGTCTAAATCCGCATTGTGCCTCCCATAGAAATCTTTCCGATTTCTCTTGCATCCTACGTGTCAAAACCTTCGAGTAAGCTTTACTTGCTAAACTGGTCAAGCTGATCGCCCGATAGCACCCGCAGTCATAATGTGAACCTTTACCTTTATATAAAGGCACAATGACCGCGGATCGCCAATCATCCGGGACATCCCCCGTCCGCCAGCACAAATTGCACAGCAGATGAAAGCTGTCCCAGACGCGAGGCCTACCATACTTGGCCATTTCAGCAGTAACTCTGTCTAGTCCCGCAGCCTTACCACATTTCAAACTTCGAATCGCACGTTTAATCTCTCTCATACTGATGACCTCAGTGTCACCGAGGTCCGGGTCTGGCGTACCAGTCATGGCGTCATCCCTGGAACCCTCACTAAGATCATCACACGCATACATTTCTCTATAAAATTCGCTCCACCACTGCATGACGTCCGATTTTTCTGAGAGGACGTCATTAGTTCTCGAAAACACTTTGTTCATTCTTATGGCCGTCGCACCACTTCGGGTCCTTTCAACCTCTTTCCAGAAGAGTTTGGAGTTTTCCTTAATGTTGTGCGATAGCCTTTCGTCCGCTTCCATTCTACACCTTTCACGCACTTCCTCAATCAATGCTTTCGTGTGAACTTTCTGCAGCTTATATCTTTCTTTCATCTTCTCTCTCATATCCTTATCGTTACTAGAGGCCAAGTAGTCTAACCATGCTTTCTTCTTCTTCTTTACAGCTTCTTTCACTTCATCATTCCACCATGCATCTCTTCTTTTACTACTGCCTCTTTTTATTGTTCCACACACTTCTTCCGCTGCACTTACCAGTCCATCCCTAAGGTTCTGCCATGTTCTTTCCACACATTCTTTTCTGCCATCGATGGTGTCAAGCTTTTCGGCTACCCTCGCATGATATTTGTCCCTAGTATTCGCTTCCTGAAGCTTCCAGCTTCGGATGCGACAGACCGACTGTGGTTCTTTCTGTCACTGCCGTCCGATAGCGCCAATCCGCGAACAGACCCCTAAATCTAGTAACCACTAGATAGTGATTTGTTTCCAGGTCAGCACCCCTGAACACTCGCGTGTCCATCACCTGTTTTCGCAGTCGGTAATCCACCAGGAACAAATCGATCATACTTCTCTCATTCTTTCTTTCTCTAGTATACATATGTATTTTCTTGTGATTAAACATAGTGTTTGTCACAAGAAGAACCTTTTCCTTGCATACCGCCAGTATAAGCTTGCCAGCATCATTAACCCTTTTATTGCTAAACTTTCCAAGCACCGACTCGTACCCTGGTCGAGCGGTAACAACCCATCCATTCAAATCACCATACACAACAATTCTTTCGTTTCCCCTAGCCAAATCTAGAACTTCTCTTACATTCTCCTAAATTTCCTCCAGCTCAGCCCTGGACGACGAAGCTACCGGCGCATAAACAGCCAAAAGGAATAACTTCGTCAGTCCCAATTTAAAGCGAACCCAGAAAAGTCTTGAGTTCACAACCTTATATTCAGTCATAACATCGACCAACCGAGACGACAGCAGCACCCCCACTCCCTGGCAGGCGTTCTCGCTCCCTGGGACTCCGGACCATAGAGCTAATGCACCGCCAGGGAGCTCTTCGGTACCACTGCCCTTCCGTTTGGTCTCCGACATACACACGACATCTAATTCTCTTTCTTTCATTATTTTGATCAACTCATTCGTCTTATCTCTCATGCCTCCTCTAACATTCCACGTGCCAACTCTGCACTCTGTCCTCCACCTTCCGCCGTGTCGGGCTGTGCGTGACGGGTGGCGGTCCCCATCGCCGCTTTGCGCGCTGCATTCCACACCAATGGGGACGAGCTGGTGTGCGTCGCCTTGGGGGAACGCCCTAACCCTCGTTGGCATGGGTGCGCAGCTGAGTAGAATTGCAGCCCTGAAAAGAGCTGGCAGGGGTCGCGACGAGCACGCTTCTACAATGACCCCCTACAGTTAGTTACATAAACATTTGTATTTATCTAACAAACATCGAAAAATCATGAGGAATCTTACTATTTTATTCGTTTCATCTAATTGAAACAGTCAAAAGAGAAGGAATTTCCTTTGTCGTACTTCACCGTTTCTCTCAAACACAAAGCAAAAATGTAAAATTTTGCTATTCTGAAAGTGGATAGCAAAAAATTTATTTCAAAGAGACAATCGTTTTTGTGCCCCCTAGAAACTTCAACGTAACTTAATTTTATTACACATAAAACAGATAAAAATTTATTATAGTAAACGGTCTAAATATTTTATGAAAATGTAACCGGAATCGTAAAAAAGTTTTTTGATATTCGTGAATTGGCTGATGTTATATGAAAAAATACGTATAAAGATGAAGGAACTACTACAAAAAATTCCATCAACCTTAGAGTACATATAAATGCTGAATTTACCTACAACTTTCTTTTATACTATTATTTATTGACCAGCGCATTATTATTTTTTTTTAAACGTTACCCCCACACTAGGATTTTCTCCTGTGTCTTGGAGGCAGTTTACAAACAAATTTCACAAGGACAAACATCCAGAACAATTATTTGTAGGCCATACAAATACTTGTTCCGTGCGGGATTCGAACCTGCAGCCCCCAGCGTAACAACTGATTGCTAAGCCTCTGCGCCACGGAGCAGTCAACTTATAATACCGGTGAAAACTACTAGACAATCGCTTTTAGTGTGTTTTAGGTTATTGTGATATTCATGTTTTAATTGTTAATTTCTGATTAGGTATTCCCGTTGGGGTTAAACTTATAATACCATTGCAAATTATTGGTTATAAGGAATAAATCGACATATGTTTCATTAAGTTACCCTGTTTACGGTGGTGTGAATGGGCCCATTCTTCATACAAAAAGAAATGTCTGCTTAAATTTTTTTTTTAATTTTTAAAGTGTTTTGTTAGCCACAAAAACTCCTCGTCTATGTTTAGACAAGAAGTTCCACAATACTTAGAATTGTACGGCACCTGTTAAAATGTTGATTTTGTTGCTGTTTATGATAATGGTGACATTAATAGTAATATGATTATGTTTTAAGCCAACTTCAAAAACGGAAGAGGCTTATAATCGATAATATGGTTTTTTTTGTTATTACGCGATATCTTCGCTAGTTGTGAACCAATTTTGATGATACTATTTTTTAATACTTTTTACTTGCAGTGGAATGCTTGGGTTTGGATTTAATTTTGTTAATTATATGATCCCAAGCAGACGGCAGCACCCATCCATCTTCTCTATTGAAATAAGGATGTTTTTTAATTTCAATAGCCTCGCGTATCATCCTTGGTAGGAATCGGTGTTCTTTTGCGAGTTTTTGTGGTCTATTAAATTTTTATAATTCACGATATATGATAGGTAACGGCTATTTCCTGAGAAGCTATAAATCTTAAAATTTGCAAAGCAAATGCGAATTTTTCTAGTTTTATTTTTTAATTTTATGAATTAGAAATTTAAATTTTCATCTAGATTTATGCCTAAAAATTGCTTGAATTTCGGTTATTATTATTATTGCTATAGATATTTTTAGATCGTTAATTCCATCCAGTTTATTGCATTCTAAAAATGTCCTTGGCTGATAATTGCATTTCATTTTTATTTTTACATTTTATAATAAGCGTTGTATCTTCTGTAAGTAAAAGTTTGTGGCATACATCGTTAAATGCTTTGGTCGTGTCTTAAAATATAGATGCCACTGACATTTTGTTATTTAGGGGTTCAACAAGTTTTTTTTACTAAAATCAAATGTTGTTGAACTCTTCTTCTGAAAGCCAAATTGACAAGGTGATAAGATATTATTTTTTTCTAGAAAGTTTGTAATTACGATAGCCTCCTCAAAAACTTTTTAAAGTGTCGTTACAAGCGTTGTTCGTCTGAAGTTACCCATATAAGTACGATCACCTTTTTTACATAGCGGTTTTACGATTTTTACACTATCATGTGTTTGAGATTATCTATCAACAGCTCATTCTATGGGTACGAGTTTGTGATGATATCATCGCGTAAATATGCAACAAAATATTTTCCTCTGTATACAGCACAAAAATATTTCACAGTCTCTGAGCTGACTATTCTCGTAAATTAACTCTTTCTTTCGTATAATTTATGTATAACGCCTCTGTATTGTTGAGGCTGTCACTTTTATAGCACAGCAGGGTATCAGGAATATTTTGAGAGGTAGATAATATTATGGCAAATATACTAAGGAACAAGCGAATGTGATGAGTTATGACAGTAATAGCAGTAGTACCTTTACGGTTTAGTAAGGTAATAGCCAACGAAGAAGAAATAGTGATTTCCCCCGGGCAAGATAATCCCTACAGGAAAGAGCTAACACTATAAGACATAGTATAGAGCTTGTTCTATGCTTTTTCTATATACTCGTATTTTCAGAGTCGTTCAAATATTTCGATAGCGGGATTTAGGCTTTGGTTGTTTTTCGGTACGTTCGCCGTATTGTGTCGCGATGACAGTGCTGTCACAATGTGAACGATGCCCAAAAATATTTTAAATTATATACAATGTCCGTCTGTAATATTGAAATTACTGACTTTTATCGAGCTCTGGGAGTTATTTGCCTGCCATTAAGACATGTCTGTTTGTGTGTTTGAGCTGTAATCTAAACCGTATGCTATCTGAATACTTGGAGTATGTTTTTGTTAAGTAAGAAAAATTATAATAAAAAACTTCGTTAATGATTATTTTTCAAATCTAAATGACGCCACGTTAATAGATCCAGGTTAAGCAGTACGGGTTGTAATACGGTGTATTGCGTATTTATAATTTTATAGACAAGTTAAAATTTATTTAATGCTTAAAGTAATTTTCCGTGCAAAATAAATGCATATTACAGTACAATCCACTCGGTCGGTTCGTTTCAAAGCAACTCGTGTTCATGTTATTACAAATTATAAATACGAAAGAACAAGAACAAATAAAATATTATCGCGGCAGAAATCGGAAAAGTTACAAGCAATCCGATTCAATTTACTTTCGTTATTGAACAAGAGTTCTTGTTTGAAAAGAGATCTCACTCAATTCGAAATACAGCAAGCTTTGTTTTAATATTGAAACAATTCAGGGTTTATATATTTTGCAGGATATTTAAAATAATGTTAAATGCATTAAAACGCTCCACGTTGTTAAAGATGTTATTATTTTTTTGTTTTTTTTTATTCTAATGTTTTCAATATTAGAGTAGTGTGTAATGATATCATTTTTAACCGACGAAAAAACGGAGGTTCTCAAGTCGACGTGTATATTTTTTTTATGTTAGACCACGCATAACTTTTTACATAGTGGACCGATTTTGATAATTTTTTTTATTAGATAGGGTATACCCCGAAATTGGTCCCATATAAATTTGAAAACAAAACTTCTACCCTAAGTGTGGTAAAATAGGGGTGATTAATTGTTTACTCACATATTCTAATGCTGAGTTGTGTATTACTACATTACATAATAATTACATTACATTACATTACAAAAAACCTCACGATGAATGAGCTTTAGACCTGTCAGTTTCTTGTGTGTGGTCTACACTCAGTCAGGTCATCTCAGTCTCTGCATTTCTGCTAAAGCTCGTTCATCCTGAGGTTTGTGTAATACCTTGTTTGGCTCTAGATTAGATAAAGCAATACCCTCAAGTTCTTGTAATCTACTCAGTGCCACATATACCTGTGCCACATATACAGTGTTTGCCCTTTGGCAAACACTTTCTTTCCGAGGTCGATTACATCTTTATCAAAGGTCGTACCTTGTAATTTGTGAACCGTGACGGCTCAGCATAAAATTATCGGCAACATCCTGCGCTCAGAGTCGCCATAACCCTTCGTACTTTGAAAAGTTGCTACCACTTCACACAACCATAGCTATCTTTTAGTCTGCTTCTTATGCTTACAGTCTTTCCTCGCGATGATCTAAACTCTCCTGTTAACGTGTTAATCTAATTCTCTTTCTATTTGCTTCCCACCTTTTTTTTTCTCATTATTACATTCTTCTAAATATCTCTTTCTCATTCGAGCAGCATTTTTGGAGGCCTACCTATGGTGGTATATAAAGCCTGTTTTTTTTTAAAGTATTTATATTCTACAACAAATAATAGTAAAAGTAGGATTATATAACAGTTACTAGCTATAGTAAGGTAGGTAACTAATTTGAAAGTATTCAAAAATTAAGCATGTAGTAATTAGTAGATTATAGCCACGAAAAATTATAAAATAAAAACTTTTTAACAAAAAAATTAAACCGCCGAAAAAACTAAAAAGCAAAAAATAATAAACCTTTTTATTTAACCTTAATAACTAAGTTCTTAAACTAATTTAAGTATACCTAAGTATATATTTTTGTAATTACTTTGAGTTTTTAATTAACCTTAATAACTAAGTTCTAAAACTAATGAAAGTATACCTAAGTAATTTCGAGTCGGTGCTAAACAATCAATGAACAAAGACCAGTAAATTACCTTAAATTTAAAGAAATAACCAAATCAAATTAACAATGCCGCGCATCACGCTTTACATAATTAATTAATTTGCTTGTTTGGCGCCGACTCAAAATTACTTAGGTATACTTACATTAGTTTTAGAACTTAGTTATTAAGGTTAATTAAAAACTCAAAGTAATTACAAAAATATATACTTAGATATACTTAAATTAGTTTAAGAACTTAGTTATTAAGGTTAAATAAAAAGGTTTATTATTTTTTGCTTTTTAGTTTTTTCGGCAGTTTAATTTTTTTGTTAAAAAGTTTTTATTAAAAACTATTACAAGTCCACTACAAAACATAGATTTCCCCACAGATTACAAACTCTGAGTATATGGAGAGGGCCTCCATAGCTCGCTGACTGACCTTGAGCTTCCTCATACGGCCAGTAGTGAAGGACCACGTCTCAGTTCCAAAGGTCATCAATGGCAACACGCGCTGGTTATACAGTCTCGTTTTCAAGTTTTGATGTTAAATTGTTGTAATATTCCGAACGCTGCCCAGCCGAGTTGAATATTTCGATTGTCCGTCCATATAGAACGAAGAACCGACAAACTATGGGGAAGAAAGGTTCTTGAGTGCCGGCCTCATACTGGTAGACGAAGTGTGGGGTGGCCGCCCTTAGATAGAGTGACGACTTAGTAAGACATTCAGGAAGTTGATGGATGCAGGTGGCTCAGGTCCGTGCTTTGTCTCATTCCTTGTGGGAGACCAATGTTCAGCAGTGGACTTGTGAAGGGCTGTAATGATGATGATGATGATATTAAAGTTCTTCGGATACGTCTTTTGGCATGAAAGTGACTCCATGGAGCGTCTTGTCGTGTAAGGCAATGTACAGGACCCTAGAGAGAGAAGAAGGTCATAGATGCGATGGACTAACCAAATTAAGTCAGTTGTGGGCTGTTCCTTACACGAGTGTACATCTGCCTCTAAAGACATCACTTTGTGTTGACCACGAACTCTTTTCTAAGTGTCACGAAGGAGAAAATTAAATGGATTTTTTTTTACTGATATGTGTGACAGAATATTACGGTATAAGTAAAGCAACCACGCTCTCACAGAATACCAACGTAAAATGGCAGCTTGACACTGCTATGTTTCGTATGGTGAGTGTAGAGAACCGGAGACCCATTTTACTGGAAAAGAGGCATTCCATCTTAGTCCTCACGAGTAACGACGCATCTGCATTTTGATTCTTTATTGAGGATAAATCTAGATGTCTATGGGTCACAGCAACTACTTACCATCAGGTGGACTGTGTGCTCGTTTGTAACCCCTATTCTATTTTAAAAAATGTTTAGAATTGGTGTACGCGCGCATTACATACAACATGAGAGCAGGAAAAACAAAGGAAAGATATATAAGATGTATAAATGTTAAAGGTAAAGATATATTATCTATCAAAATCTGTTACATAACTATATTATAACGAATCATTTTTAATTAGTTTTATTTTAAAACCTGAAAGTTAATCGATGGCATTGGCATTTGTCGTTCTTACTTTTAATAAAAAAGTACAAACAGAGATAGTTTGCAGGGTCAGTGGATACAACAAATATCGGTTTCTGTGATCTGGACCAAAAAATAAAAAGAGAAATCCATAATTTCTTATAATACATACATTAAGCTGCGATCGGGATTTACAATTAAGATCTAAAGCAAGTTTTCTAACTACTAATGTATGTGGCCGCGGAATCGTTATCATTATGCTTCATGTGACTTTTCAATCCCCGCTTAAGGCAGGGATTGAAAAACCTTTCCGAATTTCAATACAGTTTTTTGTAGGAGATTTTATTTTAATAGGTCTTTAATCATTTACATTTATCCTCAATTAAGAATAAACCGCAGATGTGATGTCACGCCTGAGCTCTAAGATGGCATGCCTCGTTGCGAGTAAAAAGGGTATCTGGTTCTCTACACTCACCATACAAAACACAGCAGCAATATGCTGTCTTTTTACGCTGGTATTCTGTGATAGCGTGATATTACCTAACATCGAGCCGACCCATTCGCGCAACAACCAAAATATAGCAGCAGCGTGACTCTGCCTCGTAAAGTTTTTGATTAATGTTTTAAAAAATGTTTCACTTTTTGTTACGGCTTCAATTCCGGTTTCGATTAAGGTGTCGGTTTTAGGATACTGGTTCCAAAACACCGAAACTTTTCAGATTCTTATTCGAAGGGTAACTGCGATCATAACACGGGACAAAGAAATTTATTACTTAATGCACGATGATTTGTTTACTAAAAATAACATTTTGTGACCGTCTTTTGTCACTCAATGAAATCAAACAAGTTAGTTCTTGGTTTCGCTCGTTTACTGTTATGTTAATAGTGCCTAATGGTTCTCAATTAGGTTTCTGTTTTGGTTTCGGTTTTATAAACATATATAAACCGCAAAATAACACTATTCAATCCGTTACATCCAAATTAATCCTTTCTTAAGGATTCGAAAGATATTCTTACAAAAGATACATATATACCAAACAAACATTTCATGCTATCCTCATATTTGTCAGCACATATTCCAAGTGGTCTTGATTAATAGGCGATGGTAATGGCGGATCCCTCTTAGGACTATCGTGGTCGACCCTTGACATATTTGTCCCTTGATAAATGTATACGTCTTTGTCAGGGAAATTACCCGCTTAGAAAACAATCGTTTATAGTAACAAATAGGGCGTAAGGGTGTGTGTAGATAAAACTATTATCTGTAAATAGGAAACAAATGCAATATTTTAGATCACTTTTAGTGTTTCAGTTATGTACCTATTTAGATATATTCTCTTGTTTATGGTATGTTTAAATAAATACCTGAAAGTCATCCACATCCTTTTTATTGTGACGCCATTAATATCTAAATTTCTTGATTAAGACCCTTATTAATAATCACAATGCAAATGCGTTATTACACCCTGAATACTTAAATAGAATGTATCTTTACCAATTAAAGGGTTTATGATGGTATTCCGCGCGAAAGTCATAATACATTAGGGCGTGACTTGTAGTGACGGTGGAAGCATATCCACTACCCCATATCAGCCCGTGGGTGTCATAAGAGGTGACAGAGGGAAACAAATCAGGAGATGGGCAGCAGCGTCTTCCTAATAACGACTAAAAATAAAAAAATGCGATTGCCAACCCACTTTGGACTTTAATAGACTGTAACTGTAACTGAGTAAATTTGCATCGAACGATTTCTTAATTGTTTAGAAATAATATTTTAGGGAGAGTAAAATAGTCAAAATCGGAAATTATGTCTATATAGTCTATATCCTTTAATTATACCGTATAAAAATTATTTCTTAAATTCTAATTTTGCTTATTAATAAATAATACACTAATAGGTAATGTTGGAAGGTGTGACCGTGAACATGAAATTTCATATTTTACGGGAAGCTATTGAGCTCAAGGCCACTTAAATATTTACTAAGCATTTGTTGATTTAATGATAACAATGGAGTAATTTCAAACATTGTCCAAACTTTTTATTTGCTTTAAAATAAGAACATTTGTTGATTTCGATAGTAGTGCATTAACAAGAAATGTAAATTTACTTAATATTAGTCAACATCATGAAATTGTCACATGTAATCATGAAAAAAGTTCTCATTACATTATTACAGAAAATTACTGAGAATCATTAGACTTTTATCGTGTTTATTAAAAATTATTTTAATAATTGAAATAAGTAAAAACGAAGGCATAGAAACGAATACAAAGTTAAGAAGGGAGTACCTACAACCCGAATCCACACAGTCATAGATAACAAGATCACTGTCACATTTAAAGTTTTAGCAACAAAATAAAAACAAAAATAAAAATATACGCATTTTATACAGCGGCAACGATTTCCACAAACATAATCGTTGAAATATAGCATCGAGAGCCCGTTGGAGCATGGAGCGCAATGCAAAATAGGAATTTACGTAACAAATGCCCCTTTTATTGTAAAATTTACCATTTACGCGTAATGTCACGAGTATCAACGCCTATTAACTCAGTATGTTTCATTCAAATGTCATGATTTGCAGATGCTTTGTACCATACAAGCGAAATATATCAAACAATTTTTTTTTTTACGTGGTAGAGCCATGCTGCAGCTATATTATGGTTATAGTACGAATAGGTCGGCTCAACCGGGGAAGGACCACGCTCTCACAGAATACCAGCGTAAAATAGCAGCTTAAGGCTGCTGTGTTTCGTATGGTGAGTGTAGAGAACCGGATACCCTTTTTACTGGAAACGAGGCATTCCATTTTAGTCCTCAAGAGTGACAACGCATCTACAATTTGATTCGTAATCGAAGATAGACGTAGATGTCTATGGGCCACAGCAACCACTTACCATCAGGTGGGCCGTTTGCTCGTTTGTCACCCTTATCCTATAAAAAAAAACTGAATAGCATATAGTGTTATATTATAACTTATAATATAACACTATATGCTATTCAGTTTTTTTTAACTTTATAATTTATAACATTTGAGTGACAAACGACGGTTTTAGGTGGTAGGACTCTTTTTCTGCCTAGGAGTCTGTCTGGTTACCTACCACTCTCCTACATATTGTTGCCACCAAATAGTAATGCTTGTATTGCTGTGTACCCGTCTGAAGGATATAGAAAGCCAGTATAATTATAGATTGTGAGGCATTTCATCTTAGTCATCAGAGGTGACAACGCATCTGTAGCCTTTTTGGTTTCAAGTTGGCTACAGGTGTTTAACTCGGCGGGAGGCGCATCAAAAAAACGAACACAAAGAGGCGCTACCGGGTTAAAAGTACCCACCCATGATAGGTCCTATAAATATATATGTATAATAATTATTGTAAAAATTACTAACATATAAGTTAAATTTACTTTGATTTGTTTTAATAAAACAAGTCTTTTCTGAATAATTACTTTTATTTACTAATATTTAGCATTTTAACATTTTGTACTTAAAACTATGTTTTTCTTTGTATCTCATATCACAACCAAGTCTTTTCTTATTTTTATGTAGAATTTTTTTAGAAAAATACTGTATATAATACTGATATAGTACTAAATATTACGTCAAGCAATAAAATAGCCTCCTAGCCACAAAACGGACAAAATAAAACTAATTTGAACTTTGGGTACAAAAAATTATCAACTAAAATTTTAATCGCCTACTAGGAACTATGAAGATAAACATTTTATTTGCGGTTTTGGTAACAGTTATCACAAATTGTGTGTGCTCTCTACAGATTTTTGCTGAACAAAATTTGCAAGATATTTTGGTTTTACGGTCTTTTTTCCAAGTACAGACTGAACAACGCGAGGATGACGAAATTGACGGTGCCCTATATGCAACCTCAGGCACTGGTTCCTCAATCTCAACTACTAATTCTATGTTTTTTTTTTATTTCTTTTGGTAAATTAGTTACCAGTTGTCCCTGCCTGACTACAGGTAAAAGAAGGGACAAGGCGAGTTCTTTTAGGCAGTCTCGACGAGGATCACAAAGTTGACCAGAATTCTCTTTATTTTGTTTGGCAATGGCATTGATGCCTGCGATATTCATAAAGCCATAGAATATCACTAAGGGCCATCTTTTTGTAATCCTTGATACAGAATACGTGCCGCTCGTCTACTACATCAACTCCACATTTGTTATACACCTATTATAATTTGTAATCATTTCCGGTTTTTTCTTATCGCCTGATTCTTGGTCTATAGTTGCATCATGGTGTATGGTTGATACTAAAAGTACCCACTTTATTTTTTATTATTGTACGCTGGTTACCTATGTGCCAAACATAGGTAACCAGCGTACAATCATTCTGGAACCCAAATATAGAACTGTTGTCTTCCCTCCTCTGAGTTATAGAAAATATTGCAGGAATCTGTGGCTTGTTTATATCTTATTGTGCCCAAAGAAGTGAGACCATACTCATGTAATAGATCCTGAGAAAGTGGCAAACTAGTGTACCAGTTATCCGTGACGACGTTCCGGTGAGAACCTCTAATTGGAGTAACAAGGTGATTTACGACATCAGCTGCAGAATTGCTCAAATTAAATGGCCCTTCATTGGCACCAACATAGGGCTCTATGTTGTAAGTATAGTAAGTTGTGCTGTCAGCCATGACATGAAGCTTAGCACCATATTTTCCAGGCTTACTTGGGATGTATTGACGGAAAGGGCATCTTCCACGTGTTTTTTTTATAGGATAAGGGTGACAAACTAGCACACAGTCCACCTGATGGTAAGTGGTTGCTGCGGCCCACAGACATCTACATCTATCCTCTATTACAAATCAAAATGTAGATGCGTTGTCACCCGTGGGGACTAAGATGGAATGCCTCATTTCCAGTAAAAAAGGCCTCCGGCCACCTGCACTCACCAAGCGAAACACAGAGTTAAATCTCTACTTCACGCTGGTTTTCTGTGAGGTCGTGGTACCACCCCGGTTTGAGCCGGCCCATCCGTGCGACAGCAAAAGCTGCCGCGTGGCTCTACCACTGTTAAAACTCAACTGGTGTTTTCTCAAGTTTCTCGTCAATAGTTACATGTGGTCCATGATAGTAATATTTCTTTATGTTTGCATTAAAATCTTCGTATATTTCGCGAAGAGGAGCAAATTTATCTAATGCCCGCCGTTCACCGCGGGTTTCAATATCGACAAAACGAATACTCCTCAAAAGAAACAGGAATCGTTTTCTGGACATAGTAGCAATGCAAATCATACACCCTGTTCCATCTAATGCCCATAGGTCTTTAGTGTTCAAATGTCCTCCCCAGAGATGTCCAATAAAGTAAAGTAACCCAAAAAGAGCACGAAGCTCAATTTCATTTGTCAACTTGCTGTCTCTAAGACGACTATACATGTCCCTGTGCTTTTCAAAATAGATGTTCGTGTATGTGACAATTTTTGCTATAAACTCTTGAGGAAAAATGTGATTCCATGCCTCAAGTATAGAAGAACAGTTCCTTCCTTCGCGAATAGGTCCAGAGAGAGCAAGGACTATATTATGAGATCGAGTTCTAACATTTTGCGGTGGTGCACAAACTAGCCATTTTGTTGTATTATCTTTGCCCGCAAACTCCCCACATCGCAAATACTGTAATGGTACATCTTCTAAATAATCATGGGATACCTGAAGATCTCGCCAATTCCGCTCTCTAAGTGGTTGAACAAACGGTGATAACTCGTGTGGTTGATGATCAACAGGGTCCGCATGTTCTTCAGAATCAGTCCAGTGAATACTGACATTTTCTACATCTTCGGTCTCAGAACACGATGACTCGTACTCTGCTTCTAATTCTTCTAATATCAATTCCTCTTACAAAAAACGTAAACGTGACATATTTGGCCTGAAATAATATACAAAATACTACTAACAAACCAAAAAAAAGTAGTACACAAAAGCTCGCTACCGGGTAAAAAACACCCATACTCACTTTGAACGTCTGTCCCGGTCGCGCCGCACGGCCAAACTGATCGACACTCCGCGTACGCCTAGCTGCATCCCTTGCCGAGAGGTACCTAGACCACCGAAAATCTGCAGCGACTTTTCGTAGAAATATCAGCCTTAGAACCACACTGTGGGTATTTTTTACCCGGTAGCGCCTCCTCCCGGGTTAAGGACTCTAAACGCGCTTGTCACTTCAGTTTACAAAAAAAAATCATTTAAGTGACAAAAGAGTCGACTGAGAAATTTCAAAAACTTAAGTTAGAAGTTCGCTCGCACTGAAGTCGCTCGGCTACATCTCGTTTCATTGCGTTCTCAATATTGACTTGAGTCAGGTTAAGCATTAGAAACCTCCTGGCTAACGGCAGACACATCACCGAAAAGAGACGTTAATAATAGGTTTGTGCTTTGTGTCCAGCAATAATACAAACGCTTACATAAATTGCTTTGTCATTCTTTAGTTAATACTAAATATATGAAAATTAATTATCTGAAGCCGCGTATCCACCAAAAACGTTGACAACATTTATGTTTCCAACTGTTTACAACTCAACAAAAGTTACAAATATTTGTTTTCGATGTTGCCGACAAATGTTTCCAACAAGCGTCTCCACCGAGGGTACAAATATTTGCAACAAGTGTATTCCTTTGGTGTTGCACCCGAAAATGGAAACACGGTTCCCGACATTGTTTCAAGTTTTGTTTCCTACACTAGGTGAGTACAGAAACATTTGTTACCAACACGTGTTGGCAACACAACAGTTGGTAACAAAACTTTGGTGGAGACGCGGCTTAAGATCCGCATAAAGTATATAACAGTGTGAAATTCTTTCCTTGGTGTCCTGTGATCACTTATTACCAGAGACGCATGCTCATTAGCCCCCTCTTATATAGAACAAAAACTGTTTTGAAGAGCATCACCCTCCCACAGTTGTACGCAACTGTGGGACAGTGATGCTCTTGTGTGTAGGCACAACTACTGCTACCATTTAAATCAACGGAACCAAACTACAAAAAATACACCATACGGATCATCGGGGCGATATTTGCCATAGTTGCTACGTTTGACGGGCGGGTTGTCAATCGAAGTTTTTTTATTATTTTGAGTTGTATTCAGGAAGATTCCTGTTCCCATCTCCTTTTTCATTTATCTCCGCCGCCTCCTATGACAGCCAAGGGATGTCTCGTACACCGCCACTACACGACTAGATACCTCATTTATCAATCTAATATCATAAAATACCTAAAAGCAATTTTGGGTGTTTAACCCAAAGTGCTTTAGGCCACACATTTGTCATTACCAGAGGCTCCTTCAAATTTGTCAACGCTTATCCCAAGACCTCGTGACAGATGGGCGCTCATTAATGCAGGCTTCTTGTTAGAACTATCGCGGTCGGCTCCCGTCGTATTTGCCCTTTGACAAATTATGGTATCATTGTCATAAGAATTAACCATCTATGGATACAATAATGCAGTAACAAATTAGGATGGTTGATAAAGGGTTTATTTTCCGAAAACGCTTGTGACACTGAGAAATGGAGATGGATATGAGCGTGTGTTGTTTACATACTTTTAAATATATTTTACATTAATCTTCCAAAAATAATAGGTCGGGGTTTTTCCCCGGTTCTTCGTATTTTATATACAAATTCAAGACAGTTTTTTCGAGGTTTAATTACATTTAATTTTAATATACATATATGTGCTATTTTCTTCGATAACTTGTTGCCATCTTGAAAGTAGTGACATAATCACGTCGCTGTAGAAATCTTGGTATATTTTATTAAAAAAATGCGACAAGTAGTCCTAACAGTCCTCTCTTGATATTAACCTAACACTACCGAAAGAATTATGATAAGACCGAAACAGATGAAAATCTAAGAGTACAAGATCGGCACTATATGGTGGATGCTTTAGCACTTCCCAACCAAGCTCTCTCAATTTTTGCTAAGTGGCCAAATATGTGTGACCATACACATATTTGGCCACTCAGCAAAAATTAGGCGTTATCATAATGAAAAACCACTCCGTTTCTGTTGATCAATTTCGACTGTTTTTCTCAATATCTTGAGTCTCATTAGTTGTTGGCAGTAGATATCCGAATTGATGGTTTTGCCCAGCGGTAAAAGCTCATAATAAACGATGCCCTTCCAATCCCACCATGCATACAGCATCACCTTATTGCGTGTTAATCCGACTTTCGCTACAGGACAGTAGTAGAGTAGAGCTTGACTATCCTTTGACTATGATCTTTTTCGCACGTTCTTGTTGTAGGTGATCCACTTTTATCACAAGTGATCAATCTTTTCAAAAATGTTTCGGTTTCTTTCAATAGAGAATCGCAAATGAGTACACGATTCATTAGGTTTCTTTCAGTGAGCTCATGTGGTACGCAATTATCGAACTTTTTTGTATAACCAGACGTTTTAATATGGGTTAAAAGTGTTTTGTGGTCAAGCCTCAATTCCTCGACTATGTCGTAACTACTTTCAAAAATGATTTTGACTTTCTCCGTATCAAAATTACCGGACTGAAAACGCTTGAACCAACTTTGTGTTATTTTACTGACACTGCATTAAGTTCATAAAAGTCAAAATTTTTTTTCATGGCGCGAGTTTGTTTAC
Organism: Parnassius glacialis; assembly: GCA_033319125.1. Classification (NCBI taxonomy): domain Eukaryota; kingdom Metazoa; phylum Arthropoda; class Insecta; order Lepidoptera; family Papilionidae; genus Parnassius; species Parnassius glacialis. The sequence goes on along the minus strand of JAVANC010000019.1, from coordinate 40,803,137 downwards.
TTTTGTTGTAATAAAACTTCAGAATGTATCGAATTCCTTCGTTAGATACACTCATTTTGGAGGACTGAAAACAATGAGGGCTAATAATCTTCCACTCACCAGATGTCGCTAATTTCGACTGAGGTAAAGTTTTTTGTTACACAATGTCAGTTAATTGAAAAATTTCTTTTCTTTTCTTTTCAGTTAATTGAATATTATATTAATACACAACACAATGCGTCAGTGGTTTGCTTTTTAATTTTTTGCACTTTATAACTCTTTTTTTTTTTAATCGGCTTTTAGTTATATTTTATAGTTTGGTTTATTCATTTCTAATGTAATTAATATAAAATATAACTAATAATACAGAAAGAAACCTTAAAAATTACATTTTCGTAAGAAATTATCATCCCCGCTATGAAATCTGTCAAATATTTTACCGCACTGTAAAGTGGCGCCGCCCTGGTGGTAGAAAAAGTCGTGGATGCCCTCATTGGAAAATGTCGGGAAAGTGTGTGTTTTTTACTTTTTATTTACCTTTTACTAACAAAAATCCTGTAATATGTATTGATATTAAAACCAGCCAGATACAAACAGTACAATCAAACACATTTTTTTTTCAATTATATACATACAAATTACGAAGAAAATTTTTCCCCGATCTATTGTATCATATTTGTAGTATAAGAAAGCTTAGTATATCTTTCTCTAAATAATAATCCCTGATTTACGCGAGCATTCTATCCAACTACGAGTAAAAAGAAAAGTTTCTTGCACTTTCTTATGCTTTTTATTATTGTATTATCAATTCATCATTTATTTATCACATCCTATCAAAAGTCCACTGATCAATATAGGCCTAAACATAGGGGTGAAAGTATCTCGTCAAAGTTTTCACGCTTGGTACATAGGCTATTTGGCAATTCCCCCACGAACGGGTTCCCGCCTTGTCGCGGCTTAGTAGCCGTGGCTTGATCACCCACGGTGAACAAAGAGGAAACTCTTAGCTGGCCCGTGGTGTAGGGCCGACCCGAGGTGGTCACTCCGAGTGGGCTTGGCGAACCCACTTCGGATGTGTGTCGCTGGGCTGCGGTGAGAGGGGTGTCCTCTAGCCCTACTGCCGCAGCCGAGGTGGAGTCGCAGAGGAAGAGAAGTGTTGGTATGGCGATGCGCCACTCGCTCTATTCTCCGCAACTCTGACGGGGCCGCACCGCTGATGTGGTGGTGGTGTTGCCGCGGGGGGAGAGGAGTATCGGTATTGCAAGGCGCCGCTCTCTCAAGGGGCTGCCATGGGGCGGCCGGCGCTGGTGGGGCGCAGATGTGGCCCTGCCAATATGCGGCGAAGGTGGAACACGATGGGGTTTTAGTCGGTGCGAGTCCGACATAACCCATCCTTGCCCCCACGAGGCGGGTATGTGTAGGCATTTCCCCATGTAAAAAAAGGCGGGTTGGCAACTATTATTTTCAGTATTCATTTGGAAGATGCTGCTACTCGTCTCCTTTATCAGTTTCTGTCTAACTAGTCAAAGATATTAAAACAGTAATTTCTATTTACATAAATAAAATATTAATTGAACTAAAAATTTTTTTTACGTAATATGATTGAGAAACTGTCAACCCGTAAGTACTCAAACATACTGGATGCGCTGCAGTATCGTGGCAAACCCAACATTGCCTTGAAGGCATTGTTATGTTGTATGCGCTGGGCGTTAAACGATTTTTGACTATAACTAACACACACAATTTAATATAATGTTGATGATGTCTTTAAGTCATATATATGTTGATAATGTCTTTAAGTTAAATAAATAAATAAAATATTCAATACTTACTACAATATAATTTTTTTTAACGGTAGAATTCCGCTATCTGACTCCAAAAAGTAACGTGCGTGTACTAACTAACGTGTACTCCAAAAAGTAGTGCGTTAAATTTTTTTTATAGAATAGGGAGTGTAGTGTTTGCACAAATACACAAACATACATTTATATATAAGTCACAGTCTCGAGCGCACCGGTCAGTTACACGAGAGCCTCGGGCGAGAGTGGACGTGTTTAGTTAAGTGCGTGCCGAGCCTGTGTTACAACTACAGTGATTAGAGAAGATAGCAGACAATACAAGTGGCGACGAGGAAAAAGATAAGTACCTATTTAGTATAAAGATATAATCAAAAATAGGTTAGCAATGTGCAACTCTTGGCATTGCAATTGTAAATTAATTCCTAGAGTACCCGCGGAAAAAAACCGTGGATTATTAATTATGATTTATTGTTTTAACCCTGTTATGATCATTTTAATAATTTATATAAATTATATGTTCGCATATGACCACGCTTATGGTGTGCAAAATTTATTTTCTTTATGTATTAAAGTTATTTATTATTATAATATTAAAGAATTTATAGATGATAATAGCCCCTGGAAGTGAGGTGATCGCTTCCCAAGCTATTTCTAATTTGTTGTGTTGTTAATTTGTGTAACATACATGATTGTAAGCTGTTATTTAAAAAAAAGTCCCGCTGGGTTTCTTGCTGGTTCTTCCCAGGACAGAGTTTTTTTCGAACCAGTGGTAATTATACAAAAGAGTGACTTTCAATAAGTATTATTTATAATCTATATTGAATAAAAAAAAGTTTCTGTTTCTGTAGCAATGATAAAATAATGATTTATTTTAACATAATATGTCTATTAGCACAACTTTTATTTAAAAATATTTTTGATGGAAAAATAGTAGATGTAACTAATCACTCGTCTCGATTCGAACCGAAATACAATGTCGTTAGCTAAATTTTAGTGGCATTTTACATGTAGGTGTGATATTTATCGCCTTTAATGAAAATACTATTTTACCGCTTTCAGGGCATATATGTCTTACAAAAAATCGTGGACACTTCACGACTTCTGTAAATTGCATAGTAGGTAACTAGTAATACTGTAAATGCACATTATAGGTATTGAATTCACCCAAAGCCTAAATGGCACAGCAATGGATGTAGTCGGTATAACAAATAAACCGAAAGAGAAGGGCGAGTGTTATGGAACATATTACTATCAAGAAATTGAGTTTGGGTATTAAGATACCACCATTAAATTGTAAGTTGGGTATTAAGATACCACCATTAAATTGGAAGTTGGGTATTAAGATACCACCATTAAATTGGAAGTTGGGTATTAAGATACCACCATTAAATTGGAAGTTGGGTATTAAGATACCACCATTAAATTGGAAGTTGGGTATTAAGATACCACCTTTAAATTGGAAGTTGGGTATTAAGATACCACCATTAAATTGGAAGTTGGGTATTAAGATACCACCATTAAATTGGAAGTTGGGTATTAAGATACCACCATTAAATTGGAAGTTGGGTATTAAGATACCACCATTAAATTGGAAGTTGGGTATTAAGATACCACCATTAAATTGGAAGTTGGGTATTAAGATACCACAATTAAATTGGAAGTTGGGTATTAAGATACCACCATTAAATTGGAAGTTGGGTATTAAGATACCACCATTAAATTGGAAGTTGGGTATTAAGATACCACCATTAAATTGAACTTTGGGTACTAAGATACTACCATTAAATTGGACTTTGGGTAGTAAGTTACTACCATTAAATTGGACTTTGGGTATTAAAATACCAGCATTAAATTGGAAATAAAAATATAAGAAACTGTTTCAGTTTGCCCCTAAAATAATAATAATAATAATACCGCTATCAGTTTTAATGTGATGGCACATCTCTGGCTATAAGGTGTGAAAAATGGAAAAGGTCTAATCTATCTGGACGCAGCTTAAGTTATATCAGCACTCAATAAACGAGCTATGCTATTGCATTTTGGTGGCTCTGGGTTACAAAAAATATTCTACAATTTACCGGGTGCCAGTGTCGAGTCATCAGAAACCGTTGATGTATTTAAAGTAGCCATAAAAAAAACTCTACGAGTATTTTCAACCTAAACGGAGCAAAGTTTATGAGCCGCATGTTTTTCGATTGCTAAAACAGGAAAAGGAGAAAAATTTGAGAAGTTTTTGATAAGATTGCGTCAACAGGCCGAAAAGTGTGCATTCGAAAAGCAAGATGATCATCTCATAGATCAAATTGCGGAAAAGTGTAATTCTTACAAAACGTGGGAAGAGTTAAAAAGCAAAAAAGTATATGTTTTTAATCAAATGTCTTAGACCAGACAAGACAGTATTAGCATATAGTAGTAACTCTCCTTTGGCAACAGAGGGTTCATTTGAAACTATACTGGAAGTCGGTGGACGAAAGGAACATACAACCATTTACGTGATTTCGGGGGGTACTAGAGACCTGTTGGGTAAGAACACAGCAGTCCGTCTAGGTGTCTTAAAACTTGGTATCGGGATAAATCAAGTGGAGAGTACCGATCCCCATTAAAGAGAAGGTTGCAATCAAAATTAAGGAATCACTAAACAGTGATATAATTGAAGAAGTGCAAGGCCCGTCTAAATGGGTTTCACCAATGTTCCAATCATTAAAGAAAATGGTGAATTTCGTTTGTGCGTAGATATGAGATGTACGAACGCCGCTGTATTGCGAGAAAACCACCCCCTGCCTACTATGGACCACATTTGCCTAACATGAAGAAAGCTAAATATTTTAACAAATTAGACATAAAACAATGCCTTCCATCAAGCGGAAATTCACTCTGAATCCAGACACATAACGACTTTTATAACCCCCAAAAGATTATATAGATATAAAAGAATAATGCTTGGAATTACCTGCGCTTCCGAGATTTTTCAGAAGATCATTGAAAGGATGCTGATAAACTGTGAAGGGGTTGTCAATTTTATTGATGATATCCTGGTATTCGGGAACAGTGAAGAAGAACATGACGCATGACTAAAGAAAGTTCTACAGGTACTTAGTAAAAACAACGCCGTGCTGAATATCAATAAATGCATATATAAAACGCAGGATGTGAATTTTCTGGGACACAGGCTTACACATGAAGGAGTAAACCCTTCAACAAGTACGCTGAGAGCATTATGAAATTTAGGGTCCCAAAGACCATAGAAGAACTCCAAAGTTTTTTAGGACTCTTAAACTACATAAACAAATGGATACCTAACTTGGCCGCCATGACAGAACTTCTGAAGCACCTGCTAAGACAGAAGATGAGCAAAAGGAAGAGCTTGAAAAAACACTGGTCTGGGGAACAAGATAAAGCATTCGAAAAAACTCAAACGGATGCTCACGGAACTACAGATTTTAGGGTATTATGACGTCAGAGATGCAAGACAGGTGATAGCAGATGCTAGCCCTGTCGGATTTGGTGCTGTCCTTGTACAAAATGATACAAATGTCCCTAGAATTATTGCCTATGGTAATCGAACTTTGACAGAATGCGAGCGCAGGTATAGCCAAACGGAAAAAGAGGCACTAGCATTAGTTTGGGGGGTCGAACATTAATATTTTTTTATTTGGAAGCTCTATTGATTTAGTCACTGACCAAAAGCCGCTAGAGATATTGTTCGGGTCTAAATCAAAACCATGTGCGAGGATTAAACGATGGGTACTGAGGCTACAGTCTTATTCATTCAAGGTTGTATACAAGCCAGGAAAACAAATATAGCTGATCCCTTGTCACAATTATGTAACTATCCTGATAACCCACCAAAAGGGAAAGACCAGCATGTGTACCACATAGTGGAAAATTCTAGACCATTTGCTATACCAATGAGTACCATTGTAGCATATTCAGAAAAAGACCAAGAGATTTACAAAGTGAAAAAAGGTGTCTATCAGAACGACTGGGACGATTCAATTAAGAGTTACAAATTTTTTGAAAACGAGTTGTTTCCACGATAGCATTCTACTTCGTGGAAATAAAATTGTAATACCACAGCAACTCTTCAAGAGTGTATTAGATGCGGCATAGGAGGGTCATCCAGGTATCGTAGCGATGAAGGGACGCTTGAGATCAAAGGTATGGTGGCCCCGTATCGATAAAGACGTAGAACAATTAGTAAAGGCCTGTAAAGTTTGTACGTTAGTGGGTTTGCCAAACCCACCTGCACCAGTAAAGAGACGAGAGTTGCCTGCAGCTCCATGGATAGATGTCACAATGGATCTAATAGGACCATTGCCAAGTAATGAGTATCTGTTAGTAGTGGTCGACTACAATAGTCGGTACAAAGAAGTAAAAAATTACAAAAATATCACAAGCTTACAGATTATTAAAACGGTAAAAGAAATGTTCAGTAGACTTGGTTATCCTATTTCTATCACCGCAGACAATGGCAAGCAGTTCAGTGAAGAGTTTCGATCTTTCTTCAAAGAATTTAACATAAAGTTATTTAGTACTGTACCATATTGGCCTCAAATGATCGGCGAAGTTGAAAGACAAAACAGAGATATTTTGAAACGTCTTCGTATCAGCCAGATCGAGAGGAAGGATTTAAAAGAATGTTTGTGGGAGTATCTTCTAATGTATAACAGCACCCCTCCTTACAGTTACCGGGATGTACCGTCTGAACTGTTTTTTCAACTAAAAAGTAGGGATAAAATTCCATCAAAAGGTGAAATAAATTACAGACTATCATTTAGATTCAGATATCAGGGAGAGAGACAAAATAAAAAAATAAAAATCTTGATAAGAAAGAGATGTAGTGTTTGCACAAATACACAAACATACATTAAGTCACAGTCTCGAGCGCACCGGTCAGTTACACGAGAGCCTCGGGCGAGAGTGGACGTGTTTAGTTAAGTGCGTGCCGAGCCTGTGTTACAACTACAGTGATTAGAGAAGATAGCAGACAATACAGGGGGCAAACGAGCATGCGGCTCACCTGATGGTAAGTGACTACCGCCGCCCATGAACAACCGCAACACCAGGGGAATTGCAGATGCGTTGCCGGCCTTTAGAAAGGTGTAAGCTCTTTTCTTGAAGGTTCCTAAGTCTTATCGGTCCGGAAAATTCGCTGGTGGTAATTGATTCCACAAGGAATTTGTGCGAGGGAGAAAACTTCTTCTAAATCGCACAGTGGTGGACCGCCAATCATCCAGATGGTATAGATGGTAACGCGAGTTTTGTCGCGATGTGCGATGTTGAAAGTGAGCGGCTGGAATTAGTCCGAACAATTCCTCAGAGCACTCCCCGTGATAGATGCGATAAAATACACAAAGAGATGCAACATCTCTACGCAGTGCCAGTGTATCGAGCCGATCAGATAGAACTCGGTCGTCGACGATTCGAACCGCTCTGCGCTGGATGCGGTCAAGTGGAAGGAGCTGGCACTGGGGTGCCCCGGCCCAAAGATGAGATCAATATTCCATGTGGGGCCGAATTTGCGCTTTGTAAAGTTGCAAGCGATGTGCCGGCATAAAATATTGTCTCGCTCTGCTAAGCACGCCAAGCTCTCCACAAAATATACCTACTATGCGTTACTAACTTTTCATTCTTAGTATTTCATTCTTAGCTGCAGCTATATTATGGTTGTAGCACGAATGGGTCGGCTCGACTGGGGAAGGGCCACGCTCTCACAGAATACCAGCGTGAAATAGCAGCTTAACGCTGCTGTGTTTCGTATGGTGTGTGTATAGAACCGGAGACCCTTTTTACTGGAAACGAGGCATTCTATCTTAGTCCTCATGGGTGACAACGCATTTGCATTTTATTTTTAATAGAGGATAAATGTAGATGTCTATGGGCCACAGCAACCACTTACCATCAGGTGGACTGTGTGTTCGTTTGTCACGCTTATCCTATAAAGAAAAGTAAATAAATAAAATATTAAATACTTACTACAATAAAATTTTGTTAGATTTTAGAACTCTGCTATCTGACTCCAAAAAGTAACGATAATGCGTTAAATACAAACTCTCCACAAAAGACTGTTACTTACGGACGGTTTTTCGTCTTGCTCATGATTGCTCTTAGATGTATAAACCTATACTCATTTTATATTTTGACGCAAACTAAAAAACCGAATAAATTACGCGCGAAAAAATAAAACAGAATGCTTTCGTAAAAACATATTTTCCTTTTTACAAATGCAGGCATGAATAATATATTTAACGATATAAAATATGGTGAAAGAGTTTCGAGTGACCCTCCAAACGTTAAGGTTTTATTTTTCACCAGATGCGATCGCGCCTAACCCCGCTTGAATATTCAATGAACACATGCTGCTTGGATAAGTACAATGGAATTTTGATTTATTTTAAAATCCTCTCGAGCATCATGTCGGATTTTTTAAAATCTAAAACACGTGCTTGTGGCATGTTTTGTTTTGCTAGAAATTGGATTAAATATGTAAAGGTTACTTACTTACAACACCGGCACAGTTACCTGAAATGGATCTTGATCTCCGACAACAGAGTACTCCACTCTTCCCGCATCGGCGCCACCTCGGTTTATTCGAGCACATCGATCTCGTCTATGTCCTTTGCGACCTAGTGTATAGAGCAATATTAGGGTATTACCACCGGGATTTTATGTGATTGAATGGTTTGATTGATAAGAAGATAATTTGAAAGATACGGTCTTTTTACCGCCCGGTCTTTTCTCATCCGCTCGATATGCCCAAGCCAGTGTAGTCCTGTGGCTTCTATCTTTCCCAGGATGTTAGAGATAGAAATAATCTCCTCTATTTTATTATTTTTCAAGCTGGTATGATAAAAAATACATTATGTCATACTGAAATGAGTGGCAATGGGCTCTTGTTTGTCGCAAAAGTGACAACCGATGGAGTTGGTTTTTATACGTGGTAGAACCACGGCGCAGCTATATTATGGTTGTAGCAGGAATGGGGCGCTCTCACAGAATACCAGCGTAAAATGCTGCTGTGTTTTCAAATGGTGAGTGTAAAGATTTGGAGAACCTTTTTACTGCAAACGAGGCACGTGCTGTGAAATTGCTAAAGGAACACTGTATCCGCAACTGGTCGTCACTGATGATGATAAGAGGGCTAGTTCTTTTCTCGCTCAAAGTTAAGTAGTGAGGAAACGAAGCCTGCGTTCTTGGCACGATACCACAGGGAGTCCTACTCCTGATAATTAATATAACATGATAATTTAAGTTTTTAGTTTTGGTTTTATTTTATTATAGTTTTTTTTTTAACATTGTTATAATATTTTTCAATTTTATATAAATAAATGTTTAGAAAATTACTTAGTATTATTATGTCTCACTTTTATCGAATGCATCTTGTTTTTTTACTGTTCCATGCCTCAAAGAGAAAAAACGGAACCCTTATAGGATCACTTTGTTGTCCGTCCGTCTGTCTGTCTGCCTGTCTGTCAAGACTCATTTTCTCAGGAACGCGTGGAGTTATCAAGTTGAAATTCATATCAAATACTCAAGTCTACTGTCCCTTAGAGCTGTGAAAAAATCAAACTTCTAAGCCAACGCATTCAAAAGATACAGCTGTTTATGCCGTAAATTTTCGACATTCGCAAGGGAATCAAAACCTACAGGGTACTTCCCGTGAACTCAGAATCTTGAAATTTGGTACGAAGCAACGTTTTATAGCACAGATAAAGGATAATGCGAAAAGCATAAATTTTTAGTTACATCATATAATAAAATATTTTTAATAATTACAAACTTATATACCTATAGATTTGTTCGGAATCCTCGGTGCGCGAGTCCGACTCGCACTTTGCCGGTTTTTATTAAAATGTTTCAAATTTTGCTTTGCCTATAAAATTTGACAAGATGGATATACTTTTAATAAGTTATTTTTTTATTGAAAAGAAAAACTAAAATAGAAATAAAATTGTTAGAAGATCTCAGTTTATGCCTTAATTCTAGTAATACATTTAAAACAGACAGTACACTGCAGTCGTGTATTTTACCACAGCACTAAAGTTTTTGTGTCACTTTGAGATAAAAAACGATAGTCGTTATAATAAAAGATACAAAGTTACAAAAAGTATATGGTCAATAATGATACATACATATCTACATAAACGCTAACGCCTGTCACCCAGAGGGGTAGGCAGAGACTACGTACTTCCATTTGGTACGATCCTGACACACCTCTCTCGCCTCCTTTACATCCATATATCTACGCATACATGCTCCTAGTACCTACTCCTAATCTGGCCCATTTTCAATATATCACTACTTATATACATACATAACATGACAATAATCATTTTAAATATTGCCCCAGCTTAATCACACTGACGTCAAATAAATTAAGGTTATCATATCATATTATATTATATTAATATTATTTATCATACATATTATATTAAGGAAGGAAGGTTATCAACATATCAATACTAAAAAATTAGTCACGAAGTCACAATTAGTGTTTCGGCTACCAACCCTTAACCTAACATCTGTGATAGATTTTTCATGACAAACGAGGACGGTAATTTTTGAATATTTTTTTTAAAAAATATCTGAAAAAGTACAAAAAAATTACATAATTCTGTAAATTTTCTTACATTTGCATCTTATTCATGGTTTTCCAAATTTTTTTCAGCTATAATATTTTTTATTGCAATCGCTACGCAACTGTATTATAAAAAAGAACATAATATAACTGATTTGAAGCAACGGCGCTCCGGATTGTTTGCACACTGTATTAACATGTTCACTATCGTCCTAACCATTACATCAGATTTGATAGACAACGAATTCTCACAAAAAAACACCAATTCCTACCAAAAGTGATTCGCAAGGCTAATGAAATTTAAAAAAAATCCTTATTTCAATTTTCAACACAGAAGGTAGTTGGGGGTTACCATACCATACCATATGTTTTGAATATCATAGTTAATAAATTCAAAACCAATCCCAAGCATACTACTGCAAGACTTCAAGGTTACAATACCTTTTGCTCATTCTACGTAGATCGGACCAAAAACTATTATTTCAAAGTTAAAGGTACTATGACATCTGACGTCCAACACCTCAGCCCCCGGCTGATCGTGGAATCAGTAAAGCACCCGAAATTTCGAAAATTAAAAAATTGAAATTTAATACGATAATATGATCCGCAAAATTTGTTTTATTCAATGTGTATTATTCGCATTAAATATAATACATCATTATGCGCTAAGTTCTTTCATTACGATAACATTTGTCACCTAAAACCTATACATAAGCAAGCCTGCTTAAGCTGAGAACAAACTATGGGACGTGTCCGTCAGCCGCGGCTGACAGACGCGGCTTAGCGGTGTGCACAGTAGTCGGGACGGCGTCTTCGGACGCCTCACTTCAGTCATTCTATAAAGATTTTTCAATCGAGAAACATGACAAGCAGCGACAGCGAGGACGAATTTATAGAGTTAGCGGCAGCTGCCTTATGTTGTCCTCAAAAAAAAAGTGAAAAGGAGTGTTTGGGTACATGATATTAATGTAAACGACTCGAGTATGGTGAATTTCATACATTGTATCCAGACTTACAAAAAGATCGTAAACGTTACAAAATGTACTTAAGAATGAATGAAGACCAATTTAATTTTCTGCTTAGTCTGATTGAAAATGATATCGAAAAACAAATGACACAGTTTCGGTGTTTAATTCAGCAGCAATTTGCTCCCAAACTTCCTATTTTAAAGTAGCATTTTTATAGTGCTGCAGTTTGTAGTTATACAGACAGTCGTGGCCACGAACACATTCAATTAAATTTTCTTCGTCTGACATGTCGCTAGCGCCGTCGGTTCGTTTGTGACACTCGAAATGTCCGCGGACGCGTCCCGTGCCCTGTTCACACCGTCCGCGGACGCACAAATATCCAGCCGGCTAGATTCTGTTCGGACGTCCGAACGCTCAAGGATGACCCAAGGGCACGTCCGCGTCTTACGACCGATAGTTTGCACAGTGTAGTATTAAATGTACTGGCCAGATTCAAATAAGCCGCGTCTTTCAGCCACGGCTGACGGACGCGTCCGATAGTTTGTTCTCAACTTTATTTATACTGTAACACACGGCACGACGACAAGTTTCAATGGAGACTAGCCATCTGCGCATGACTGGATGATAGTACCATAGTGCAAGTGCGAGTGTTTATAGTGCTATAGCTTGCGCACACAAAATACAAGCACAGGTGCACTCTCTATTTTCTCACTCTCATAGTTCAATGGGACGGTAAACCAACAAGACCGGAGAAAGATAAAGTGCAAGACCAACGACTTTACGTACTTAACGAGGCACAGGGGAAAACCGCGAACTTCCTGACACCGAGCAGCTACTGAGAATTTGTGGACGAAAATTCACAATGACTGATTTTTTGGCCCCACCTGGGATTCGAACTCCGGACCTTGTGATCATCAGTCGCGTTTACTACCATTGGAATAATGATACTGATTCATTGATATTTAAAACAACGAAAACAAATGACAAACGTTAAAACAAAGTCAACAACGATTAAATTTACACAATCTTATAACAGATCTGCCTCAGACAAAATACTTTTTATTTTGTCTGAGAGATCTGCTCGGGATTACGCGGGAGAAAAGTTTTACCGTCATATCAAAAGTCCACTGCACTGTACAAATATTGAGGGAGTACAGTTTGATTTGTACTCCCTCAATATTTGTACAATTTTTCCTAGGTGTACAATAAAGAATATTTGACTGTATTTGCATATTTGAAAAATACTGAAAAATAACTCAACTTTATATACGAAAATAAAGTGTGATATTTTTTAACCAACACTTTAACAATAAAAACACTTTGAAATTTAAGAAAGAGTGAATATTTTTTATAACTCAAATTTATGCTCATTTTTATTTCAGGTATAACGAATTTATTACTGAAATATATTTTATGCCTGACAACAAAATAACAGATTTATCTCAGCAAGAAATCTTGAAAGGAGCTGACATTTACTTTGTTTTTCGTTATCTGACAACCCTAATATTTTACGACTGAAGAGAACGTTAAATGTAACGATACGTGAACGAGGCGAGGTTAATTTGCTATTGGAACGAAGGTATGAATTTGGTGGATGGGGGCTAGGCAAAAAAAGTGTAAGATTTTTCCGTCACAACCCCTTCTAACGTAGTGTGGACGGCCTTGGCGGCTATAAGGAAGCGAGATGGAATAATATCCATCTCCCTCTCTCCCTCCCTCCATGTTTCTTATCTTGCCATGGAAGAAATATTATTTTATTTTAAATGAAAGTTAATTTTAATTGACGCCAGTAATTCATTTATTTATATTTATTAATCAATAATATAATACGTTTATCAATAATAATATACTATGAAAGGAACTTCGTTCCAACCGAGTGTTCCACGACACTTGCGCATGTTTTTTTATGAAATTGGAAAGGGTCCTTTTCTGCCTCCGAGGTTTGGGGTTGTACCATCCTCTTTTCTATTTATGTCAGCACTGGATCCACCGTTGTCTTTCATTTTAAGAGAAAAGAAGTTACAGATGTCTATAGACTGCAGTGGTCACTCACCGAACAGGTTAATATATTAATAAGGAATAATATTAAGTTCTCAGGATTGTCAACGAATATCTTGCTTTCTTTGTATGAAGTGGCAGGTGTCTATAGGCTGCAGTAGTCACTCGGCAGAAAGGTAGACTGTAAGCTCGTTTAAAAATAGAGAACATATTTTATTTACATAAAAAACAACCGTGAGCCCTAATGTTTTATTATATTTATATCACTTAACAAAAAAGTATAGAATGCATTTACATTGTGATAAGTATAAAGAGCTAGTATTACAGGATGCCATACTATCTTAGTTCGTTGGGTTAACAACGAATATTATCAACGAGAATCAAAATGGCGATAAAATCGCACTTGTGTTTTGAAATTTGATCGAAGAAATGTATGTGTCTATGGATCCTAGCCTCCTCTTACAATCAGGACAGTTCATCCTCTCGTTACCCTTACTTATGTAAAAAAATAAACAGCAAAATATATTTTAAAGCGCAGTAAATGTACGCATCGACGTAGAGGTATGCAAACGTAAATATTATATTATACATTTAAAATTAAATCAATAATTTTATATATATATATATATATATATATATATATATATATATATATATATATATATATATATATTATAATAACAACTACATTGACTGCTGTAATTTTGTTTACTCTAAGTTTCTACTTTAACAGTTACCCTATCGGCCTATCGTATTAATATACAGACGTTAACGTCACTTGCAGTGTAAAGCGCTTTACGTCAGTCATATTAACCGGGCTTTTATTCAAATTCAGCCGTTTGGTGCGGCGCTCATCGTTGAATGGCGCGCTTTATTATTCAATTCGGGAATAAATCTCACTTTCGTTAATGCGTCATCGAATCGTTCTCTTAAATTACCTTCATTGAATTGAAATCAATAAAAGCAATTGTATTTTGACGCAAATGCTGAAATATGAGGCGCTTTATTGGTGAGTATTATCAGAGAAATGCTATATATTATAATATTCAAAAAAAAGAGTTCGCTATGAAGAAGATATTTTAAAGGACTTTTTATATACACAGTTTAATGCAGGAAAAATGACTAGATCTTACTTGTTTCTTTCAAAATAATGCATCAAGTCGAAATGTACTTTTTATGTCTTTAATTATTACGTGGCGAAGCTTGCGAAGACACTTATTGATTTCACGATGTCTGTCCGTCTGTCCGTCTGTCCCACAATTATCTCGAGAACGGTTTCGAATTTTCAAATTCTGGTTTCAGCAATCGCTTACTGATCACCCAGGCATCTGAATCTCCTATTTTGAAACTGATTGCTCAACGGCAACCGTTAGAAACCGCTACAAAGCTGATTGCTTCGCCACTTTGCTATGCTGTTAGCTTGCTAGGTTTTTATTGATTTGTCAACTCCTTATATATTTTTACTAACACACACATACACATATTGAACATAAATATAATAATAAAATACTACCTGTACATAAAATCACAATCACAACACTACCCTATACTAAACATTATTTACTCAGACACACCCACACAAGACTTTAAAATATATACATTTGCAATAATTCGTACATTACCTCATATATCTAGTTTGAAAGAAAGCATAACATTTATATTGATTTTTAACCATGCGGACCAAATTATATGTATATCTCTAGACCTGGGAATGCAATTCGACTGTTTCTTTAATTCCAATAATGTATGGTGTCCTTTCATCTATGAAGTAAATAGACAGTGTAGAAATTGCACAATCAAGAGTATGTGAAGTTCAGGATATTACAAAATACATACATGTTACAAACACCCATCTCACTATCGTATCACAAAATATTAGAAGCATTTACAGTAACATTGATGACTTGGTTATTACTCTTACTCACTTTAATTTTACAATTGATGTGATAGTTTTGAGTGAGTGCAGACTTAACGAGAACAAACCTATACCATTGATACCTAACTATACCTCTTACTCTACGGTAAATCATGTCAATCGCTGTGACGGAGTAGTAGTATATGTCAAAAACAGTCACAAAGCTTGTGTCAAAGAAATAAAACTGGTGAGTGCATCTTGCCTACAGATATCTATACTCGACTTTAAAATCCTTGCTATCTACCGCTCTCCTTCAAACCATAATGCAGATGATTTTGTGAATTCCTTAAACAGTCACCTTATAACTATAGGGTTTTGTAAAAATTTAATTATAACTGGTGACATAAACATCAATATCATTACTAAAGATATAGAACAAACATATGAGCGCACAAATAGACACAATTATCTTAACATGTTGGTGAGTTATGGACTATTACCGGGCCATTACTTGCCAACAAGGAACAAGAACTCTTTGGATCATTTTATTCTGAATATAGATAAGGATTGTCACACTGCATCTATTTTTATTTTAAATTTTACCATTACAGATCACTCTATGATATTTTTGAGGCTGTCTAATGTAGATAAATCAAATAAATGTCCTACAATTAAAGAAAAAATAAACTATGAAAATGCTTTGTTTAGTTTAATAAATAGTGAAATAGAAAATTTAATATCGATAAATAACCCAACTACTTTAACTGAACTATTAATAATTACACTAAAAAATTGTCTCGTAGAGAATACTGTAAGAGAAATAATCCCATGTAAAAATCGTCTAATCAAACCTTGGATAACGTTAGGCATATTGCGATATATCAGAAATAGAAACGACATGCAAAAAAAGCTAAGAAATGATCCGGAAAACGAAATATTTAAAATAACATACAGGAGATATCGTAATTATGATAATAACTTAATAAAAAAAACTTAAACGTAAGCATGAGAGGGAACAGCTTTCTAAGAGTAAAAGAGATCCTAAAGCACTATGGAAAATAATTAACAATATAATACAGCGAAATAAAAATAAGACACAAAATATTAAACTTTTAGAGATAAAATCATCTCCCCAAGAATTGACAAATTACGTAAACCACTATTTTTCAAATATTGGTAAAACTCTAGCTGAAAACATCACTTTAAAATACTCACAACAGCATAATATTAGAGTACCACTTAACTCAAAAGCTTCATCGTTCGTACTTTTGGAAACTGATTCAAAAGAGATAGGTGCTTTACTTATGAACCTTAAATCTGAGAGTGCCGCTGGGTGGGATGCTATATCAACACGATTCTTGAAACTCGCTAAGGAACTTGTCAAGGTATTTTTCCAACTGCCCTAAAGCGAGCAATAAGAACACCAGTATATAAGTCTGGTGACATGGAAGATACCTCAAACTATAGACCTATCTCTGTTTTACCGGCCATCTCAAAGGTCCTAGAAAAACTTTTAAATAATCGGTTAATATCATAGTTAAAAACATACAAGTTGCTTTCTGACCACCAATTCGGATTTAGAAAAGGGATTTCCACCAAAGATGCTGTTACTGCACTGACTTCTCTTATCGTAGATAATGTGGACAAAGGTAACAAATGCCTAACTGTATTTTTAGACTTGAAAAAAGCCTTTGATACCGTGTCGGTACCTACCTTAGTGCAAAGGCTCGAAGACTTAGGTATAAGGGGAATCCCCTTAAAACTTTTTGTTGACTATCTCACTGGGCATGAACAATGCGTTAGAATAGGACCTTATGTGAGTGAGCACTGTGATGTAACTTTTGGCGTTCCCCAGGGTAGTGTACTTGGTCCGACCCTTTTCCTAATATATATTAACAATCTGCGTTGTATGAAAATCAGAGGTGGACAGATATTTTCTTACGCGGATGACACGGCTGTTGTTTTTAAGGGGCGTAACTGGAATGATGTTCGTTTAATAGCAGAGAGAGGTCTCACCAGCTGATTAAATTCTAATCTCTTAACTCTCATTACCACCAAAACTAATTATATAACATTTTCAAATTATAATAACTCACAACCGGAAACCAACTTTGAAATCAATGAATTTTGATTGACATGTTCTAAATTCTCAAACTCTGACTGTATTTGTAACAAAATATCAAAAGTAAGCAAAACAAAATATTAAGGAGTAATAATTGAGCAGCGTCTATCCTGGCATGCACATCTGGAACTGATGATGACAAGGATAAGAAAACTCATATGGATTTTTAAAACAATTAGACATATCACAGATAAGAACTTACTGAGCCAAATATATATTTCATTAGCTCAATCCATCTTGACATACTGTATCCCGGTTTGGGTTGGGGCCACTAAAATGATGTTTCTGGAACTGGAAAGAGTACAGAGGTTGTTACTAAAGGTGATGCACTTTAAGCCCTATAGATTCCCTACTAAAGATCTGTACTCTCTATGTGACCACCTTTCAGTCAGGAGGCTGTATATCCTTAACTCTGTCTTAAGATTACATAAGACACTGACATACAACCCCAGAAATTGCGACAGTAGAAGAAGACATGCTGTGGCTAAAATAGTTCTTATAAAAACGAGATTTGCCAGAAGACAATTTAAAAGTCAGTCTGCTCATCTCTATAACTACAGTAATAAACATCTTAACATATATGCAATGACCCAGTACAATGTGAAAAAACACGTTACAGTAATACACGTTAAAGACAATAGATTATGATGAAACTGAACATTTATTAAAATAAGTAGATCAATGTACACCATAGCATAAAAACTTACAACAAATACTATAATACACAAGCAAACACAAGCGCACACACACACACACATACACGTTTAATCTTTATGATCTTATAAGTATCAACAAAAAATTGTTATGGAAGAGCGGGGTCCCCTAACACAGGTATTGATATACTTAAAAGGAGACCCCAGCCTAGTTAATGTATTTAAATTTAAGATACTGAATAAAGAATTTTAAATTTGAATTTTTTGAATATTAAGGATGACAAATGAGCACACAGTCCACCTGCTTGTAAGTGTGTATTGTGTTCCATAGATACGAAGATTAAATCATCGGCGATGAAATTAAAATAAAAGTTTAAAGTGCAGCTTTGTTTCGTAAAGTGAGTGTAGGAAATCGTTAACCCTTTTATTTATAACGAGGCATTCCATGTTAGTCCTCAGGGGTGCCAACACATAATCTGCATTTTGATTCTTAACCAAGGATAGATGTAGGTATAGGTATCTATGGACTAACCGCCTAATTACCATGAGGTACATTTCAGATTTAATTTGACTTATAAAAACGAGATTTGCCAGAAGGCAATTTAAAAGTCAGTCTGCTCATCTCTATAACTACAGTAATAAACATCTAAACATATATGCAATGACCCAGTACAATGTGAAAAAACACGTTACAGTGTGGTTAAAGACAATAGATTATGATAAAACTGAACATTTATTAAAATAAGTAGATCAATGTACACCATAGCATAAAACTTACAACAAATACTATAATACACAAGCAAACACAAGCGCACACACACACACACATACACGTTTAATCTTTATGATCTTATAAGTATCAACAAAAAATTGTTATGGAAGAGCGGGGTCCCCTAACACAGGTATTGATATACTTAAAAGGAGACCCCAGCCTAGTTAATGTATTTAAATTTAAGATACTGAATAAAGAATTTTGAATTTGAATTTTTTGAATATTAAGGATGACAAATGAGCACACAGTCCACCTGCTTGTAAATGTGTATTGTGTTCCATAGATACGAAGATTAAATCATCGGCGATGAAATTAAAATAAAAGTTTAAAGTGCAGCTTTGTTTCGTAAAGTGAGTGTAGGAAATCGTTAACCCTTTTATTTATAACGAGGCATTCCATCTTAGTCCTCAGGGGTGCCAACACATAATCTGCATTTTGATTCTTAACCAAGGATAGATGTAGGTATAGGTATCTATGGACTAACAGCCTAATTACCATGAGGTACATTTCAGATTTAATTTGACGGCCCCACTATTCACAGCAAGGAGATTTAGCGAGCGGGAAGTGTTGACGACGTAACGTATGATATATGTATGAAATCGGGCCACCGACAATTTCGGGCGCTGTATTTTGTCCGAATTGCTTTATCAACTGACCTTCTTATAATTTAAAAGTGCGTAGTAATAACTCCTGCTGGGCAGTGAACTTCCCCGTTGTTGAGGAAATTTGCCAGTACCAGAAAGCTCGCATATTTGATGATGCTCCATGTCATTAGTCTAGATAGTTTACGTGTTGTGTAAACGGAACCATATCGCCATAAGTCGAAAATCATTAGCTTTTCAAAGTTACCTGTACGAAACCCACGAACGGAACGACACAGGTTGCTACATTCTTTTACACCGCCACCACACGTCACGATTTGTCAGCTTTGTTACTTTTATTTCATAATTTTTATGTTCTAACTATAGGAAATAGATATTATTATTGGCGGTTTCGACAAAATTACAAATTAAATATGTAGGAGACAAAAGCTTTACTGAGAAGTGACATACATTCGTAGGGTAGCAATTTATATTTGAACAGAGACATAAACAATAGAACACCATTAAAATGAAGTAGTATGTTGTACCATAAACAATATAAGGTCAGTGACCCGTGTCAGAATATTATTCCTTAACAACTTAACGTTAACAATGTAAACTAACAAAATAGAATCTCAGATAACTTCATATTAAAAATGAAGATACGCTTTCGCTGGATCAGGACAGTCGGACGAAACGTGATATAATGGATTTTCCATCTACAAAGAAACAACTAGGGCGCTCGGAGTCTATTCAACTCGTATGTGGGTCTAGAGTCAATGGTGCGCGTCGACAAAACGTTTCTTTATTTCATTAGAACGCATTCACTGAGACGCCTATTGTGATATAAAGTGCAGCGGCTTTTATACTCTCGATTCTAAACAATTGCACTTCCATTTGTAAGGTATGACTTGCCTATTCAGATTTTATAGATTATATTACCCTTATATTTGTTTTTATTATTATCTTAATTTGTTTATAACCAATGAAAAGGTATTTTTGTGGTGCCATGTGGTGGCTAAGAGAGAAATGATCATTCTATTTTATCCCGAGAGTATCGTAATAGATACTATAGTAAACACTACAAATATCTTTTGACTACCATTAAATGGATTGAACAATAAAGTTTATTATATTTTTAAAATCGTCATTACCAGTGCGAGGGTATCTATATCTACTCTAAGTATTTTTGTACGTGGTAGAGTAATGCTTCAGCTATATTAATTGCATAATTGTAGCACAAATGGGTCGGCTCGACCGGGGAAGGACCACGCTCTCACAAAATTACCAGCGTAAAATAGCAGATTAATGCTACTGTGTTTCGTATGGTGAGTGTAGAGAACCAGAGATCCTATTTACTGGAAAAGAGGCATTCCATCTTAGTCCTCACGGCTGACAACGCATCTGCAATTTGATTCGCAAACGAGGATAGAATTAGATGTATGTAGGTATATATAGGCCACAGCAACACTTACTACTAGGTGAACTGTGTGCTCGCTTGTCACCCTTATCCTATAAAAAAGCTCACAGACTCGCCTTTTCTAATTTTTTTCTGGTATAGGCTATAATATTAAGGCCTTCAGCCAAAAATAATGCGTTCCATTGGGATTATTTTGAGAGATTTTGGCCAGCAGACAGTTGTATATCAAGTTCTCAAGGCGCATAATCGGATAAAATAACTTCACCATCGTAGCTTGCACAGTAATGTGTTTCATCATTTTCACTATTAATTTATACGCGCAGGCATTTAATTTGAAAAATCGCACCATTACACCAACTTATATCTCCCGTCCGCCTGCTCGGTGTAGGCCAGGATAGCACAACGTCACGCCATGCAATTAACTCGCAAGGATTGTAAATAAACTCGTATCGCACTCTAACATGCCACGTATTACTAATTTATAGAAGGGATTGTTCTAATACTTAACCCGGCAGAACTCGCGCCCTTAAATGTCACGTAAGCACTCGCATATACAGCATTTTGCTCACGCTAAACAAACAGTCTTTTAAATACCTAAAATATAGCACGTGGGTTTTTTTTGTTATGAATATAATACTACACATTAGATTTCATGAATTAAATATTTATTGAAAGAAAAAACAATGATATACGTTTATTTACGACATTAACATTTAGGAACTTAGATTTACCAGCCTTCTCATGTAGTCTTTGGGAAAAAATAAAAAAAAATAAGCTCAACCTAAAATTTCTTAAAACAAAACATAACATCTTAATCCTCATCATATAACCTAGACTTACATATATCACACAAAATTTTTGCATGTTCTGAACATATTTTTTTTTACAGTAAACACAAGCCTTTTTCGTTTTGCGATTTTTACGCCTTGGGTACATCGCACATATTCCAGATGGTGTTACAGTTTCGGGAACGTCTCTTTTGTTTGAAAATCGGGTTATAATCTGTTTAAGGTGATATTATATATTTTGCAAAGAGCTTCTTCGATTGATGTTTTCTTGGGTTAGTGTGAGAGACAGCTTTTTCAAATATTCCCTCCTGGAGATCAAATCATCGCAATTTCGGTGATAAATAATTTGACTATTGATACCTCCTATATTTAAAATGGAAAAAAAATTCTCAGTGGCCACCATTCTCAGTTTTACCCCTGGTCTACTGTCAACTATGTTATGTGACCTTGTTCTTATATTGGTACGTTGTGGACGATAATTCCACTTGGTAATATTATCTTGCCTAAGTAATGTAAACCGTGCTCGGATTGACTTGAATAATTCTCACCTTCTTCATCTTCGCACGATGACTGTTCCGTGTCGATGCAATGTTCACTGTGATCACTAATCACTATCTCCGTTACTCTCTGCTCTGTCAATCCTTCTATCTGGATCCTCTATTTCCTCTGTACCTTTTTCCATCAGCCACGCCACAATTTTTTGCTCCCTTTTATCCATCGACAATAAACATAGATCTAATTTTATTATTTCAAATTATAGTTTATACACAAACCATCACTGTTAATTAAAAAAAATGATATTAAAGGTAGAATATAAAAATATTAAACATTTGAAAAAAACTTGCTCACAAAAACAATACTTACATCGATACTCGCGCGATGAGCAAAACCCCGCGCGTTGGAGATGATTCGAACAAACCTTCCTCTATGACTAACTGGAGCACACTTACCCAAGGCCAACGTATGTTGCGGGACGGAGAGGGAATAAAACTCAGCTACACGGCACAAGAGACTGTCAGGTAGGTTTTTGACAGAATGGCGCCATTTTTAAATTTACGAGCAAAATGCTCATAGCGCGAGTTCTTGCGGGTTAATACTACTAAGCAAAATTCCACATTTATCATCACCGTAATTATTATGTGACAAAAATGCATCAATTTAAAAGAAAGAAAAAAAGAAAAAAAAAGTGTTTGAAATATTCGTAAGTTATATGTATAAATAACAGAAGAATCTCGAGTTTAGGCAGTCTTACAAAATGCGTTACTGCACAATGAATTAACAGTGTTTTACTTATAAAATTGAAGTGATAAACGATATTTATTTTATAGGATATGGTGACAAACGAGCACACAGTCCACCTGATAGTAAATGGTTGCTGTGACCCATAGACATCTACATCTATCTTCGATTACGAATCAAAATGCGGATGCGTTGTCACCTGTGAGGACTAAGATGGAATGCCTAGTTTCCAGTAAAAAGGGTCTCCGGTGCTCTACACTCACCATACGAAACACAGTAGTATTGAACTGCTATTTTACGCTGGTATTCTGTGAGAGCGTGGTCCTTCCCCGATCGAGCCGACCCATTCGTGCTACAGCTATACTACTAATAGTTGCAGCACGGCTCTACCACGTATAACAATATTATTTTACTGATCACCTAATGGTAAGTAGCATTTGCAGTCCATGGATACCTACAGCCAAGTTCTTACGAACAAGGTTACAAATGCGTTGTCACCTCTAAGGTCTTAGTCCTCAATTTTGTAGTTATACTGGCTCTCTATAATTTTCAGACACAGCAGTTCACGCACGGTCATTTGGCGGCTGAAGTAAGTAAAATTATTGCACCAAACCTACCCAAAACAGACTCCAAGGGAGTCTTATAACCAATCAAAACGTGCCAACTTTCAAACATTCAGGCTTTCATTAACTCTTTTTTTTATGGAATAGGGGGCAAACGAGCATGCGGCTCACCTGATGGTAAGTGACTACCGCCGCCCATGAACAACCGCAACACCAGGGGAATTGCAGATGCGTTGCCGACCTTTTAGAAAGGTGTAAGCTCTTTTCTTGAAGGTTCCTAAGTCGTATCGGTCCGGAAAATTCGCTGGTGGTAATTGATTCCACAAGGAAGTCGTGCAAGGGAGAAAACGTCTTCTAAATCACACAGTGGTGGACCGCCAATCATCCAGATGGTATGGATGGTAACGCGAGTTTTGTCGCGATGTGCGATGGTGAAATTGAGCGGCTGGAATTAGTCCGAACAATTCCTCAGAGCACTCCCCGTGATAGATGCGATAAAATACGCAAAGAGATGCAACATCTCTACGCAGTGCCAGTGTATCGAGCCGATCAGAAAGAACTCGGTCGTCGACGATTCGAACCGCTCTGCGCTGGATGCGGTCAAGTGGAAGGGGCTGGCACTGGGGTGCCCCGGCCCAGAGATGAGAACAGTATTACTCATTACAGCTTATCAAAAGTCCACCGCTGAATATAGACCTCCCACTTCGAAAACATATTAGGGAGTTTGCCTTAGTTGCTACTCTTTGGTGGGCAACCCCAGTTTTATATTATTTTCTGTTGTTATTAGGAAGCTACTGCCCATCTCTTGCATAATTTTTATCTCAGTCGCTTCTTACGTCACCCACGGGATTACATGGGATAGTGGATCCTCACGCGCACAAAGAAACGTATGCAAATGTTATTGCGCCATCTCAAGAACTCTTGCTGGGTTACCTTGTTGCAGTTCCTACCCATGCCTACCTCGGCGTATTTAGTATGTAGGTAATACCTATATGCAGGGGTAGACTTTATTTTCATAGAATAGAATTATTTCTATTTTTCTTTATCTTCATCAGCCGCTAAAAGTCCGCTGCGCCACATAGATACAAGTTGTAGGGAGGATTTGCAATACGCTTGGCAGACGGTTTGGCAATCTGCCAAACAGGCTACACGGTGTGAGCGCCTTTGATGCTGCTAAATTTTATATAATGCAAGTAATAACTGAGAGAGGGCGAGAGGTGCTCTTGAAACTAGATAAGACACATCATTCTATGTTATTATACGCGGTACTCACCTCATTCATTTTTAACATCTTTAAGTCAATAAGTCATAAAATGTTTCTTTATTTGTCCCGTATGCGTATTCCGTTCATCCAATTAATAACTTTGGTAAGTAGTTGTGAGCGCACCCGCGGTCTGATAAAAAAGAAGCATTACTACGCATTCCGGACACGGACACAGCTAGTAGATATTATATAATAATAATTATTTGAAATAAATTAATTGCACACATCAAACGGGAAGCGAGAGAGGCGTCAACTTGATAAAGTCACTGTTCAGTTTACACCGAACACATTATATACGCGTCGGCATTTTACTTTAAAGTTTTTATTTAAGTCAGTACATTGAACGGACACCAACAAGGTCTCGGGTGCTAACATACCTAACATTTGTAAACATTATAACATTAAACATTTTGTGCATAAACAGTGGTAGAGCCACGCGGCAGCTTTTGCTGTCACACGGATGGGCCGGCTCGAACCGGGGTGGTACCACGACCTCACAGAAAACCAGCGTGAAGTAGAGGTTCACCTCTGCGTTTCGTTTGGTGAGTGCAGGTGGCCGGAGGCCCTTTTTACTGGAAATGAGGCATTCCATCTTAGTCCTCACGGGTGACAACGCATCTACATTTTGAATTGTAATAGAGGATAGATGTAGATGTCTATGGGCCGCAGCAACCACTTACCATCAGGTGGACTGTGTGCTCGTTTGTCACCCATATCCTATAAAAAAAAAAGTGTTTTAAGTAACCTTTACATCAAAAGGTGTTGAATACCACAACAGTCACGCTACCAGCTTGTATCTCACGCTTTGATAACGTGGTTCTCTTTCATCATTTCATTCATTTTATGGAACTCGGAACTATATAGTACCTATGTACCTATAACTAACATACCTAACCACACATACTCTTTTGTTCATTAGGATAATGTATTATATAATGGTAGTGTTTGGTTAATTTCGAATATACATGAATAGAATAGAATACAATAATTTTAATTCACTAAAGATTACAATAATACTTTTGCTACTAGTTCGAAAAAAAACTGTCCTGGCATGACGAACCAGTAAGAAACCCAACGGGACCTTTTTTAATAAAATTATTTCAATATTTTATTTTATACAATTGGTATGAAGACATTAGAAACAGTATGGTAGCGATCACCTCATTTCCAAGGGTGATTTTTAATGATTTCTGGAGATCTTGTGAGAAATAAAGATATATTTAACTTTTACCAATGGTTCAGAAAATAGGAAATTGTAGACCCTTTTACTGATAACGAGAAATTCTGTTTTAGTCCTCAGGAGTGGCAACGCATTTTGATTCCTGTTAGAAGGTAGATGTAGGTGTTTCTGTGCCCCAGCATACACTTACCATTAGGTGATATTTGTAAGATTGTAAATAAGTGTTTCAGTTTTTACATTAGATGTAGCGCCTGAAGAAAAACAATAGCAATGTTTCATATTGTCGTATACTGCGTTGAGTTTTTCTTGCCTTCATTTCTTCCAGAGTTAGAGTGAGCGGCAGATTTACGGTATTACAATAAGCTTCACTTTTTTCAGTTAATCCCCTATACCTGAGGTAGGTACATAAAACGGGGACTCTTTAGTTTGACCGGCGGTCGATATAGAGACGCTCAGGTGTTAAAGGTGTAAAAAAATGACCCAAAAATACGTGATAGCAATAAGTCAGCCGCTTTGACATCTTGAAGTATTAAATAAAAGTTACCGAAAAATAACATTGGCAGACACCTATGACGGTTTCAAGGTCATGGCAGACAGGTTGAAAAGTACAATTTTTATTAATTATTTACGTAATTTCAATAAAGCTGCAATTTATATATATTGTTGATACTATTATTTGACATGTGTAATTTTCACGGCAGACATATTGTGGTTGTATCACCCAGGCATACAACAAACTTCTGGGGCGCCCATAAGCGCGTACTATAATAGCGCTCGCTCTAATCCAGTCTTTTTCTTTCTTGTTTTGTACGCTCTGATACGGATATCATAATAATCATGCTTGGTAATATGATACATTTAATAATTTAAAATTAAAAATTTTGTAGAGCCGACTTCAATATAAGTTATTAAGAATAACTCAAAAACTATTGGTCTGACCATGATCAAATTCATATGAGACCACAAGAGAAGTATCAGCTTTCAAGTAAAAAAGAATCATCAAAATCGGTTCACCCAGTAAAAAATTATGAGGTAACACACATAAAAAACATACAGTCGAATTGAGTACCATCTCCTTTTTGGAAGTCGGCAGAAAAAAATAGGTCTTCAGAAGTATGGATTCTCACGGGAACAGAAAATAATAAATGATTAATAAATATTTCAAAAATTTATGAGCAACGTGGTGATGTATTGAGTGAAAGTTTGCTTGGTTTCTATGTATTTACGGGCTGTGAATATAATCCAGCTTTATTTAATAAGGGGAACAAAACGACCCTTTCCCTCACTGGCCTTATGTTTGACCCTTCACTTCTGATCCCTCACTGGCTCTTAAACTAAGTAGCTTTCAACGCGATTTGGCTTTGATAACCTGGCGACTTTGATAAATAGGTTTCTTGGCTTCTAAATCGTGATTCATCAACATCATCATCATTAATTAAAGCAGATCTCAAGTTCACCGACGTACAAATAAAACAGTACCTCAAAGAATGCTAGAGAGAAAGGTCCTGAGCCACCTGCATCAATCAAAATCTTGCACCTCTTAACTTAACGTCTCTATATCTAGTGACAATTTGCTTTCCGGTAGGGGGCCACTCTATAATCTTTCTCTCCATTGGCTTTCGGTTCTTTTGGTCGGCCACCCCATTGCCACATCATCTCACTACTAGATTCAAATCCCAGCCGAAACTAAAATTTGTCAACAAACACAAATCGTTACTTTTCATTTTGGAAAGTGTTTAAAAGGATATCACAAAAGGTTGTTTTATTAAATCATACAATTAAAAGGATTGTTACTGGTTTACTGGCTTAATGTCAACAATTTGCTTTCAAAAGGTAGGTAATAAAATAAAACAACATGAAATGTTAAACCGTACCGTCACAACCTATTAAAGTCCACTGCTCAACATAGGCCTCACCCATAGATTTCCTCATTGGGGGGATACTTGCTATAGTTGTCACGCTTGGCAAGCGGATTGGCAAACCGCAGTTTTTTTTATTTTAGGTCGTTATTGAGAAGACGCTGTTACCCATCTCCTGATTTGTTTCCCTCTGTCGCCTTTTACGACACCTACGGGATGGAATGGGGTAGTGGATATTCTTACACTGCCATTACACGGTAATGTTAAACAGTGTGCTATAATACCAATGTGCTTTTAAATGGGGAAAAGCTGAGTCTTGTTGAATCCACCGTTTTTCTCGGAGTTACACTTGACGCAAAGCTTCAATGGGGCCCATTTATTTAAACTAGCTAAGTAGCAATCTTAGTTCTGCAGCATAATATGCTATAAAAAAGATAAGAGACCTTACATGTGTTGAAAGCATAATGTAATCTTGTTGTGGGGTAATGCGACTGACATTGAAACTATCTTTGTTTTGTAAAAGAGAGCCGTAAGAATAATTTATAACCCAGGTTTGTAAGAATTCTTTAGAAAAAAAAATTAAAGCAATAAATATAATATTAACTTTAATCTCTCAGTATATTTACGAAAATCTAATGTATGTACGCAAAAACAATGAGTTTTATTGAAAATAGTGATAGTGATGTATATTCTATAAATACTAGAAACAAGCATAAGGTAGTTATACCAGTTTCTCGACTCCAAAGAGTCAGTAAATCCTTTATGGTGCAATGTAGGTACAAAAAAGTATCAAAAAATGTGCAGGACTTATCTATGAAAAAGCTTAAATTTTTTATTAAATAATAATTGTTTAGTAAGGTTTACGTGATTGATAATAACCCCTGTTAATGAGGTGATCGCTACCATGCTGTTTCTAAATGTTTCCATACTTAATGATATGAAATACTATATTGCATTTTTTAAGTAATTACTTTTTATTCCAGCACAGAGGGTTTTTTCGAACCTATACGCTATTCTATTCGGATGGTTTTTTTTTATAATAGGATAGGATGACAAACGGGCACACAGTGCACCTGATGGTAAGTGTTTGCTGTGATCCATAGAGATCTATATTTATCCTTAATAAAGAATCAAAATGAAGCTGCACTGTCTTCTGTGATGGTTAAGATGGAATACCTCTTTTCCAGTAAGAAAGGTTTCCGGTTCTCTACACTCACCATACGAAACACAACAGTGTTAAGCTGCTGTTTTACGCTGATATTCTGTGAGAGCGTTGTCCTTCCACGGTCGAGCCGACCCATTCGTACCTACCTATACTACGAATATAGCTGCAGTATGGCTCTACCACGTATAAATGTAATTTGTCTTCTACTTCTCGCTTATCTTTGATTTGGATCCCGCCACAAGATGGAGTGACGACCTAGTAAGACATGCAGGAAGTCGATGGATGCAGGTGGCTCAGGACCGTGCTTTGTGGAATTTTTTAAGGGAGGCCTATGTTCAGCAGTGGACTTGTGGAAGGATGTAATGATAAACAAGTATATAAGCAAGTAAATAAGCAAGGGTATAGATTAATATTTATATTATTAGATATTGGTGTGATAATAAAGTAAAAATATCCTTGAAAAATATCATTACAATAACAAAATAATAACAATAATGAAACCACTTAAACATAGGATAGAATAAGGCCATAGTGTGCCGTGTGAAGGGAGAAGAAAATTTTTTATGGCAATATAGCAAGATCGAAAAGGATAGCATATCTCATTTTTCTCATGACTCTGTATCTGGTTTTTAATGACAGGTCATCACAAGTCAGCACACAACGAATGAGCTCCTCAGTATTTGTGATTTCTTTAATTTATGTAATCGTGGTTATCTTTTCTAAATTCAATTGTCTTCAACAATGGTTAATTGTTCTGTGAGTGGCTGCGGTGTTAATAAAAGAAATAATCCTGATAATTGCACGTATCACAGGTTAATTCTCAGGACGGCGTCATTGTTATGATGCGTTTATTTTAGGTTAAAATTTATGGTTCATTCTGCAAAAACTGATATTGAAATTATTATTCATTGCAAAGCAATAAATAACGATTTCAATACCTTTGTTAATTTATATTTTCAAAAAAATGTCACGTTGTCGGTAATTTGCATGATCTTGTATAAAATATTTTAATGTATCGAACATTAAAATATTTTATAGGTACGTCTTGTTCGTGATTGATTCAACTTTTTGGAAACAATTTTCGATCTTTATCTTGAATGTTTATGATGAAATGAGAAACATGCAGCCCACACAACAAGAAGAGGATAAAAGTAAATGCTCGATTTGCGTTGTAAAAACGTCACTTTATTTTGATCTTTAACTTTGATATTATATTATTTTATTTTAACTTGTTTTTGTGTTTGTTGCGTCACAATTTGGACCAAATGTTTTAAGTGATGGGTATTTTTAATAACCTTAGATCATTTTTACTCTCTAGATAACGCGTCACGCAATGAGCGATGCAACAAAAATAGGCCAGTATATATAAGCGTTTATGTGTGAGGCATGCGCACACGCTTAGCTGTTGCTATGGTGACTAAATAAATATTAAATACCTATGACTTACACTAGCGTCATTTTTTTTGGAGTTTATGGCC
The DNA here is from genome assembly GCA_033319125.1 of Parnassius glacialis. Lineage (NCBI taxonomy): Eukaryota > Metazoa > Arthropoda > Insecta > Lepidoptera > Papilionidae > Parnassius > Parnassius glacialis. The sequence continues at coordinate 40,772,876 of JAVANC010000019.1, read as the reverse complement.
TGGTATCTAGACCTACACTAGCGTCATTTGTATCTGGGAGATTCCAGCTAATTAATATATCCCGATAAAATGGGGAAAACTGTAAAATTGTCATGTTGATAAAATCATAAATTATAATATTTTAATATGGTGTTTTCAATTGTGTGTTTAGCTATCTGTTGAGTAAGAATCTATTTTTTTGTAAAGAAAAATATAATTAAATAAAAATCAATTACGCATTTACAAAATATGTTTTATTATTTAATGTATGGTATCGACTTATAAAAATACTAGAGGTTGGCCGGCGGCTTCGTCTACATCATATTTGGCTTTTTCTTATTATGTCCACCCATCGGCTTCTAATTATAGGATCAATAGATATCTTAAAACCATGTATCCAAACGGTCACATTCGAGTTTGACAATTATTATACAATACTATTTATTAATACAAATAAAAAAAGAGAAAAAAACAAAGAAAACATATTTAAGACTAAATAAAAAACACCCGACTGCGCGGAAGCTTGCAAAACTAAAACAATCGGTCCTTCCGTTTAGGCTGTAGGCTCAGCCAAACAATTTTTAAAATATACCCACATACACATACATTCACACACCTTCCTTCTTTATTTCCTCCTTCTAGTGCAGTCTGCAGGAGCGGGGAGCGCTTTAGAGGCTAACAATTAGCTGATACTTTTTTTGACGCTTTTCAGCCGCCGTTACTCTATCTAGAGAGTAAATAATCTAAGTTAGTAATGGAATACTTTATAGAAATTTACTTTGCTATTCGCCTAAAATATGAATGTAAACTTAATGATTACAGTAAGAAAACTTGTTGGAATCTAAGATGTTTTTAAAAAAATAGATACGTCATACTCGCTCTAAAATGGCAATAAGAAAGTCTGGTAATTCCCCGACTCGCATTCAGTCGGGCACGCTCTCGCGTCGCGGCTATACCTTTGCTACAGCGCATAAATCTTCTAGTTATTCGTGGCAAAAATGCCTTGCTGTGTTTTTAAGTGGTGTACAAATTACACGGCAACTGTTAGAGACAAGAAAAAAGTCTCATTAATATTTTGAATATAGATGTTTTGTTCATAATTGGTTTTATTATTTCAACAGTTACCGCTATTGTAAACTTTGACGCTAGCTAGTGTGTTCATTTTCCATATCGGTATGTCACGCGCTCGCGCCAATGGGCGCTCAGCAGCAATCAATACGTACTAATGATGTATACTCTTCTTTTTCTAACGATAGGTATAAAGGTAGGTATAGGCCCTATCAATTGTCACTTTTTGTTGACGCATCGTGTCATAATAAATAACTGTACGTACATATAGTACTACCTGCGCCACTTTAAAATACCATAATGTTAGTGTGTAACCTGTCTATCTTTTTAGTACGTCTTTGGTTGGAACCAGTCAAATAAAACTGTTCTGTTTAAAGGCCAAAAAATAATCGTATTTTTTTAAAATCATTATGATATATTTTACTAATGAAATAAAAAACGGAGACATGGAGAGTGTATAATGACTGTTTAATTTTTCATATAAGCTACCTGTTTATACTTTATTTATGTACATTATATTAAAAAGCTTGGCGTGCATAGCAGAACGGGACAGAATTTCATGCCGCCACACCGCTTACAACTTTACAAGGCGCAGGTTTGGCCTCTCATGGAATACTGTTCTCATCTCTGGACCGAGGCACCCCAGTGCCAGCTCCTTCCACTTAACCGCATCCAGCGCAGAACATCTTAAACTGCCCACGTCCGAGTTTTTTCTGATTGACTCGATTCACTTGCACTGTGAAGAGATACATCTTTTTGTTGCTACAGCATCCCTTTGCATTCTTTATCGCATTTGAGGAATTGTTTACAAGAAGAAGTAAACAGCCGAATACATTTTGGGCAAAAACGGCCAACCACGGCTGAAATAGCAATAAAAAAATCGAACGGACTCAAGTTACTAGATACATAGTATATACACCAATTTTGTTCCGTGGGTTTCCAAAGGGTAGACTTGCGGACCAAAATACTTTATCGCATTCAGTAAATGGCGGAATAAAAGTGTTGATCACATTATGTTAAAATACCAATACCAGGGACGGCAATATGTTACAGGTGTGAAAACACTGGTATCTACTGTAATTATTGTTAATCCACCAGCCAAGTGTAAAATCCTCTGACAGTAAGGTAAATCCTGTCTACTCCTCAACTTAATGGTCTACTGAGGGTCTTTTAAATATTTTGAATAAAGGGTTGAGCGCCTTTTATCCAAACTATTTTTAGTTAAGCTATGATAAAAAAATGTGACCAGCAAAAAGTTAAAACATGGGGTCTTAGCGTTAAATAACCGCGAGACCCAAAACACTAAATACATAAAATTACGTACTTATGGCGTAAAAGTGGTGTGATTATATAGGTATATTAAATGGCTGGTTGAAATAATTTAAGAAACGATGTAACAAGTCCTTCAAAGGTCTCAAGTTTTTTATCCACCTAGAAGTCTGTTGGGTGAAACTGTCGCCAATATCTCTGTGAAGAGTTTTGTGAAAAATACAAATCAGATTAGGCTGTATAGTCAAAGACCTTTGTCTACCTTAGTCAGTGATTCGCAAGGAGATTGTAAAATATAGGGAGTGCGCATATAACCTCCTTGGTGATTCGTAATAACAACAAAATATAAAACACCCACACCGTTCCATTTAAGGTTCCTTGTAGATTTTGCATTAAATTTTGAATCATACAAAAAATGGTATATATTTATTATCAGTATTATAATTTGCAAAAAAATTAAGTTAATAATGAAATTGTTGCATCAAATTACTTCTTACTAAAAGAAAAACACAATGTATATTGTTTACACATGATTCTTACGAACGGAACGTGCACGTCATTAAAACGTCATGTCATTCAATTATTTTGGTGATTCATTCATATTTTTCAATATTTATTGGATATTAGTTATCTACGTGTTATTGATTATTTATTTTCGCTCTCTTATTACAATTAAAAACCCAATACGGTGTCTTGAATGGTTTTGTGCTAGTAAAATATATCTAGTAATATTCGTGTAAAATCAACAAAGAGCTCTTTTGATTTTTTTGTTCTTTGTGCAGAATTTTAGCACTCTAAAATGGACTACGTGACTACATTAAAAATCTTAGTGATCGGAGAAAGCGGTGTTGGCAAATCTAGGTAGATATTAGTTTCCACGTATATTGTTTGTGATGATCAAGGACAAGTTAGGTATTATTATTATATTTACAAACTCTTCCAGGCACTTAAAATGAGATACTATATTATTAGTATTTTAATCTTCAAGTTCCAACACATGTCCTTGATGGATGTGGTATTTATAGTTTATAATACGAATGGTCCACCAGCATGACATCACACAATACATATACTATAATAATATGTTTATCATAGTACGCACATATTTTATTTTATGTTAGATACTAATTATACTATGAAGCTAAAATGATTCACATAGATAATTCCTTTTAGTATCATCTTAGCGTTTACAACAGGGGACTATAATGCATCATTTCCGGCTACTATTGGAGTTGACTATAAATGCAAAGTGATGGAAGTGAATGGACTCAAAGTGAAATTGGGCATTTGGGATACAGCAGGCCAAGAACGGTATAGGACTTTGACAAATAGTTTTTACAGGTATTGTATATATCTTTTATAAATATTTATTCATATTATACCTAGGTATATAAAAAAGTAAAATAAAGTTACAGCCTACAGTAAAACTCGCTTAATATGATCACGTTTAATACGATTTCTCGTTTAATACGCCATTTTATGTCAGTCCCTGCAACTTGAGCTATGCTTTCGTACATTTTTGACAAGCTTAATAAGATTCCTCATCCTGTCTAATACGCCATCTGGGTCGGAAAAGTTACATTATTCCATTGATGACAATGTTGCACCCTACGAAACCTGTTCGATCGAAGATCTTATTCAAGATATGAATAACACCCAAAAAGAGGCCCTAAGTAATGACGATGAAGATGAAGGAGAGTCAGTTCCGATTTTGTCAAACGCAGAGGCATTATCAGCAGTAAACAATTTAAGGTGCTATGTATCTTCTTTCAGGAAAAGTGAAGACGCACTACAAAAGTTAAATTATATTGAAAACCTTGTCATTAATAATGCATCAAAATCTTTTTCTCAAACCAAAATAAGTGATTATTTTAAGTAATCTCATAATAAATAATAATTAACTATGATGTAACGTATTTAAATACATATACATATGTATAACATTATACCTTTCTAACAAATTTATAAACATGTATACCGGTACGACTTTCCATTGACTCCCGTCGAGTTGGGGGTTGATACATATTTTTACAAAAAAGTTACACTATTATAAGCACCCACACAAAGTTACAACATGCGATAGCACATATTTTTTGAGAAAAAAGTTATTGAAAATCAATTATTCATGCAATGCTTATGTCTAATCCTACAATAAAACTGACGCCATTTTTTATTGTTATTGTCAGTAGGGATGGTGGATCGAGGTCAATCAATTCGGTTGTTTGACATAAGTTGAACCTAACCTATTTTATTTGTTATCTGCCCTAATTGGTACTGTTAAAATAAAACTAATTTCAATAAGAGATCATTTATTATGGTATCTTTCTTGTTTTTCATAAAATGGAATTATATTTACATTATAAATGCAAACGTAAAAAAATATAGATATTTTAGAAATCGATTTTTTGTGAATCGATACATCAGCTTACGATTTGAATCGATTTATAAATCGACCTTTTTCGGAAAGAATTGACATCCCTACTGACGAGAATGACATTACAAAATGGCGTCAGTTTTATGGTAGGATTAGATATAAACAATGCCAGAATAATTGATTTTCAATAACGTTTTTCTCAAAAATTATGCGTTTCCGCATGTTGTAACTTTGTGTGTGTGCTTATAACAGTGTAACTTTTCTGTAAAAATACGTATCAACCCCCAACTCGACGTGCAGTCAATGGAAAGGTAAGCCCGTATACCTATAATTAAATACTTACACAATATTTGTAAATGATTTATTATTTTCCCTATCCTGCATAATACGCTTTCCCGCATAAGTCGCGATTTTGGTTGGGTCCCTTCAAAATTGTCTTAAGCGGGTTTTACTGTATATATGTCCCACTGCTGGGCACATACCTCTCACTTTTGAGAGGGTTTCAGGACAACAAAGTGTCTCTTGCTCAAAGGCATGATGGCGGACTTCACATGTATTAAAAAAAAATATTTTTTCTCAGACTTGCAGGTTTCTTCATGATGTTTTTCTTCATCACTGAGCATGTGGTAAATCAGCACTACTTTCTAGTTGTATAGACTATTACTTATTAAATTTAAAAGTAAGCATGTCTTTTCTTATAATCTTCAAGTAATTGTGAACATTTTAAATTTTTCATAATGTTATTTACAATGAATGTAAATTGAATTTTATCAAAATTTCATCCTAAGCTGAAAATTAAGGATGATTGTAATACCAGCTCTGCTAGGATAAAACCAAAGGCCTAAAATAATTAACTTTGACATAGGGTTAAGCTTAGCATTTTTTTACGTGGTAGAGCCATGCTGCAGCTATATTACTGGTATAGTTGTAGCACATATGGTACAGAATACCAGCGTAAAATAGCAGCTCCACACTGCTGTGTTTCGTATGGTGAGTGTAGAGAACCGAAGACCCATTTTACTGGAAACAAGGCATTCCAACTTAGTCCTCATGAGTGACACTGATCTGCATTTTGATTCTTTATTGAGGATAAATGTAGATGTCTATGGGCCACAGCAACTATTTACCATCAAGTTTACTGTGTGCTCGTTTGTTACCCCTATCCTATATAAAAAAAAACAATTATTCATTATCTACATTTTTTTGCTTATTAGCAGCCTGTGTTTGACTACTATCTCATATGGTGGTTTGTCACACTATCTTAACTAAAAAAGCCTATTCTTTTTTTTATAGGATAGGGTGACAAACAAGCACACAGTCCACCTGATGGTAAGTGGTTACAGTGGCCCATAGACATCTACATTTATCCTCGTTTGCGAATCAAAATGCAAATGCGTTGTCACCCATGAGGACTAAGGTGGGATGCCTCTTTTCCAGTAAAAAGGGTTCACTATTTCCTTGAAGTCACCCCGATTGTAATTAGATAAAATTACTAATGCTGGCAGATTATTCATCTCCCTTGCTCTAAGCATTACTAAAGACAAACAAAACTATGTGGTTTGAATGTATGGAATGATGTCAACAATATAGTGAAGAACCTAGAACCTAGAACTGCCTGGTTGTCCAATGGAGGAAAGGGAAGAGAGGAATTAAGACATGTAATTCCTGCACACATTCAAGAAATACATCATATAGGATACTGAAAGGCTGGCTGGCTAATCTGCTCCTGTGCTCGAGGCTGATAAGATTGGCTTTTACCTAGTTAGGGTTACCAATAAATCACTAAGCACGTCTCCACTGAAAACAATGCTGCTAGGTAGCATTCTTCAGCATCAACGCATATGTGACAGATTTTGTAGATACTCCACATTAATACATTAAACATTCTGGAAATTTAAGCTCGGAAGCATTTTCTTAGTGTTGGAGGAACAAAAGAAAAACCTTTTTACTTGAAATATATAATAAAATATTTTATACTCTATCATACATAAATTGTATTTCACCAGTATTTTTTTCCAGAGATGCACATGGTGCAATTTTAGTTTATGATGTCTCAGAACCGAAAACACTTGCTAAACTAAACGAGTGGGTAGAAGAACTACAGGTGTACTCCACTAAGAAAAATATTGTCTGTCTTGTAGTTGGCAATAAGATTGATAAGGTAAAAATATTTGTTTTAATGGTTGTGTAACTTTTTAAAATAAGTGATTATAAATTTTTTTACTTGGTAGAGCCATGCTGCAGCTATATTACTATATATAAGTATAGTTGTTGCATAAATGGGTCAGCTTGACCAGGGAAGGACGACGCTTTCACAGAATACCCGCATAAAATAGCAGCTTAACACTGCTGTGTTTTGTATGATCGGTGTAAAAAAACAGAGACCCTTTATACTGGACATGAGATGTTCCATCTTAGTTGTCAAAGGTGACAACGCATCTGCATTTTGCTTCTTAATTGAGGATAGATCTAGATGTCTATGGGCCACATCAACCACTTACCATCAGGTGGGCTGTGTGCTCGTTTGTCACCTTTATTTCATAAAAACAATATTAATCAAGCATCTGTAGACTAATATTTAAGGGTGAAGACTGCAAACTTGAAATTGCTATTTGACTTCTGTGATAAACTACTCCTAACACAGTAGTATATTACTCATGTTTACGTTAGTGTTACTAGTATTCTTTAAAAAAATATATTTATTTTACAGTCCACCTGATGATAAGTGGATGCTGTGGCCCATAGGCATCAACGCCTATCACAGGTTTTAAATGAAAATGTGTTATCATCCTCGAGGACTAAGATGGAATGCGTTGTTATCAGTTAAACAGTCTATGGTTCTCTACAATAATCATGTAGAACATAACATCATTTTGATGACATATTATGCTGATATTCTGTGAATGTTATCTTCCCCCAGTCTAGCCGACCTATATGTGCATCACATTCACAAATTAAAAGTTATGCTAAGGTATTTAACTACAAATTTTACTCTAAAATAATATAAAATGTAGTCTGAAATATTATTAGCAGTTAATATTTGGAGTAAAAGTGAGCAGGTTGTATATTGATAAGATCATAGGTATAAAAGATAAGATACTAGTTTTGATCATTTCTGGTTAATGAGATCTAAACTTTATATTTAAGTAATGAATAAATCCACCACTGATTATTCTTGTGCGGGTCTTGGATGGGGTTTTTTGGAGTCTTAAATTTAAAAAAAAAATTACTCCCACACTAGGATTTTATCTTGTATTGTTTAGGCAGTTTACATACATAAATTGCACAAGGATAAACATCCAGACCTGGAAAAAAATATTTGTAGGCCAAACAAATACTTGTCCCGTGCAGGATTCGAACTCGCGACCCTCAGCGCCGTTACTAATTGCTAATCCACTGTGTCACTGAGCCATCAAGTGTGGATTTGTTCCTACAATTAGGTGTTGATATCGCATTTATCATATTCAAAGTGAAAATGTACATGTTAGATCATTGATTTATATATGTTTATAGAAGAAAATTATTGTTGTTGCGATAATATAAAAAGATAAATGTATAAAATGTAAAAATGTAAAAAGTAATTTTTTTATTAAAATATTTATCTTAGCCACGAGTTGTGCCAAGAGAAGCAGGTCAAGCATTTGCAATGAAACACAGAATGCTCTTCATAGAAAGTAGTGCTAAAACTCAGGAAGGCATCAACTTGGCTTTTGAAGAACTTGTGCAAAAGGTAAGTTTGATCCCAGTTTTCGATAAGTTTTCAATGAAGTGTTATGGAAGTTCGCTGTTTTAAATTTATTGATCTAGCTTACTTAACATTTGTTTTACTATAAATTTCAATATGCTAATGGAAAAGTTTGAACATTTATATACAAAAGAGTGCATTGCTGCGTAAAATTAGATTATTTATTTTAGTATGGATATCAAAAGTTTTTAGCATTTGATATAAAAGGAGAGGAATGAAACTTGTATAATTCGAAAGGTTTATACCATATATGTGGAAAAAAAGCGAACACACTTACGATTTTTCCAAACAAAGTGCATTAACCAATTAAATGATTGGATTTCAACCATATGCAATACCATTATTTTTTTGATAAACCTTACATAAATCGCATTATTTCAGAAGCTTACTACGGTCAGGGGAAGGGACTTAGGTGTTTAACCTCTTAATGCCATAGTTAACGTAGGCTGCCCATCAACCTTTAAATGTTAATTTTGTGTCTGATGATTTTGAAGTCTTGCAGTGGCATGCTTGGGTTTTGATTCGATTTTATTTTATTATTTAAGGGATCTCAAACAGATGGCAGCACCCAGCCATCTTCTTTATTGAAATTGGGATAGTTTTTAATTTGAATAGCTTCCCAAATCATCCTTGGTAGGACTATGCGTTCTGTCACGAGGATTTGTGGTCTATCAAATCTGATATAAACTTAGCGGCACGGAATGTGGCCTAAACGCACTATGAGGTTTATTAAATGAACCGCGATACGGTTACTTTTTGTCTTTGAAAAACTATATTGTTTATTTGAATCTTAAATGCATTAATAATCAAAAAACTTGGTAACTTTATAATTTAATATATAATTTAATAATTTATAATTTAATTTATGATGACTTTGCTAGATCTGTCTATGACTTTGCTCTGGCATATGGTCTAACACAACTGGTTACTTCGCCTACGCGGATCCCAGATGTGGAAGATCATGTACCTTCCCTGTTGGACCTTCTGCTGACCTCTCATCCGGACGGATATCAGGTTTCCGTCGATGCCCCTCTGGGCTCTTCGGACCATTGTCTGATCCGGAGTACGGTGCCACTCACGCTCCAATCGCAGTTGCGATCTACAGCTTGCCGCCGTGTTTGGCACTATAGGTCAGCTGATTGGGACGGGATGCGGTCTTTTTTTGCATCCTACCCTTGGGGGCGGGTTTGCTTCTCGCCGAAGGATCCCAGCGTTGTTGCCGATTCTGTTGCTGATGTGGTACTTCAGAGTATGGAACTTTTTATTCCATCCTCTGTGGTGCCCATCGGAGGCAGATCCCAGCCATGGTTTGGTCGCTCCTGCAAAATAGCATCACGCTATAAGCAGGAGTGCTACCAGGCCTGGGCTGACGCATCAACGTCTCGGGATGTAAACACCAGCGCACTTAAAAAGAAGTATAATTCCGCCTCCAGGTCCTTCAAAAGCGTCATTGCCAAGGCAAGGTCTGAGCACATCGGCAGAATTGGCGAGAAGCTAATTCGCCTTCCTTCGGGAACCCGTGCATTCTGGTCTCTCGCCAAGGCTGTCCAAGGGAACTTCTGTCAGCCATCTCTTCCATCTCTGCACAGAGAGGACGACTCACTGGCCCATGCCGCAAAGGAGAAAGCCGATCTGTTGAGCTCTCTTTTTGCGTCCAACTCGACTCTAGATGACGGGGTGAACACACCGCCGACCATCCCGCGATGTGAGTGCTCCATGCCGGATGTGCGATTTACACAGCGCTCGGTCCGCAAAGCACTCTTCTCCCTAAACGTCAGCAAGTCGAGTGGGCCCGATGGAGTCCCTCCCATTGTGCTGAAGACGTGTGCTCCGGAGTTGGCACCGGTTTTAACGCGTCTTTTCCGGTACTCATACTCCCAAGGCGTAGTCCCGAATTCATGGAAGACAGCTTTGGTGCACCCGATCCCTAAAAAAGGCGACCGCTCAGACCCGTCCAATTACAGGCCTAGCGCCATCACCTCCTTGTTCTCCAAAATAATGGAAGCCATTATAAACTGCCAGCTCATGAGGTACCTTGAGGATCACCAGCTGATTAGTGACCGCCAGTACGGTTTTCGTCGGGGTCGATCAGCTGGTGATCTTCTAGTCTACTTAACTCATAGATGGGCGGAGGCAGTAGAGTCCAAGGGGGAGGCATTAGCCGTTAGTTTGGACGTAGCGAAGGCCTTTGATCGGGTCTGGCACAAAGCGCTTCTTTCGAAGCTTCCTTCCTATGGGCTTCCCGAGAAATTGTGCAAATGGATCACCAGTTTCCTTGCTGATCGGAGCATCGAGGTCGTAGTAGACGGTGCATGTTCTGATTTCAAGCCTATCAACGCTGGTGTTCCACAGCTGTTGTTACAACAGCGTGCTATCACCAATGCTGTTTCTCCTGCATATCAATGATATGTTACTAACTGGTAGCATTCATTGCTATGCGGACGACAGCACTGGTGATGCCTTATATACCGGCCGTGCCAATATTTCTCGGGAAAACGTCGCCGAGTACCGGGACAAACTTGTGTCTGAAGTCGAGTCTTTGCTTAACAAAGTCTCGGATTGGGGCCGACTAAATCTAGTCCAGTTCAATCCCCAGAAGACACAAGTTTGCGCGTTTACCGCTAAAAAGAACCCCTTTGTCGTATCTCCTCAGTTTCAAGGCACTCCCCTTACTGCCTCAGCCAGTATCGGAATCCTTGGCGTCGACATATCGAATAGTGTGCAGTTTCGTGGTCACTTGGAAGGGAAGGCCAAATTGGCCTCTAAAAAGCTTGGCGTGCTCAGCAGATTGAGACAGTATTTCATGCCGGCACATCGCTTGCAACTTTACAAAGCGCAAGTGCGGCCCCACATGGAATACTGTTCTAATCTCTAGGCCGGGGCACCCCAGTGCCAGCTCCTTCCACTTGACCGCATCCAGCGCAGAGCGGTTCGAATCGTCGACGACCGAGTTCTTTCTGATCGGCTCGATACACTGGCACTGCGTAGAGATGTTGCATCTCTTTGCGTATTTTATCGCATTTATCACGGGGAGTGCTCTGAGGAATTGTTCGGACTAATTCCAGCCGCTCAATTTCACCATCGCACATCGCGACAAAACTCGCGTTACCATCCATACCATCTGGATGATTGGCGGTCCACCACTGTGCGATTTAGAATTTAGATTTTGTTTTATTTTCTCCCTCGCATGACTTCCTTGTGGAATCAATTACCACCAGCGAATTTTCCGGACCGATACGACTTAGGAACCTTCAAGAAAAGAGCTTACACCTTTGTAAAAGGTCGGCAACGCATCTGTAATTCCCCTGGTGTTGCGGTTGTTCATGGGCGGCGGTAGTCACTTACCATCAGGTGAGCCGCATGCTCGTTTGCCCCCTATTCTATAAAAAAAAAATTATTGAATAAAAAATAGACATGAAGCACTAAATTTATCAAAATGTTAATAATGAATTTAACAAATTAAAGCTAATAGTAGTTAACGTTAGTAGCGGCTATTTCCACCTCTGGCCCTGATAACCGCCTTCATACGATCAGGCATGCTGTGGATGATGTTTTTGATATCCATTTGGGGTTTTTTCATAGGCGGCCACCAGAGCAGCTATATTAACTGTATAGTTGTAGCACGAATGGGTCGGCTCGATCGAGGAAGGACCACGCTCTCACAGAATGCCAGCGTTAAATAGCAGCTTAACACTGCAGTGTTTCGTACGTGAGTGTAGAGAACCGGAGACCCTTTTTACTGGAGAAGAGGCATTCCATCTTAGTCCTCACGGGTGACAACGCATCTGCATTTTGATTCTTTATTGAGTATAGATGTCTATGGGTTACAGCAACCACTTATCATCATGTGGACTGTGTGCTCTTTTGTCACCCTATCCTATTAAAAAAATCCAATGTAGGAGTGATTTTTTAATCTTCATATAAAGTTTATTTCATTAGATAATTTTTTTTTGCTTCAATAACGATACCGCCACACTAGGATTTTCTCCTGTATCGTGGAGGCAGGTTACAAACATAAATTGCACGCGGACAAACATCCAAACCCGGAACAATTATTTGTAGGCCATACTAATACTTGTTCAGTGCGGGATTCGAACCCGCGGCGGCCCCCAGCGCAACAACTCATTGCTAAGCCACTGCGCCACGGAGCCGTCTAAAATACTTCAACCATTTCACATCTTCACTTATTCAGTCATGTTATAATTTATTTGGTGTACAACTTTAAACTAACTTTTAACGTAATTTAATTAGATACGAGGGGTGATCCAAAAGTAATGATAATCGGTTACTTCAGGTATATACTCACTAGGTCAGCCTAAAAAAATCATATAAATAGATCACGATTTCCGGGAGATACATTCATTTGAATACGAACTGTCAAAGAGATAACATCAACATGGAGAAAAACGAAATTAGAGCTGTCATCAAGTACCTCTGTTTGAAAAAAATGTCTTCAAAAGACATACACAGTGACTTAGTGGAAACATTGGGGGACTCTGCTCCTCCATATTCTACAGTTGCACGCTGGGCCAAGAAGTTTAAACTGGGCAGAACATCCACTGAAGATGAACATCGCGAAGGACGCCCATCCACGTCCCTCACTGAAGACAACGTGAAAAAGTCGAAGATGTTGTGTTGGCAGATCGAAGAGTGACCATCAGGCATGTAGCTGAGGTCACAGGGATCTCATATGGCTGCGTTCAAAGAATCCTTGCGAATGAGTTGCATATGAAAAAGGTAGAAAAATAAATAATTATTTTAACTTTAATTACCGTGTTTTATTTTCATTATCATTACTTTTGGATAACCCCTCGTATATAAAAATAATAATAGTCATAAGATATATAAAATAATAATACATGAGATTTATTTTAGATTATCGAAACACCTGGTCTTTGGGAATCGACAGGCTCTTCATCTAACATCCGTGTATCCAATGAGGAAAGGAGAAAACAGGAAGAATCCTCATGTTATGATTATACCTGTACTATATAATTAGAATTGGCTTTGTTACATATATTATGTAAAGGTTGGCTGTAACCCGAATATTTTTAATAGCTAAGGATCTTAATAAATAACACAAATATTTCTATTTTTTTATAGTGGTATGTTTTTATATTGAATTTATTTTCATTGTCAGATTATAATAAATAATTTCATGTTAGTGTTACCATTACAAATTATTCCATCTGTCTCTCATCATGAATTTGTATATTATGCAGAAACGCAGTGAAAATTTAACAATGTTTATCGTATGCATATCTATTGAATCAATATCTAGTATTACATGGAACTTCAGGAACCTGGCGTTAGAATTTTACATAGAAATGTGGGAAATTAAGTCACGAAAAATGTAAAGCCAAAGTTAAAGTGAAAACTTATTGTGCAATTTAAGTTTAAAGCTCTTAATATCGTCAAAATATATACACCACTACTGATAGTCAAAACTAAAAGAAACTATTAAAGTTTAATGATGATATAGGTATTTATTATATGTATATATTATATTCTTACAAATAAAATTTATGTTTGATTTGTATCCTAGCATATAAAATGTATGTTTCTGTTGTCTTCACAGATAGGTGCAATTTTTATAAGTTTAGAAGCCAGGGTTATATTAGTTAAAAGATTTTTGGCAGATAAATATATTATTTTATATATTTATTTAAACGTGTGTGAATATTATGATCTCCCGAAATAAAATGGTGTCTTACCCAGTTTTGTTGTGATTTTTAAAATAGGTACTAGCGCGCAAATTCACTCCTCAAACGTAAATGCAAAACTGAACACTAAAAAAAATCAAATAATATTAAATACGTAATCATTTAATATCATTTGATTTATTTTTAGAGATTTTACAACCAAATAAGGTCATAATATAAAATTTAAATACAAAAATTTAAATAAAAATAATTTGCACATTACAAATATATAATATGCAGTAAATCAGACCAACGGATCAGTAAGCTCAAATGGCAATGGGCTGGCCGGCCATATAGCTCGAAGAACCGATAACCGATGAAGACGAGAGGTTTTGGAGTGACAGCCTAACACCGGTAAACGAAGTGTAGGGGGACCTCCCACTAGATGGAATGACGTTCTGGTAAGAGATGCAGGTGGATTAACAGTGGATTTGTGTGGGGCTGTAATGATGGTGTTGAAGGATAAAATGTTAGTTTAACAGTCCTATACTTACCGTGCTTGTCGAAACATTTTTCTTCATTTATTTAATCAAAAAAAAAAAAGTAGAGGTTACCAATTCAACTGTATTATAATAAGTGTAGAGCTCGTTCAAGTAGAAATAAACCTAGCAAGCTAACAGCATAGCAAAGTGGCGAAGCAATCAGCTTTGTAGCGGTTTCTAACGGTTGTCGCAGTAACGGTTGAGCAATCAGTTTCAAAATAGGAGGTTCAGATGCCTGGATGATCAGTAATCGATTGCTGAAAACAGAATTTGAAAATTCGAAACCGTTCTCGAGATAATCGTGGGACAGACGGACATACATCGTGAAATCAATAAGTGTCTTCGCAAGCTTCGCCACTTAATAACGCGCCCAACTAATTAATTGGCGACTTAGATGTGTGTGGGCTAATATTAATGATGCTTATTTCACTGTGTGTGAAATTCGACTATGCCGTGAATTTATTATCAATATGCGTTCACACAGTATGCGGCACAAGAGCAGTGGTAGCTCAGGAGCATATCGCTCGCTGTAAATTTCATCGTACGCGAGCAACCCGGGTTCGATCCCCGCCCCGGCACCATAGAAATTGTTACAAATTGCAATTTTAAGTACTGATTTACGACGTTTTCGGCGGTGAAGGAAAATATCGTGAGGAAACCCGCATGTCTGAGAAATAATAAATAAAAAAATATTTCGAAGACATGTGAAGGCACTTCTTTGCCTTACCTCTCTCAGAAGTGAGAGGAGGCCTGTGTGCAGCAGTGGGACGTATATAGGCTGTAATTTTATGCGTTGGTTGCTTTGACATTCCTTGCTTTAAGGCATTCCTTGGGAGATTTCTATGTTCAGTAATGGACTTGTGTAGGGTCTGTATATATTTTTATTTATGGAAAAGGAGGCAAACTAGCATACGGCTCACCTGATGATAATTGATTACCGTCGCCCATGATGATCATGGCGGCGATGATGGTTGTAAGTCTAGTGAGTAATTCGGAACGCATACTAAATTGTGCTGCACTGACGCAATAGACACTTCGAAAAAACTTTTTTGAATTTATCAAGAGACCTTTGGCCCTATGACGACGAAATAAAAAAAAAAGTAACAAAATATTAAAGTTGGGCTTTAATAATAACTAATGTTTTATTTGTTTTTTGCGAATGTTCAATTTTATAAAAGGTGAAAAATATAGGTATTTTTCATAGCATTTTATTTGTGTGAAGTTACTCATGAAAATAGCTTATCTTAGAATAATAATGCTTTTGTTATGTTGTCTCGTATAGATGTTGCAAAGCATATTTTTAAATATTTTTAGTATTCCATATTTTTTAGGTTCATAAGGCAACAGACTGTCCGCCGCGTGTTGACGAATTTTACGTCTTCGAAAACATTTGCGCATGTAATTTATATACTCGTATACTAAAAAGGTAGAGGTTATTGCTTAGAATAAATTTTGCTAGTTAATAATATGCACCTTTTGTTTTGTTTTTTTTTTCAATTGGGTTCGGGCCAACCTTCTAAGATGTGATACTTTGTACGATATAGCTTGTAAATAAAACAATGAGTACAGTAAAATAAAACGTTTTTCACATTTTAAAAGAAATAATAAGGGATATGTACTAATTATTAAGACACATTATGGGGCTAATCTCGTTTCGAATTTTTTTATCCATAAATCTTGTTGGTAATGTATAAAATATTGTATTTTGATTTTTTTTTGTTGTTTGTCAGTAAACCTTTTTCATAATATCTTTGCCAGCATTGTAAAATTGTGCTGCCATCAAAGCTTTATTTAACAATGTAATATTATGTAGTTACTAAGAAGAAAATATATTTGGGTTTAATATTGTGGAATTAGTAAATTTTTATCAATTTCAATTTTATATTACATAAGCGTTATTTGTGTTACTAAAATATATATTATCTAAAAAAAAAACCTGTCCGATCCGAAAGGCGTACCTACGCAGTTACCGCAATGATGTTTTTAAAAATAAAACGTTTATTCACATTTTAAGAGAAATACAATGGGATAGTTTCAAAAATGTCAGTGCGTCATCGCTTTCATAAAATAAAATAATATTTTATTTTAGTGAATATTCAAATACTATTATTATGGCGGAGGAGGTGACTGAGCACAAATGTGTGTCAAGGGTTTGTCGTCATCGCGTTTGGTAGTGGATTTATAAATGAAATAAAGATATGGACGAATTAGTGTTTATTTGGATGGTGATAAGCAATACCATGTCAAGCCACACGACCTTTATTTTGAGAAAATGGCGTCTAAAGATGTCATACCAATTTTCAATAAATTTGTTTGAAAAAATATTTACCCACCGGTTCTTTTCTATTTGATGAAAGGAATAATGGATTGAAAGTAGATTTTTATCATAAAAAAGAAAATACTGATAAGTTTTAAAAAAAAATAAAAGATTATTGCATATTGCAAAATATGGAATACGCTATAGTATTCGAAACAGGAAATTAAGGAACATAACACTATTTTGCTAAATTCTAATTACTGTATTTAATGAAAGTAAATGTATGCTAAGGAGCATAAATGAATATTGATAAAAGTATATTCTCACTAGAGATGGGCCGAATTTCGGTTCACATTCGGTTCAACCGAATTTCGGCAGCTTGAACCGAACTTCGACATTCGGCCGAAATTCGGTACAAGAAAAATAATACCTACTTGCACTTATCTTTACTGAATTATAAGGTGCTTCTAAATTACAATATGCCATGGCTGCAACTGGTGGTTCTACTGAACCACTTTCCCCAAGGAACCCATAGGTCAATTCTCAAAAAAAAAATTGCACTTTGTATGGAAATCGGTCAGCTGATTGGCCACGTCTCCATACAAACAACCGTGGCATATATTTTAGAAGCACCTTATATAACAACATTAGATACTGTAAAATAAAATATATTATTTTTACTCACTCATAATCAATTATTTATTTAGGAACATTGTAAATGTAAACCTTATATTAAGTCAGTTCTTATCTTATTACTAACCTTAATCTTAGTTAATTAGTTCTTAATCTTAGAAATCCCTACCTAATTAATAATTAGACATACTATTACAAAAATGAAATAAACTTTGTATTCTTCTAGGAAACATCTGTATAGGAGTCCGTAAATTAAATAAAAAAATAACGTTTTTGATTCAACATTCATTAACCTCAAGTATTTTTTATTACAATTAAAGGGTATTTTTTTCAACAATCATATTAAACCAACTTTTCTTATCTATCTATTCATATTTAAAATTTACTAGAGGCAGGTTATGGTGCAAAAACACCAAAGACTGCCTTATCTGGCAGAAGTTTGTTACGTTTTTTTTCGTATATGTTTCCTGCCTCCGAAAAAAGTAGCTCAGAATATACAGAGCTTCCGGGACACAATAAGTATATTCGAGCCAAACAACTCATATTAGGGAACTTGTCTCTATTCTTAGCCCACCAGCCATATGGACATAGGTTTTTAAGTAGTAGAACTTCACTGAGATATGTCTAGCTCTGACGCAATCGGACTTTTGGTTTCTTCTACATCTATCGGTAACTTTACTGCTGCTAGCTCTTCGTAGCAGCTCCAGAATGTTCTGTGTGTGTTTTCACAATTGGATGATGACGTGGATCTCTGTGCTACTTGAACAACTTCTTCATCACTACTTGACCCAATATCCTCGCTCCTTCTTACAAATTCCGCCAGAAAAGTTCGTCTGATCATTGATACATTATCTGGTGTAAAAAAAATCATTTTGTAGCGTGGATCTAGCATTGTTGTTAGACTATAGTACTTGTCATCTTCAATCCCCTGACAACGTCTATCAAGTCCTTCTTTTAGTGACGAACGCATTGTGTTTATAATAGAACAAGCCACTTTAACTTCTTCTTTGATCAAATACTTCGAAAGAATCGTCAAGTTAGGAATGACCTCTGATATACAGGAGTATGAAGAGCTCATTTTTTTGTGATTTCTTCGAAAGGTTGAAGTAAAGCAAGACATTCTTTCAGAAGATCCCATTGTCTCTGTAAAATTTTGAAAATTTATTGTGTTACTGTTGTCAGATATGTACAAATCTCTTTTGCTCCAGTAACCTTTCAACCATATAAAAAGTGCTATTCCAGCGGGTGCTGACGTCTTGAATAAGTTTGTGCTTGGGTACATTGAGCTCAGTCTGTATCAGCTGCAATTTTTCTTGAGCCGGTTGTGAGTGATTCAAATGAGTCACTATACGACGCCCTACCGCTATTGCTTCATTAACACTTTCCTGCGTGTCTAAAGCACCGTGAATTGCTCGTTGCAAAGTATGAATGAAGCACGTTTTTCCTTCAAAACGACTGTCATTTACGGCTTTCACAATGTTGCGGCCGTTATCAGTGACGATAACATGTATTTTGTCTGAGATGTTCCATGACTCAACTATTTCTTCTAGAGCACACTGGATATTATGCGCAGTATGCTGCTCTGAAAACGATTTCATTTTCAGCATCCCATGTTGCAGTACAAAATTGTTGTCAAGCCAGTGAACAGTAAAACTTAAAAAACACAGCATATTATTGATGCACGTCCACATGTCGCTTGTAACTGAAATCGTTTTAGCTTCGGATAGTTGGTTGAAAATATTCTTTTTTAATTGTTCATACATTTCAACTATTACTGTTTCTGTAATGTATTTGTGACTGGCCATCTGGTATTTTGGTTTTAATATGGCTAGCAACCGATTAAATCCGGCATCTTCTACAATAGATGTAGGTTGATTATCCACACATACTCGTACCTATCATTTCTGCTATGGCTTTGTGAATTTGTTTAGCCCTTGGGTCATCTATTTTCCACCTACTTTCAAATGTGCCCTCAATGGTCGCTTGACGTAATGATGACTCCGCTGCGGGCAACTCTTCAGTAGTATTCGACGATGAAGGTCTTACTGAAGGAAGGATTGGATTTGGCGAATGAATGGGATGTTGTAATTGTGTGTATTCTCGATCATGCTTCACACGAAGGTGGTTGGTCAGTGCAGAAGTAGACGCTGAACGTCCACTACCACGACGAGATATCAGTGAATCACATAGGATACATTTCACTTTATTTGGTTGATCAGTTTCTGTATAAAATGTCCAAACACTTGATTTTTTCCTTGCACTCATTTTTGGAATAAGCCAGTAACAAAACTTATCACTTAAAACCTCGTCAATCCACTTAAAACAATTATTTCTGTTGATTACAATCGCACGCGACACGCGCTGATGTTGTGACGTATTTGATAATGACCGGCCGGCTCGGGGTACGCGGAGGGAACGCGGTGTGCGGGCGGGGTATTTGAAGTAAATGCGTAAACAAGTCACGACGCGTCGCTCTCGAGAAAGCGCGTGAAAATGAACCGAAGTTCGGCCGAACTTCGGCCGAACATTTCATTTGAACTGAATGTTCGGCCGAAGTTCGGATTCGGTTCAAATCACATTCGGCCCATCTCTAATTCTCAGAAGTTAGGTATCTACTTATATGTCATCAACAACTTTAAATCAGTCTTATTTTAGTAGGAATCATTTTCTTGAAGTTAAGTTAGTAAATGAACTGAGGTAGTTTAATATCACTTTAACCTAAATAACTAATGTGATATATTTTCTGCCGACTTCCAAAAAGGAGACGGTACTCAATTCGACTGTATGTTTTTTTTATTTATGTTTGTTACCTCATAACTTTGTACTGGACAAACCGATTTCGATGATTCATTTTTTTATATGAAAGCTGATAGTTCTCGTGTAGTCCCATATGAATTTGATGAAGAAAATTTGATCAAGGTCAGACCAATGGTTATTGAGTTATTCTTAAATAACCTATATTGAAGTCGGCTGTACAAAATTTTTAATTTTAAATTATTTTTTATTACATGAGTCGGGACAAGGCTATTTTAAAGAGATCTTTGAATTTTGAAATCTTTGAAAACATTTTAAAGTATTTATATAATGTTAAAAATATAACTTACAAGAACAATTTAAACTAATTAAAAATAATAATTTTACAAAATTTAGTCTCTCTTCCTGACTAGCCCAATTATTTTCGACTAAGTAAGTGTTTATGTACCGTAAAGGCGGGTTACTTTAGCTGTTTTTTTTTCAGTTATTTTACGAATTTGATCTGTGGTTTGTATTGGTATTGTCCTTTTAGTATTCTTCTATGCTATAAAGAAGCTTGAGGATGTACTCAACAAGATATGAAGTGTATTTTAGAAATATGATACCTAACAGTAACTTTTTTTTAAGTTAAAGTTTGGGCCAAAGTTGTTCTTAGGAAAGGGTTAATTTAACCCCATGAACTTTATCGCTGAAAAATCGCACTTGCAGCTATTATTGGCCAAAGAAACCATCCAGGGCGGAAAGATTGAATATATCCAAGAGAGATTTAATGTAAGAAAAAAGTTCGAAATAAATTAAAACACGATGTAAAATCAATATTATATATTTCAAAAATATTTACAGTAAGTAAATTTCTCAACAATATCTCAACTCAGTAGCAAACTTACAGAAATACAACAATAATATTATCTTAGATTAATTAGGTAACATTTGCAAACGTATATTTTACTTCTCAGTCTAATTAAATTATAATTTCAGTCTTATTTAAATGAGAATCAACGTTTACCAGTAGCATAGGAAATCTAATTTTCTTCTCTTAGTTTCTCTCTTAGTTCTTATTACACGTTCAGTTCCGGAACCGAGAAACAACCCTTTTTCTCCAATTTCGGAGGTCCAATCTTACACAATATGTGGTCCCAACCATAAAGTTGTTCATCTTTTATCGTGGGCCACCGCCAGTACGTCTTACCTTTTTTCATGCACGTTATAAAGGCTCCTACCTCGGAAACTGCTAAGACTTTACCTGGGTATTTGCGTGAGTTCCATGTTACTAGAACATGGTCACCTACAACAACATCTAGATCAAGTGAACCTCCTCGAAAACCTGGTGGCTCTAATGTATCCTGCGGTAACTTTTTGATTTGACGTGCGGGCGAGACCCGCAAGTTTTTGTCTTGACAATCTTCAACAACTACCTGCATTTTCTCTCTTTCACTACATTTTTCTTCAACGATCTGTATACCCTTAATAGATTGAAGGGGAGTGAAGTCTTTAAAAACATCAAACAGCTGTTGCTCTACATCTGTTACTTGAAGAACAGGAGAGCCACACTCCTCTTCTACTTCACTCTCCTGCTGAAGATCAGGCGAATGTCGAAATGTAGGTGCATCAGTATCACTAATCTGACTCACATAGTTGGCCAGAAGAACATCATCCTCAGAGTCATAAGGCATTATGTGGTCTTCAGTGGAAGAAGCTAGACTGATGGTCCTGTCACTGCAGCTTGAAGATGAAGAGACGTTACGTTGTCTTCGTTTTGTTGCCCTTTTCTTTTGCTTTATAGTTTTAGCCTGCTGTAAACCCGATGGACCTGCTTCTGCAAGGTCAGTGGCACAGATTGATTTTCCAGGTGGCACATTAAGTTTCTTTTTCCTAATTGTTTTCTGTTCTGGGCACGCCTCAGCTCGGTACTGCACCAATGTATGCATAAAAGAGTTCCCTATAAGACCTGCGTTTATTATTCGATCTTGTTTGGGTAATCTAGCTAAAGGCTCCTCTTTGTCAGTGGGGTATATGCCTGTCTTTCTGAAACCAGCAATCAAATTCGCCTTGGTCTCGGTCAAAGAATCCAAAGCCGTTTTTAATAGTCGTGGAAACTGATCCTTAGGTGTAGTCGACAGTTTCCTACCCAGTTGACTGTTCTTCCATTGAAGCAATACTTGCCGCCACTTGCACTTCAAAGGTCGAAAATATGCGACGTCTAGTGGCTGAAGTATATGTGTAGCGTTGGGTGGCAAACAAATAAAACTAACATTGTGCTTCTCACACTCGTTCAAAACTGTTTTATTAATGTGTGAAGCAAGGTTGTCTCCAATCACTACTTTTCTACCATTTTTCTTCTTAAGAACTGGCATAAGATGATTGAGAAACCAGTCTTCAAAAGTTGCGCTGTCCATCCATCCGCTCTTTGTCCTATTATATCGAGCGCCTTCGGGACCATTTTCAGTCCAAGTCGACCAGAGATGATCCGACTTATAAACGATGAACGGTGGAACTGTTTCCCCAGCGGCGTTGCCACAGAACATTACAGTAAAATTAACTTTTGTAGCGTTTACTATTGTTTCCGGATATTTTGTTCCTCTTCTGCATAATATAGTATTTTTTCCTGGGTCATCACAAAGGTTGCTTTCATCGTAGTTGAATATGTTTTCGGGTGGAACGCTTTCTAGTTCTTTGTCGATGTTTTCTATAAAATTGGAAATGACATCTTCCGACACTTGAGCTCGGACTCTTTTGATATTGTTAGCAAGTCGCCGTGAAAGAGATTGATGTCGTGAAAGAAAAGAAGCCAACCAGTCTTTACCAGGAATGTTGTTCTTAAAAATTTTTACAACTCTTCCCTGGGATTCAAGGTAATTTTTGATTATCATTTTTAGGTCGAATGCTGTCAGCGGAAACCCATATTCCGAAAGCGCAGTTATGTGAGCTTCAAACGCCTTTTCTTCCTCTTTAGTAAAAATTGTAGGTTTACCTGGTTTGTTAGGGTGTTTCCGGGTTAATTTGTTTTTCAAAGTGCTGCGAGGAATATTAAATAACTCTGCAGCCGCTCTTTGTGTGAGCACTTTGGATTGGATTGCATCCAGACATTTTTTAAATCTGCCTGGGTGTAGTCGACATATCGACGACTGCCAGGCTTTCGTCTGTACACGGATGGCATCAGGAATATCGCTCTGTGTTTTAATTCTGTAACAAATTGATCAAAAATGTAAAGTTCTCCACTAATAAACATTGCAGGGTTACTTTAGCCTCGCAGGTCCAAAGTTACCCGAAAAGGTGGTCAATGTATACCGATTTTCTAAATCTGTCATTAAATCCCATCACATAAATAAATCGTCTTTAAAAAACAATTTCCATACTCCTACATACATGCCTAAGAAAATAAATAACAATCCAATTTGAAAACTTACCAAAATACAGCTTCAGACACCAAAGTTTGCAGCAGAAAAATACGCCGGTTTTACTGTCAAAAGTTTAAACAGCGCGAACATATAGCGACGTGCACCCGAGTCGGTAAAACAGTTCCGCAAGTACGCGTCTATATCGCCATCTATTAGTTACTAAAGGAACTACGACGTTCGATTGTGTGTTCGTGACACAGCGGGCAGTTAAATCATTTTCTCGATTTGGGCCAAAGTAATGCCCTAGGGTCAATGTAACCCGCCTCTACGGTATCCAGAACTTTAATCAGTCTCATTGTAGATTTTTTTGACTTAATATTATCTAAAACTAATCTAATCATCGCTTTAACTAATATAACCAAGAAATTACAACAGCTAACAAGTAAATTAACAAGAAAGTGCTTAATCATCAATCAAATTTTCTTCATCATCGATAAATTTATTTAAACAGTGGTAGAGCCACGCGGCAGCTTTTGCTGTCGCACGGATGGGCCGGCCCGAACCGGGGTGGTACCACGACCTCACAGAATACCAGCGTGAAGTACAGGTTTACCTCTGCGTTTCGCTTGGTGAATGCAGGTGGCCGGAGGCCCTTTTTACTGGAAATGAGGCATTCCATCTTAGTCCTCACGGGTGACAACGCATCTGCAGTTTGATTCGCAAACGAGGATAGATGTAGATGTCTATGGGCCGCAGCAACCACTTACCATCAGGTGGACTGTGTGCTCGTTTGTCACCCTTATCCTATAAAAAAAAAATATCCGACTCAATTTTTCTCAAGAAACCAAAATTCTTTTGCATCTGTTGGAATGAGCTTTAGAAAATCTTTATAATCTTGAATTTTCGCAGTTAATAGTTCGTGCCCATTCGGTTATAAGCTTTTTACAGACACACAATTTATATTTTCTACTAATACTAACAGCTCGCTTGGAATTTATGGAATAGCTTCTTTCCTTTTGGCTTCAATAACACTAGGTACCATGTAAAACCGCGTACCTTGCTTCATAAGAGTCAGAAGTCCAAAATGTTCTTTTGTACGCTGATCAATATACACTTTTTCTGTACATTTTAAAGATCTACAATCGCTGCTGTTAAGTTTCTTCACACAAACTTTTTTCCTTTCGCACTAAAGTAATCCTGATTGGTATTCGTTTTTTCTTTCTTCTGTTGCTGTTCTGGTCTATGTAATTCTACCATTTTAATTTTTAGGTCTACCATTGTATTTTTGGGTATATAATCAGGGTCTTCAATGTTTTTACGATTCTGGTCAACGGATTTTAAAATATTTACAGTGGCTTGTATATGTCTTACGTTAATAGTAGGACGAGGGTCGTTTTCTTAAACAGGACTAGAAATATTCTTATTCGAATGCTTCTTTTTATCTGTGTTTGAACTATATTTGTAATTTCCATTAGTTAATGTCTCTATTGGTTGGCATTTATAGTCGTCACTAGCGTTGGAAACATTATCTCCATTAAAATTAATAACTATGTCAGTTTCTTGGTCCTTATTATTATTTGGTCATCATTTACAAACCTCAATTTCTTTTCTTCAATTGACGGAAACAAAAGTTTAAACGATCTACTTTTAAACATAGAACGGTCGAGTAGTTTTCAATCAATCATTATATTTTTCCTTCTGAGCAATATAGTCCCAGCAATTCCCAAAATATTCCACGAATGCTGTTATACCGTGCTTAATGTTCAATGTACCAATTAAATAATGCCTTGTCGTCTCTATTCTAGTAGGCTGTTAGACATTGTGGAATGGTATGATTTTTAAACAATTTATTATACTCAATAAATATATTAAGTACTTAGAGAAAAGACGCCTCAACTGTGTGTAACGCCTCCCAAACTACCTCCACTATTTGATTCATTAGTACCAGGCCTAGGCTTATCTGCCACAATTTTCCATTGGAGCATCTTGCGGTAGATTTGTATCAGTAGGTATTATCTATTTCAGACTATGGATTGGCATCGGCGTCGTAAATATTTGGTGGTCCGTATTGAATTCCGTGTTGCCTTGCTTCGTTTTCTAAATCTCATGTAATTTGTTCAGCTCGTTTCTTAGTTTTTTTTCTATTTATATTTGTTATAGCATCGTAGTTTTTTCTACCTCTAATTTTTTTTTAAATTTTAAACCATCATTTTTAAACTATGATGGCGGGTGGAAGGAAAAAGGGAAGATCTCTCGCCGGACAAGGTGATCTGCCCGGGGAGCGGCCAACACTCCAGAGTTGTAGTTCGGAGCTATTCTATATATACTGCTTTAACTTCGGAACTTCACTAGCACTCTGCTTCAAAAGTATCTTTATCCGATTGTACTGTTAAATAAAGTAAGTCGTGTCGCCTAGCTATCTCGTCGTCTTCGTCGTAATGTTTTTCTACCGACTTCAAAAAAGGAGACGGTACTCAATTCGACTGTATGTTTTTGTAATGTGTCACCTCATAACTTTTTACTGGGTAGACCGATTTCTGATTACCGATTTTATTTGAAATCTGGTGCTTCACATGTGGTCCCATATAAATTTGATCAGGTTCTGACTAATAGTTTTTGAATTATTCTTAATAATTTATATTGAAGTTGGTTGTACAAAATTATTAATTTTAAATTATTAGTGAAGTCTTTTGTTTCCGGACATAGGTAGTTGTGTCTCGGCCAGTATATTATTCGGCCAGCATAACTAAAACCACATTTATTGATAATTCTTTCCATAACAAAATATAAGAATGATTTTATTATGTTTTTGCTTACGTAGGTATTAGCAATATGCGCGGATTGACCTTGTTACGATGTTCACGTAAAAATGTAGCAAGTTTCTAATAATACTTAAGTAATATTCTGTTTTCAAAGACGTCGTTTGTTTGAAGTTTGATCACATTTTTGTTGTAAGTACCAATGATATTATAATTCAGGAATTTTTTAAAAAACCGCAACACCGTTGTCAACTACGGTATCTTAGAACGTATTGCCATGTAGGTAATATTGGGGATATTTATTTAATTATATCTTTATTAATTATTTGAAAAGGATAACGTGAACAGCATCATAATATCACGATACCTAAAAACACTCACGGATCGGACAAGGTTTTTTTTTAACATACGGTATATTATTGAATAAAACTACTTTTACGGATTTTATCGCGTTTATAATTAGGTTATTTTATATTTCCGACGTGACCATGGTTGCTGGAAAGCAACCGAAACGTCGGGAATATAAAATAACCTAATTAAACGCGATAAAATCCGTAAAAGTAGTTTTATTCAATGTGTAGTGTTCGCGTAAATATAAGAAATCATTATACGGTATATTAATTTAATTTATTTACTCACATTACATAAACTTGTAATAAATTAGATTAAAATAAATTGTTCCTAGAAAAGTGTGTTTCAATGGTTTTATTATTCATTCGTGTTACCTATATAAATAGGCTGTTTTAGCCTAACTGGGTCGT
Organism: Parnassius glacialis; assembly: GCA_033319125.1. Taxonomy (NCBI): domain Eukaryota; kingdom Metazoa; phylum Arthropoda; class Insecta; order Lepidoptera; family Papilionidae; genus Parnassius; species Parnassius glacialis. The sequence goes on along the minus strand of JAVANC010000019.1, from coordinate 40,745,755 downwards.
ATTTCTGACATTCTGTCTGTTCTGAGAATTGAGATATCTTTAGTCTCATTTCTTATTTTTTTATACTCCCCTCACCAGAATCTTCTCGTGTATGATGAAGGCGTTTTGTATACATAAATTACATCTGCACAAACATTGACCTGGTGCAATTACTTGTAGACAATAGAACACCTATTCCGTGCGGTATTCATACCCGCCGCCCTGAGTAGCTTAATGCTTAGCTCCACTGCACTGCCGAGCCGTCGACTAAGTTAAGCAATAGAACCACAGAATATAGTGTGTTGAATCTACAGGCTGACCAACGTACGATTAGATGTGGTTATGTACATACGTCGGCGTGTGGAGTATACGGTGTAGAACAATTGAAACTGTGTTTGCGGAGAGTGGAGACATATTTGTTCTTTGTGAATGGGACAACTAACGACAATCGTGCAACTATAAATATTACTGTGTAAAATTAAATAAAAGTCAAATTAAGTTATAAACTGTAATAATTTCGCCACTGTCCTCATTTCTTAGAGGGGAATAAATGGATTAACCCGCAGCGCTGCTTCAGTATCTACGTGTTGGCGGATTTCAAGGGTCTTCGCAATATTTTTTTATAGGAGAGGGGGCAAACGAGCATGCGGCTCACCTGATGGTAAGTGATTACCGCCGCCCATGAACAACTATAATACCAGGGGAATTGCAGATGCGTTGCCGGCCTTTTAAAAAGGTGTAGACTCTTTTCTTGAAGGTCCCTAAGTGGTGTCCCGCTGGTGGTAATCGATTCCAGAGGGAAGTTGTGCGAGGAAGAAAACATATTTTAAATCGCACAGTGGTGGACCGCCAATCGTCCAGATGGTATGTCGCGAGTTTTGTCGCAATGTGCGGTGGTGAAATTGAGCGGCTGGAATTAGTTCGAACAATTTCTCAGAGCACTCTCCGTGGTACATGCGATAAAATACGCAAAGAGATGCAACATCTCTACGCAGTGTCAGTGAGTCAAGCCGATCGGAAAGAACTCTGTCATCGAAGATTCGGGCCGCTCTGCGCTGGATCTTTAGACATGCAGATTTTATGGCTGGACTGCGTTCGGGAAACCGTGACAAATCTTCTTGACTGATTTTCCTCAATCCAAACACGAACGTGTATAGCACAAGTTATTGCCTATGATAACATACAGAACTGAAACGTGGTCCTTCACTGTTGGCCGCATCACAGAGCTCAAAGTCACTCGGCGTGCGATGGAAAGGGTTATGATCGGAATTTCTCTGCGGGATAAAGTCCGTAACGAGGACTTCCACTAAATGACAAGAGTAAGTAACATATCCCACCCAGATAGGCCGTCCATAGATGTAGCTCGAAGAACCGAAATCCGATAGGAAAGATATAGGGTGGGTGTACCAGTCCCAAACCAGGTACCGGTGTTTGACCACTCATATTATGTTCAATTGATTAAATTAAGAAATGGCGGACATTTTTTAAGAATTCAATAGTTTTGTTATGTAGCCTAGACCATAACCAGTCTTCCGAACATCATTTTTGCGAGAGTAAACGAAAAATATTGATACCTAGCTCTTTTTCTTAGACCAGTGTCTCATTTACTGCCTTTCGGCCACCATTACAGTTAGACTTGCACGTCGACATGATAAGATCAATATTTTAATATTACCTATTATTTCCTAATTACTGTCATCATGTTGTATTATTTTAAAAGTTTTGTGTTTATTTAAGTGCTATGTGGTGTTATTTTTATTAAATAATGACATTATCAAGTATTTTTAAAGGTGGTTAACTACTGGAACACACCTTGTACTGAGTTCCTATTGTTGACCAACTGGTTTGCAACTGGTTGCTTATGGTGTTTCTTTTTTTGTTCTTTTTTTTCATAGCGATGCTTTTGTTTGACAATTTAGAGCTTAAAGCCAATTATTAACATCGTTTTATGCGATGTGCCCCAGTTGTTGACCACTGGTTTGCTATTGGTACACAGTAGTAAAAAAGTGTTCCTATGGATGACCACCAGATTAGAGTTTTAACTTTTTTCGTTGTTTTATACTAAAGATATACCCAAAAAGACATTTTTTTAAATATACAGAGCTAAATTTGCTTAAGTATCTCGATGAAATTCATAAAGGCGCTAAAATAAGTCGAATATGTCGAAAATATCATACCCCTCACCCGACTGTTATAAACAAACTGAAAATGAGACATTCTCAAGGGAAAATGGGACCACCAACTATCTTGACCCTACAAGAAGAGTTTGTTTTATCTAGGTGGATTAACGCTAACGCTAAAAATGATTATTTATTGGAAACAGTTAGCCAAATAATAAGAGAGCACATCTTTAACTGATTTTGGACCTGGAGTATCAATCCAACAGCCTGAAGAAAAGAAAGTTACCCTACTCCCACAGGATTTAAGGGTGACAATCGAGCACAGAGTCTAACTGATGGTATGTGGTTGCTGTGGCCCATAGATATCTACATCTATCCTCGATTACGAATCAAAATGCAGATGCGTTGTCAACCGTGAATATTTAGGTGGAATATCTCGTTTCCAGTAAAAAGGGTCTCCGGTTCTCTACACACACTTGACGAAACAGAAGCGTTATACTGATATTTTACGCTGGTATTCTGTGAGAGCGTGGTCCTGCCTCGGTCCAACTGACCCATTCGTGCTACAACTATACTACTAATACAGCTGTAATATGGCTCCACGTAAAAAATATTGAAGCGACACCACCAAAACCCTAAAGTAGGCAAACACCTAAACAACCATTTCCCTGGGAAAATCATAAACATTGATAGATGTAACGCTGAAGTCAGTACTATGATGTTATCATCTGCGACCGTTTTCAAATGGCTTGAAAAAGAAGATTATATTGTATGACCGTGAGAGCATCATTGGAGTTATAAAAGCACCTGTTTCTATAAATACCAGAGGTTCCTACAAGGTTGAAGACATGGCCAAATTTTTGCAATGAAACCTACAAATATTATAAATGTGAAAGTTTGTGAGGATGTATGGATGTTTCTTACTCTTTCACGCAAAAACTATTGAATACATTTTAATGAAACATTACAATAATATAGCTCATACATTAGAATAACTCATACGCTATAATTCATAAAAATATTGTGTTTATTGACCAAAATATAATAATAAATAAGTAAGTCGGAAGAAAATCTGTCGTCTGCGAGCTATTTTGGCATGAACACGCATCACGCAAAAAACCTGTGAAGCGATTTGGATGGGACTTTCACTGGCAGATAGCTGATATTATAAGAAGTAACTTAGGCTACTTTTATTTTAGGGTTCCGCGCAAAAAATTCCACGCGGACGAAATCGCGGGGAACAGCTGGCATAAGATAAAGCTTTCTAGTTGTTTTGGTAATTTTACGGTTTCTAGATAGATAAGTTTTTGTCAAAATCGCCTACCTCAATATGATGAGACTGATTTATTTAATTCAAAGTCCGTGATAGGTGATACTGATAATTTATGTGCAAAGCTATTTTTCTATTGTAGTTTGCTAATAAGCGTTGTTAACGTTAGATAATGTTCTAATTTTCATGTTTGTCTTCTAATTAGTTACCTTCGACAGTGCCATTAAAATTGGTTGCAAGTCTAGATAAACTTTCAGTCATCATATGAAAGTCTATTTGTGTAACAAAATAGTGTTTTATTTTCAATTAGCTACCTTTTCTTGATAAGTTTTTCAGTGGTTAACTATTGGCGTAAAAGTGGTCATTTATTGGAGCGCACTGGTCAAACTTAGGCACATTCCCGTTTTTCGTATAATTAATGAAATCTATAAAAAACTGATATATTTGGAATCAAATAATTTATCTATAGCAACGTTAGTGATAAATAAACAGCTTTGTATATACATTTCTATATTAAAATTAAATAATACCAGTTCAGAGCATTTCGAAGTGAAAATGTGTCCTTAACTGGTTTGGGACTGGTACACCCACCCTATATAACTTCTAACTAGTTTCAGAAGTCCTAATCGCTGCGACATTATGTGTTAAAATGGCATAGAATTTAAAGAAGAATTGAATTTGTTGAAAACGTGATTTGGTTTAAACAATTAAGTAATTGGTTTTTCAGAACTCTGCAATTTCAATAGTGCTGTTTATTTCCCGATATCTAACTTTAGAACCTAATTGACAAAGTAGGTATACGATTTAATCCAAGCCGGTTCGGTTTAGTTCGGCTTCTATGAGCGAAGCTTTAAAGCACACGCTTTACGAGTCAAGCCTTGAGGACGTCTGAAGTCGCTTGGTACAACGACTAAAATATTATATTTTGCTAAAAAAATATCTTCACGTTAATCGGCCTATTGTCTTGTTCAAACTTGTTATTGTTGGGGCGGAGCGAAGCGTAGTTCTATTATCCCTGACTATGATGCAATTTTCCTCTGAAACTAATCTGTAACTAAATGTCCGACTTCGATCAAACGTAACTATTTATAATCTACGTACTGTGGACAATGCATAAATATAATTCTATGCCTCTAGATATTTCCATTAGAAAAATAGAGATTTTTCTTATACAAAAGGTATAAGGTAAATAGGCTTTGATGTTTAATTTAAATTATAATAATAATATATAATGACGTTCATTTCAATATCATTAAATTTTAATTTTATTACAGCCCTTCACAAGTCCTCTGCTGAACATAGGCCTCCCCCAAGGAATGCCACAAAGCACGGTCCTGAGCCACCTGCATCCATCGACTTCCTGCATGGCTTACCAGGTCGTCACTCCATCTAGTGGCGGGACACCCTACACTTCGTCCGCCGGTACGAGGCAGCCACTCGAGAACCTTTTTCCCCATCGTTTGTCGGTTCTTTGAGCTATATCGCCGGCCCATTGCCACTTCAGCTTCAGCTTGCTAATCCGTTATTACATATTCAAAATAAATTTTCATGAAAATTTACCAGCTCTGTCCCATTTTTATCCGCATCATAGATACCTATGCCTAGTATTTTTGATATAAGAACCCTTACGAAAAAGTTTAAGCCGCCTTCAACGAATAGACTCCTCATATGTCTTTTTTCCGAAGTAAAAGACAAATTAACTCACGTTCTAAACATTTTTTTTAGAATTAGGCTGACAAGCGTGCACACAGTCCACCTGATGGTAAGTAGATGTTGCGGCCCGTCTAGGGGCTCTATCTAAATCTGTTTTCGATTAAGAAGGAAGAACACAAAATGCAGATGCGTTGTCACTTCTGAGTACTAAGACGGAATGGTTCGTTATCATTAAAAAGGGTCTCCAATTTTCTACACTCACCATACGAAACATAGCAGCTTTATGCTGCTATTTGACGCTAGTACTAGTAAGTATAGGACCATGCTCTCACGGAATACCAGCGTAAAATAGCAGCTTAATGCTGCTGTGTTTCGTATGGTGAGTGTAGAGAAACGGAAAGCCTTTTTACTGGTAACGAGGCATTCCATCTTAGTCCTCAGGCCTGACAACACGCCTGCATTTTGATTCATAATCGAGGATAAAATGTAGATGTCTATAGGCCACAGAATCTACTTACCATCAGGTGGACTGTGTGCTCGTTTGTCACCCTTATTCAATAAAAAAATTTATGTATATTTACGAGATTCGGATGTTTTAGGTCTGATTTTTTAGTCAACGTGATGAAACCAACGAATACATTATAATTATTTTTTTAATTATTTGTGCTTTATATTATAGCGTTTTTATTAAAACGCTTCATTATGTAGCTTACACCAAACACATTTTAAGTTACCGGTTGTGGGAAACATGCCACAACTTCCTATTGTATTGATAGTGTACGTGGTTTGCAGTACTACCGGGTTAACTTGACTTTGATAACATTTCTCATACAAGTATACATACAACACTGCACACTTGCACTATTAGATATTTTTAATTGGTACCTACATAAAAGTAACAAGTTAGACTTTAAAACGTAATTAACCTTTTCAAAAAACAAAAGGATAGAATCATCGAAATCGATTGACGTGGTAAAGAATTATTCGCCTGTAATTATGTCGCGCAGATGCCTTTGCTGTATTTAATTTGATGATTATCCCATAGATCCCATCATCAGATCTTAAAAAAATTATTTGTGACCACACCAAGAAAAAATAAACATTGAAAGCGGGCAATGTGATGCCATCAAAAACATGATTTTGATGGCATCTCATTTCTTTTTGTAGATAGTTATATCTAGGTACCTATCTACACATATTATTCTATTATATTATACATAAGTATATAGGTACACTGATTCATTCAAGCAAATATAACCTATATATTTATATGGGAATACAGTTATTTATGCAGTTGGTGTATCTCGAAAACTGGACCGAAATTGCAAAATATTTTAGTTTTTCATTGATTTATATACCTACTAAACAATAATTGTATTCCAAATTTGAAGCTTCTATGTATGCTAGAAGTGCATTAGAGTTTTAATGATCGGTCAGTGAGTGAGTGACAAAATTAAGAAACTTTGACTAGTTATAATTCTTAAACTATTGGTTCAAATTTGATGAAATTTGAAATATACCGAGTTTATACAATGCCTACTTGGTTACTGAATCCAGACTTCTAGTTTTATCCACAACGAAGTTATAGGGGTTCGAAAATGGCCTGAACTGCTTCGAGAAAAGGATGGTACGGCCGTCGCGCTTTTTTGCTCGACTCGGCGGGGGCACTGCCGTGCCCCCAGATATAGAATTATCGCGGAACATACAACATATTTTATAGCAAGTAACTGTAAAATCCTATAAATAGGAGGTATAGGTCCTGAAAATACTCTGCTGTTGGTGGTGATGAAGATGATGATGATTAAGAGCCAATAGATTTGAGCTATTCGGAAATCCTTGCACTTCTCCATCAGAGTATAGACAATTCTACCTATCCGTCACTAACATTAAATTTCATATCAGAGTACCTTTACAAAAAAAAAGTGCAAATGCTGATTATCTATACTAATATAATAAAGCGGAAGAGTTTTTTGTTTTTTTTTTGTTTATTTAAACGCGCTAATCTCTGGAACTACCAGTCCGATTTAAAAAAATATTTTTGTATATTATAGCCAGATTCACGTGGAATAGTATAGGCTATCTAGCATTATATTACTCAGCTAGCCTAAAATATGGATATTTGTTAAGCAAGTTAGAAAAAAAAGCACTCCCGAAATGATTTATCCACGTACGCTGGTGTTATCGTCAGGGATACGTAAATACAATGTTCTAGAAAAATATAGATCTTTACTCCGTCTAATTGTTAGTTCCAAGGTAGGATGTATCAAATTTTTTATTCCATATTTGTGACGTTTGTAATTAAGTATTATATTTGTAATTAAGTATAATCTGTATGAGATAACCTCTTTAGACGAAGAGAGTTTTTGATAGGGTGTAATGACGACGATGATTCGTTTTAATTATATAACTATTGGTAAGGTTTTCATAGATGTTTTTTTTTCTCTCTGTATTTGAAAAATAAATATAAAAAGTTCAGCAACGTAGAGTCAAAGCAAAAGAAAGAATGGTTATTTTCTTCGAAGAAAATTGTTATTACTGTTTCGGTAACAATAGCCTCGTCTTTTTTCTTTCTTTAGGTTGTTCATGCTCTGCTAATTACAGTTCGAAATAATAGAAAGTTAGTAAGTCTAAATTCTTAATATAACAAAAACCTCTTTGTAGAATAACTTAAAAAATATTAACTATCAGTTATAAACTTCTATTATTACTGTATCACGCTAGAATTTTATTGAAACGATAGCATAAACTGACCTGTAATCTGTGACCTGGATGTTATAAAGTTCCTTTGTCATTTTTGCTCAAATAAAAACTCGTCGCAAGATAGGGAAGGATTATTAGAGAAGAAGCGTTACGTATTGCGAGCGATGACAATAGCTGAGACGGGATCGCTCACTGATATGACATAAAATTGTTTAGTTCCTTTTGACATATTTGAGTAAGTTTTGTTCAGAGTTCCGTACCGTTGTTGTCCGTTCCCCAAGGTACTCTTTTTAGGAACGGAGGAACGTATCGATCTATGGTACTACTGGAGGTGTAAAAAATTCAAGCTTCTGAGACAACGCATTCGTTTTTTTTTTCTAAATTATAACGAAGTGACAAACGCTTCATAAAAAAATTCACACTTGGCAAGTCATTGGTGATCCCAATACCAGACATTTATTTATTTTAAATATTTATTGAATTCCCCAATTAAAAAGCCGGCCAAGTGCGAGTTGGACTCGCGCACTGAGGGTTCCGAACAAATCCGTAGATATATAAGGTTAAAATTATTAAAAATGTTTTTATTATATGATGTAACTAAACATTTATGCTTTTCGCAATTTTTCCTTTATCTGTGCTATAATACGTTGCTTCGTACCAAATTTTAAGATTCTGAGTTCACGGGAAGTACGCTGTAGGTTTTGATTCCCTTGCGAATGCCGAAAATTTGCGGCATAAACGGCTGTATCTTTTGATTGCGTTGGCTTAGAAGTTTGATTTTTTTACAGCTCCAAGGGACAGTAGACTCGAGTATTTGATATGAATTTCAGCTTGATACCTCAACGTGTTCCTAAGAAAAAGGGTCTTGACAGACAGACAGACGGACAATAAAGTGATCCTATAAGGGTTCCGTTTTTTCCTTTTGAGGTACGGAATAATCTAGTCTAAAATAAAATCTAATTGTTTGGCTATTTCCTTTGGCAATTTATTCAGAGTGTTTGGAAGAGAGAGATTCACTTTTGGCAGTTTTTAATAGGATAGGGTGACAAACGAGCACACAGTCCACCTGATTGTAAGTGGTTGCTGTGGCCCATAGACATAGTCTACGCCTATCCTCGTTTGCGAATCAAAATGCAGATGCGTTGTCACCCGTGAGGACCAAGATGGCATGCCTCTTTTCCAGTAAAAAGGGTATCCGGTTCTCTACACTCACCATACGAAATACAGCAGTGTTACGCTGCTATTTTACGCTGGTATTCTGTAAGAGTGTGGTTCTTCCCGGTCGGGCCGACCTATTCGTGCTACAACTATACTATTAATATAGTTGCAGCATGGTTTCACCACGTAGATACGTTTATACGGAGGCAAGTACGAACAGAATTTTTTCTACTTCTTTTTTCTAATTGACTCATATTAAGTTCACAGTAATCAAAGGCAATAGCTATTTTCACTTTATCAAATACATTTATGACTTTACAATATTGAAATAACATACCATAATCGGGTTTACATCTGATTTCAATTTTTTATATTTTGGTACTATTATCTTTAAATATCATGTCTGTATATTATATATATTTTTTGAAGGTAAGTTTTATAAGTTCCCCCATAACTGGTTATGCCATAATTGATATCAGAGTCAGTCAATGCCAAATACAATAATCTCAAGGTCCTGTAAAGCAATTTGTGCTTCAATATGCGCAATGTTGCCATGATAGATCTCAGCTTAGTGCACACGGAGTACACATGTGGGCCTCAGTTAAATGTATGATCAATCTTAAGACCTAGACACTTTGTACTTTATAATTTTCAATCGATTTACAGTCACAGACATTCAAGCACCGATGCATACACTGGTATTCACGAGCCAAACTTTTGGTGTCCCTTGTGTTTTTAAGTACGGTGAATAAATGTGCATGAGTTTAGTATTTAGATAATTGATTGTTAAACCAACGTCATTGTGCCCATTGACATAACAGGTTAAATGTCAGCTTTTCCGCAGTACCTACATCCCTGTGAGCTGTGATAATACATGCGTCGTCAGCAAATAGGAAGGTATACAGAGACATGCTGGAATAAATTACACATATCGCTGACGGACCTTAGAGTAAAACTATGAATAATAAAGATCACATAATATCCATTACCATTTCATTCTAATTTTTTTTGAGTAGAGGTCCTTAGGTGCTTAGCTTAGGAACTGATTTGTATGAACAGTATGGTACGGTAGTCACTAAAAAGAGATACAAAACGAAAAAAAAGCTGGCAACTTTGCATTTGCGCGCACAAAGACACTGTGGGCTTCAAAATGTCAATGGACTAAAAAATGTAAACCGAATTCGGGGATATCGAAACGTTGCACTTAGAGATGCGCAAAACAGTGCGTTTTAAAGTGATGTAATATGACATTACATTTCGTACCGAGGAATGTTACGTTACACCATTAGTCCAAACATGACGCGAAACGACGGGCCACAGCATGGCTATTGTAATGAAATGCTCGCGTTGTGGAAGGTATTCTTCATTCATTGCATCGTGATGTGACAATCGTCAAACCCAATGCCCTCGCTAATCACTGCGCCGGAACGTACATTGATTTTGTTATCATATTCATAAGTCGACGTTTCTTCACACTTTATCCCAATCTACTGAACTATTCAATCAAAATGGCATTCCAGGCTTATGACTGGCAATAAACATAGAGTGCAATATTGATTGTTGACCAATACTATTTATATTTTTGCGTATTTAAAAATCGATTTTATTTGGAGTAATTGTTTTTTTACTTTGTTTTACATTATGTTTTTTGCTTTTTCATATCTAATGGTTTTGTTTTTATTTACATGGTATTTAAATTTTTAAATACAACTAATAAATAAATAATTGTAGTTAATAGTATAGTTTTTTTTTGTATTCTGACATTCAAGAAAGTGATAGAGACAGCACGAGACGTAACGACATCGTAAAAACATAAAATTGAGCAGCGTTTGAATATATGGGCAATATAGTCATAAAGTGCGAGAGATATTATTAAATCATAACTAGGCGGTCCGCGGTGTCAATAACGGCGGGTTAACGTTTACCTTATTATATGAATGATACGGTTCTAATTCTAAATAATAGTTCACTTATTTATTAGCCAGCTGACCGGCGCATGCAACTTCTCACTTTCACAGACAGCGAAAATTAACGCGATAATACCAATAATACCGACACCAAACAAAGCGCTGCGCGTCATGTTTGAGTGTCATGTGCCATGATTGATTTGGTCGAGTCAGTCATGTGTAATGTTACAGTACGAGATCGGGTTACATGACACGTAATGCAACAGTGGCGAGTAACTCGAGTGAAAAAATTTCACTCGAGTCCCATCACTACAACATACTCGGCGTGGCCGCACGATGGCTCGTACGCACTACGCATTCGCGAGGGTGCCGAGTGATGACGACATAGCCCGAATACCTCCGAAAGGCAATTTGAAAACCGATTAGTGGGCTAGTTGGCAAATACCATAGTCGGCCCATCTCTAATATTTACACATCTTGCTCTTTGACGCTGTTACACGTCGGTCTGTTTATTTTTAGCGTAAACGAGATTGGGTACACCGTCATCTGTGAGAAGCCATTAAATTTTCCGACATTTTCAATAGCTGCCTTTTACGTGTTAAATCATCTTTTAATATAATATATAAAAAATAATGTTTCTTTGTTCGTATTTTATGCGCTGCCTGTTGGCACTTATGTGAAGGTTATAGGTACCGACAAATTTATTTGAAAGTAATAGTACACCTATCATTCAATGAAGTTCAATGAATGTGTTATTATTCCTAAATAAACAATATAACACTTCCAAAACGATATTTCTACAATTGTTTTGTTTGCGGCAGCAACGCGCAGGGTACCAGTTAGTCTAATATAGAAAAAAATATATCTAGGTCCCAGTCCCAAACCAGTTAAGGACACATTTTTACTTCTAAATGCTCTGAAATGTATATAAGAAGTTGTTTATTGATCACTAACGTTGCAATATAGATAAATATCGGTAAATCCAATTGGGCATACCTTAAACGCATTAAAAAATTACGTATAACATGATAATACGGAATTTTAAAGTAGTTTAAATACATTTCGACAGCACTATCGGCTTCTACACCCTCGAAAATCATGAAAATGACACCCATGATGAAAAAATTGATACCTATTGCTGGCGCCATTTTGGATTTGCGTTTCGACAGCACTATCGGGTTCAACACTCTCGAAAACCATGAAAATGATACCAATGATGAAAAAAATTGGTACCTACTTCAGCCGCCATCTTGGATTTACATTTCGACAGCACTATCGGATTCAACACCCTCGAAAACCACGAAAATGACACCCAAGATGAAAAACTTGATATCTATTGCAGCCGCCACCTTGGATTTACATTTCGACAGCACTATCGGCATCAGCACCCTCGAAAATCATGAAAATGATACCAATGATGAAAAAAATTATATCTATTGCAGCCGCCATCTTGGATTTACATTTCGATAGCACTATCGGTTTCAACACCCTCGAAAACCATGAAAATGACACCCATAATAAAAACTTGGTATCTACTTCAGCCGCCATCTTGGATTTACATTTCGACACCACTATCAGCTTCAACACCCTCGAAACCCATGAAAGTGACACCCATGATGAAAAAATTGATACCCATTGCAGCCGCCATCTTGGATTTACATTTCGACAGCCATTTTGGAGCCAAAAAAAAAATAATTATAGCTAAACAAAACAAAATTACACTGCCATTTACATTCAGTGGCTTCCCACATGATAGATGAAGAGATTAAAAAATAGATTGTGTTAAACAATTGATATTTTCAAAAGTTATCGTGTTTACAAGCCACAGGGACATGATAAATTTTTTTTTTATAGGATAAGGGTGACAAACGAGCACACAGTCCACCTGATGGTAAGTGGTTGCTGCGGCCCATAGACATCTACATCTATCCTCGTTTGCGAATCAAAATGCAGATGCGTTGTCACCCGTGAGGACTAAGATGGAATGCCTCATTTCCAGTAAAAAGGGCCTCCGGCCACCTGCACTCACCAAGCGAAACGCAGAGGTGAACCTCTACTTCACGCTGGTATTCTGTGAGGTCGTGGTACCACCCCGGTTCGAGCCGGCCCATCCGTGCGACAGCAAAAGCTGCCGCGTGGCTCTACCACTGTTAAAATCCACAGCATAAGCCACTAAAACCCTTTTTTTATTTAAAAATAGCAATTTAACGATTAAAAAAAATATTAATAAGTTCAACAATCATTTATCTTTTTAACAATGTGCTTTTTATATCATTTATATGTATAATATGATTGCTAGATACGATTTTATTCGATAAAATGTTGAAATCTTAATTTTTAGGCGATAGTAGAACATACCTTTCGGTTTCGCTTAAGGTACGCAATATTTGATTCCAAATATTTAAGTTTTTTATAGATTTCATTAATTATTCAAAAAACGGGAATGTGCCTAAGTATGACCAGTGCGCTCCAATAAATGAGCACTTTTGCGCCAATAGTTGACCACTGAAAAACTTATCAAGAAAAGATAGCTAATTGAAAATAAAACACTATTTTGGTTTATGTTTCTCTATTTGTTACAAATTGACTTTCATATGATGACTGAAAGTTTATCTACACTTACAACCAATTTTAATGGCACAGTCCAAGGTAACTAATTAGAAGACAAACATGAAAATTAGAACATTAACGTTAACAACGCTTATTAGCAAACTACAATAAAAAATAGCTTTGTACATAAATTGTCAGTATCACCTATCACAGAATTTGAATTAAATAAATCAGTCTCATCATATTGATTTAGGCGATTTTGACAAAATCTTATCTAGAAACCGTACAATTACTAAAAGAACTAGAAATCTATATGTTATATTAGCTGTTCCCCGCAATTTCACCCGCGTGGAATTTTTTGCGCGGAACCCTAAAACAAGAGTAGCCTAAGTTACTCCTTATAACATCAGCTATCATCTGCTAGTGAAAGTCCCATCCAAGTCGGTTCACAGGTTTTTGCGTGATGCGTGTTCATGCCAAAATAGCTCGCAGACGACAGATTTTCTTCAGACTTACACATTTATTGTTATATTTTGGTCAATTTACACAATATTTTTATGAATTATAGCTTATGTGTTATTCTAATGTATAAGCGATTTTATTGTAATGTTTCATTAAAATGCATTCAGTACTTTTTGTGTGAAAGAGTAACAAACATCTATACATCCTCACAAACTTTCACATTTATAGTATTTGTAGGATTCATTGCAAAAATTTGGCCATCTCTTCAACCTTGTAGGAATCTATGGTATTTATAGAAACAGGTGCTTTTATAACTCCAATGATGCTGTCACGGTTATACAATATAATCTTCTTTTTCAAGCCATTTGAAAATGGTCGCAGATGAAAACATCATAGTACTGACTTCAGCGTTACATCCATCAATGTTTTTGATTTTCCCAGGGAAATAGTTGTTTAGGTGCTTGGCTACCTTTGGCTTTTGGTGGTGTCGCTTCAAGATTTTTACGTGGAGCCATGTTACAGCTGTATTAGTAGTATAGTTGTAGCACGAATGGGTCAGTTGCATCGAGGCAGAAGCACGCTCTCACAGAATACCAGCGTAAAATATCAGCATAACGCTTCTGTTTCGTCAGGTGAGTGTGTAGAGAACCGGATACCTTTTTTACTGGAAACGAGACATTACACCTTAGTCCTCACGGTTGACAATACATCTGCATTTTGATTTGTAATCGAGGATAGATGTAGATGTCTATGGACCACAGCAACCACATACCATCAGTTGAACTCTGTGCTCGTTTGTCACCCTTATCCTATAAAAACATTCTGTGGGAGTAGGGTAACTTCCTTTTCTTCTGGCTGTTGGATTGATAGTCCAGGTCCAAAATCAGTTAAAGATGTGCTCTCTTATTATTTGGCTAACTGTTTTCAATAAATAATCATTTTTAGCGTTAGCGTTAATCCACCTAGATAATACAAACTCTTCTCGTAGGGTCAAGATAGTTGGTGGTCTCATTTTCCGTTGAGAATGTCTCATTTTCAGTTTGTTTATAACAGTCGGGTGACGCATATGATTTTTTCGACATATTCGCCTTATTTTAGTACCTTTATGAATTTCATCGAGATACTTAAGCAAATTTAGCTATGTATATTTAAAAAACTTCTTTTTGGGTCTATCTTCAATCTAAAACAACGAAAAAAGTTAAAACTCTAATCTAGTGGTCATCCATAGGAACACTTTTTTACTACTGTGTACCAATAGCAAACCAGTGGTCAACAACTGGGGCACACCGCATAAAACTATTTTAATAATTGGCTTTAAGCTCTAAATTGTCAAACAAAAGCATCGCTATGAAAAAAAAGAACAAAAAAAAAGAAACACCATAAGCAACCAGATACAAACCAGTTGGTCAACAATAGGAACTCAGTACAAGGCGTGTTCCAGTAGTTAACCACCTTTAAAAATACTTAATAATGTCATTATGTAATAAAAATAACACCGCATAGCACTTAAATAAACACAAAACTATTAAAATAACACAACTTGATGACAGTAATTAGGAAATAATGGGTAATATTAAAATATTGAACTTATCATGTCGGCGTGCAAGTCTAACTGTAATGGCGACAGAAAGGCAGTAAACGAGACACTGATCTCAGAAAAAGAGCTAAGTATCGATATTTTTCGTTTACTCTCACAAAAATGATGTTCGAAAGATTGGTTATAGTCTAGGCTACATAACAAAACTATTGAATTCTTAAAAAATGCCCGCCATTTCTTAATTTATTCAATTGAACATATGAGTGGTCAGCCACTGGTACCTGGTTTGGGACTGGTACACCCACTATGGGAGTTCGTAAGTGCACGTTATTGTGTTGGGATCATATTGTGTTGGGAGTGAGGTGAACTTATTTGTAATACAATGTCATTATAATTTACATTTTAAATAGAAGTTTAGTTTTCTAAAGTGTGCAGGTAAACAATGCATAAGTGTTTTACATTTTTGCATTTTTTTCATTCTTTCAGACGTGTCATACAGTAATTAAAATAATTAAATAATTATGTGTTTAGCCGTGACCTCGTTATAACAATACCGGTAGTAACTGTGACATACTTTAATTATATATGTGTTAGTGATTTTGTTGAAATGTTTTAGCTTAATCTAGAATAGGTACTAAAATGGAGAACAGTCCTTTCAACTGGAGTGCACTCGCACCCCGCCTCCATCAACCCCACCCACTGTCATGCAGATACCCACTTCAAGCGAACCAATCAAAACAATTCCAACTCCTGAGTTGCAGCATTGGAGGACAAACATTGACCAGTGCCTTAACGAGATGTGCTCCATCGCTACAGAAGGAAAACTTAACTCGGATCAAAAAATGCGCATCAGCTCGCTTTGTCGAAAAGTAAGCCACGGTACATCACAATTAGTAGTCCAGGACATGTCCCTCAAAATTGATGCCACTAAAGCCCAGACCTCCATCGTACCTCTGCAGGACCAACTTGACCTGTCCCAAAAGCTGCAGGAACTCAAGAATAGTATCGAAGAGTCATCAAAACCGGTCTCTGGAACCACTTTTGCGGATATGGTCATAAAAGGTGGCAAAACCCTCATTCGCCCAAACAATCTTAGTACCCTAGCAATTTATCCGAGGGACAAGTCCAAATCCAGTGATGACACGAAGTGCCTCTTACAAAAAATAATATCCCTAGAAGAACTCAAACTACATGAAATGCGACCACAAAATTGGTGATGAACGCTGTCCAGCACGTAAATTCGCAGAGGACAAATATATCAACTCCATAGACTATGAGGGCGCCTAATGGCGGCTACTGACATGCCTGCCGCAGGGGCAATCTAGGGAGCACAGCGATTGGAGCAATATCGGAGCTGTCTCTACACACACGCCTGCCGTTCAGTATGATAGCACAGATTATCTTTTTATAACCAAGAATAGAGTAATCAGTCGTTGAAATCGCTTGCAACGCTGCCTTCAGATTTAAACCTGTACTAGTAATTGTATCTACATAACCATAATCGTATACATAGTATTCATATATACTATAGGCTTTCTTCTAAGATAAACATAAAATGAAGGTAAAATTAATGAACTTCAGCGTGAGAATAATTATTTCTGTATAGATTCGAAATTAAATTCTCATAATGAAGTTTATTAATTTTTAACTAGACCGAGGGAAATTTAAAAAATAATACTTTTTAATCTATTGCTTTTTTTTAATCTTTTCACATAATACTTATATGCCACAACTTCATTCAAATCATCTCCATTTATGTCTACCTCGTACCATTCATAATTTTGTTAATATTTTTACACCAAGTAAATAAAAATAAATTACATGATACATCTTCTAATGTTTGTATAATTACTTTTTATGTTCATTGTAAAAAATAAAATTGTAATTTATTGCAACCGAAAATATAGTTTTAATATAAGTCTTTATATTTTTGTCACATGTATGATTTCGAATAATATAAGTAACAACATCTTGCATATTTGAGAAACAATTTACTAGTTTAGTAGCAGGGTACGTAACAACTTTTCTTTTTTATGTGTTCTCTTAATGTTATATAGGAATCCTCCTTTTCTTTATTTAATAAATTTTTTTTTATAGAATAGGGGGCAAACGAGCATGCGGCTCACCTGATGGTAAGTGACTACCGCCGCCCATGAACAACCGCAACACCAGGGGAATTGCAGATGCGTTGCCGACCTTTTAGAAAGGTGTAAGCTCTTTTCTTGAAGGTTCCTAAGTCGTATCGGTCCGGAAAATTCGCTGGAAGTAATTGATTCCACAAAGAAGTCGTGCGAGGAATAAAACTTCTTCTAAATCGCACAGTGGTGGACCGCCAATCATCCAGATGGTATGGATGGTAACGCGAGTTTTGTCGCGATGTGCGATGGTGAAATTGAGCGGCTGGAATTAGTCCGAACAATTCCTCAGAGCACTCCCCGTGATAAATGCGATAAAATACGCAAAGAGATGCAACATCTCTACGCAGTGCCAGTGTATCGAGCCGATCAGAAAGAACTCGGTCGTCGACGATTCGAACCGCTCTGCGCTGGATGCGGTCAAGTGGAAGAAGCTGGCACTGGGGTGCCCCGGCCCAGAGATGAGAACAGTATTCCATGTGGGGCCGAACTTGCACTTTGTAAAGTTGCAAGCTATGTGCCGGCATGAAATACTGTCTCGCTCTTCTGAGCACGCCAAGCTTTTTAGAGGCCAATTTGGCCTTCCCTTCCAAGTGACCACGAAATTGCACACTATTCGATATGTCGACGCCAAGGATTCCGATACTGGCTGAGGCAGTAAGGGGAGTGCCTTGAAACTGAGGAGATACGACAAAGGGGTTCTTTTTAGCGGTAAACGCGCAAACTTGTGTCTTCTGGGGATTGAACTGGACTAGATTTAGTCGGCCCCAATCCGAGACTTTGTTAAGCAAGGACTCGACTTCAGACACAAGTTTGTCCCGGTACTCGGCGACGTTTTCCCGAGAAATATTGGCACGGCCGGTATATAAGGCATCACCAGTGCTGTCGTCTGCATAGCAATGAATGCTACCAGTCAGCAACATATCATTGATATGCAGGAGAAACAGCGTTGGTGATAGCACGCAGCCTTGTGGAACACCAGCGTTGATAGGCTTGAAATCAGAGCATTCACCGTCTACTACGACCTTGATGCTCCGATCAGCAAGGAAACTGGTGATCCATTTGCACAATTTCTCGGGAAGCCCATAGGAAGGAAGCTTCGAAAGAAGCGCTTTGTGCCAGACCCGATCAAAGGCCTTCGCTACGTCCAAACTAACGGCTAATGCCTCCCCCTTGGACTCTACTGCCTACGCCCATCTATGAGTTAAGTAGACTAGAAGATGACCAGCTGATCGAACCCGACGAAAACCGTACTGGCGGTCACTAATCAGCTGGTGATCCTCAAGGTACCTCATGAGCTGGCAGTTTATAATGGCTTCCATTATTTTGGAGAACAAGGAGGTGATGGCGATAGGCCTGTAGTTGGACGGGTCTGAGCGGTAGCCTTTTTTAGGGATCGGGTGCACCAAAGCTGTCTTCCATGAATTCGGGACTACGCCTTGGGAGTAGGAGTACCGGAAAAGACGCGTTAAAACCGGTGCCAACTCCGGAGCACACGTCTTCAGCACAATGGGAGGGACTCCATCGGGCCCACTCGACTTGCTGACGTCCAGGGAGAAGAGTGCTTTGCGGACCGAGCGCTGTGTAAATCGCACATCCGGCATGGAGCACTCACATCGCGGGATGGTCGGCGGTGTCTTCCCCCGTCATCTAGAGTCGAGTTGGACGCAAAAAGAGAGCTCAACAGATCGGCTTTCTCCTTTGCGGCATGGGCCAGTGAGTCGTCCTCTCTGTGCAGAGATGGAAGAGATGGCTGACAGAAGTTCCCTTGGACAGCCTTGGCGAGAGACCAGAATGCATGGGTTCCCGAAGGAATGCGAACTAGCTTCTCGCCAATTCTGCCGATGTGCTCAGATCTTGCCTTGGCAATGACGCTTTTGAAGGACCTGGAGGCGGAATTATACTTCTTTTTAAGTGCGCTGGGGTTTACATCCCGAGACGTTGATGCGTCAGCCCAGGCCTGGTAGCACTCCTGCTTATAGCGTGATGCTATTTTGCAGGAGCGACCAAACCATGGCTGGGATTTGCCTCCGATGGGCACCACAGAGGATGGAATAAAAAGTTCCATACCCTGAAGTACCACATCAGCAACAGAATCGGCAACAACGCTGGGATCTTCCGGCGAGAAGCAAACCCGCCCCCAAGGGTAGGATGCAAAAAAAGACCGCATCCCGTCCCAATCAGCTGACCTATAGTGCCAAACACGGCGGCAAGCTGTAGATCGCAACTGTGATTGGAGCGTGAGTGGCACCGTACTCCGGATCAGACAATGGTCCGAGGAGCCCAGAGGGGCATTGACGGAGACCTGATATCCGTCCGGATGAGAGGTCAGCAGAAGGTCCAACAGGGAAGGTACATGGTCTTCCACATCTGGGATCCGCGTAGGCGAAGTAACCAGTTGTGTTAGACCATATGCCAAAGCAAAGTCATAGACAGATCTACCCGCATGATCGGTTAAACGAGAACCAAGCCATTCAGCGTGGTGGGCGTTGAAATCACCGAGTATCACGATCTCTGCGGATGGGACCTGTTGTAGCACGGAGTCTGCAGCCATTTGGACGTGGTCGATGAGTCGGTCTGTGTCGGCATTACCGCTATGGGACCTATAGAGGCACCCGTAGACACGGGGATGGTCTTCACTGTCTACGCGCAGCCATAGGATGGACAGGTCCGTACCTTCAAGACTGCCGAGGCGTCGAAAACAGATGTCCTCTCTGACATACACGCAAACTCCAGCCCGGGGCACAAACGAATGTTCTAATTTGTACCCCGGGTAGGAGAGATACGAAGTATCAGCCGGAGAGGACACCTGTGTCTCGGTTAGAAAGAGCAAGGCCGGCTTAACTATCTCCAGATGGTAGTGGACGGCGTTAAGGTTTGAATGAAGTCTCCTGATATTGCAGAAATCCACGAAAGGCAGGAAAATTCAAAAAAGGCAGGGGTTGCCTTTGTCTTCTTGCTCCGCTTGCCCCGAGCAGGTTTCGTCTTGAGCGGAATTTCGCCCCCCCCCCCCCCAGAATACGCGGGGCAGCGCCTGAGCACCCACGCCCAGGAGTGAAGTAGTTTGGTCGTGGATGCTCAGCGAGGGATTTTCCAGGGGAGCTGGTCTCCTCCTGGGGTAGTCTTTTATTTAATTCCACTACCATGTTGATGGGGGGGGGGGGGGAATTGGGCCTCCGGCCACCTGCACTCACCAAGCGCAACGCAGAGGTAAACCTCTACTTCACGCTGGTATTCTGTGAGGTCGTGGTACCACCCCGGTTCGAGCTGGCCCATCCGTGCGACAGCAAAAGCTACCGCTTAGCTCTACCACTGTTAAAATTATTAATTGAATTTGTATTACAAACACTGCACCTTTTAGAAACTTTAGTTTTGATTTTCTTTAGAACATACCCTACCACATATTGCAATTGTGCAAATACTTTGACATTCTTAATTTTTGTTTCTAAATCTATGAAGATGTTGTTACTTATTATGTAGATATTCATAATCAATTTGCGTTTCAGCAGCTAGATTTGACGTCACAGAGGGACTTTCAAAAAATATATTATTCAAAGATTCAAAAACAGTACATGAATCCTGTTTTTTTTGAACCTTCTGAATGCAACCCGCTCATATTATTTATCAATAAAGAGGAGAAGGCAGCTTCGAAACCAGCGCACGTGGGCGACACATTTCTATTATTATTTAATATATACTTCTAATATTGCCAAAAAAATTTTCGAGCGGGTCCTGATTAAAGTGCCTCATCTAAAGAGACGTCAAATCATGCCGTTTTTCTAATTGATTAACAAGATATTCCATATTTTCGATTGACTGGAGCCAATTTGATATACTTGGCACAACTGCAGATTTTCCGTTTTTAACAAATTCCATGGTACGTAAAACTTACTTAGCATAACGCGAAACTTTTTTATAGATGGAGTTGAGTCTTACTGCACCTAGAAGAGCTTTCCATGCTTTCTTTTTCGAGTTTAGGTAACTACAATTTAAAGAGTTGAACAGGTTGTCGAAGAATAATATTACGTCGGCTGTGTCTTGGCATACTTTTTCAATTACTCCTTTGCCTGTAAAAATAAAAAGTAATGTGAAATGTCTCAAGTGAAATAGAATGATTTATAAGCAACAATGTTCCAAAGGAGACAGTCCAAAATTGTATGAAGCGTAGGCCTAGTTTATGTACTAGTATAGAAATAAATTAAAATAAAATATTAAACCACTTTAGATCATTCAAATCTACGAATTTGCCTTAATTTCAGTGGTATTAATATTTTATTCTCACCAAAAACTGCAACACTAATGGCGGATTGATGTCGTTTTGATTTGATGTTAGCTGTCATCTCTGAAATATACTCATATCACCTATAGCCTATCAGGTAGATTTATTATGTAAAATAGCTAAAATGTCTCGAAACTAATAGGAAAGCAAGGCAAAAAACTTTGTGTATTTTTTGATCAAAACACGAATTAAGTGTAATAAAAATTGTGTATGTGCTTTTTTGATCTCAACTAACGTTCTTGTTGATATTTGTAAAACAAATATAAAAAGTACTACCTAATTCCAGACAATAAGATTGTTGAGATAAATCAAAGGTGTCTACACACAAAATGATTTCATTGCATTCATTAGTGTGTACTAATGCACACTTCAGTGCCAGGGGCATCCAGGACTTTTTTGTTTTACATGGGGAAATGAGGCCTAGGTGTTTTGTTAGTTTTTACAAAAAATTTGTGCCAGATAGCTCAAATCCGAGATTATATGCGAATAGCGGGTAACTCCGTTTCTCTACCCTAAAAAAATCACCCTGAGATACTACTTTATTGTTCTAATAATAAATAATATATTTAATTTATTTTACTTTAGAGTGGCTAGTTTTAAGGTGGATAAACAGAATAATCCTGAATACTAATAATTTCTGTTCAGGTATATGTGTCTAACTGGGCTGCTGAAGTGCTAGAGTACAATATTAGATAATATAATTTATTTGTTATAATATGGTACATTACAGTTGTTACAAAAGAATTCGCATCCTAAATATGTTTCCGGCGTACAAATATTCTACTCAGCGTGTCAGAGAATGCCTTGAGCCTTGACAAACATTTAAAGCCTGGATAATGTCATAACAAAGGTTAACAGTCCTATGAATTATAGAAAGTGAGGTCAATCATGTTTTAGATACTTAAGGTAATATAAATAAAACAGCTTAATATTTTTATTTTTTATTTATTTATCCTACTTCAAAATCCTCTCTTACTAAAATGCCATCCAGAATTGAGGCCGGTGCGGTTATGGAATTTTGATACCGAGCCCAACACAAATACCAGACAACGGTCATTATGTGGGCACAGCAACCCACTGTCTGTTGTCCAGAAGTGCAACTGCAATAACAACCTGCAATCATCTCATCCAAACTTGTCCCTTGTCTCGCCAACAGTATATATGCATAATAACCTCTGCCCGAGTGATGGCGAGATTTTATACGGCCTCTTATGAAAACAGAGTTTTGTTGCGATGATATTAATTGGGTCACAACTTGTCTATACCCAGTCTTCGTTGACACCAAACATACAATATACTGATAATATTGCCATTAGGTTGCTGGAGCTCATTTTCATGATTTGTGCCGACAGATAATTCTTGTAATACGTTTGCAAAACATTGTGAACATATTGGTGCATTTTCATCCATCTAGAACAAAACAATCTTACTTTAATAAACTCTAAATTGCAGAAGCGCATTTTAAACAGTGCAACATGTTTTCACAGGTGAACTGAAAGATAATTACATCATATTAAGATTTTGCAGCCATTATGAACTTATGTGGAGATTAATAATTATTAACAGACTACAGATAGAAGCATGTCATTCAAATGCGTTTAATAGCTTAAGGAATCATCTTTCTTTAGTACATATCTGCTTACTGATTCAAAACGTGATTCTACAGAATACAGATGTCCGATATCAACGAAATCTAAATCTCACGTAAATTACAGATGTCCGATATTAACAAAATCTAAATCTCACGTAACACATTAAGTCCATAAAACAAAAGCAGAGTCAAACTTGTTTCACTCTGCTTTTGTTTGTTGCAACAATACTACTTGTAGTAACTGATCCAAAGTCCAAACAAAAAACCAAATCGCCAAAGAAATCCACAATTAAACACATTCACGAGTTCAGAACTACACAACACAGAGTTTAGTCTACACAAGTTGTCTCACAATATACTTACTACCAGAAATATGTTGTGTGTCAGACAAACTGAATCTTTTAAGTGGCTTGAAGAAATGCGTTGTGGATATTACTGTGTCTTCCAATTTGTATTTTCTACTGAATTCAAAAAAGAGACGGAAATCAATTCGACTGTATGTTATGCGTATGACCGAGGGCGACCACTTCTTGACCTGTCATCTACACTAGAGTCTTCATTGTATCGTTTGATGGTACGATAAACGAATCTTTTGGTTATATTCAAATTTTTCAGTATGTCAAAAATTCGAATTGGCGCGTAACCGCAACGATGCAACGCAATAACTGCAACACGGTCTTCTTTAAGCGTCCATTCCATATTTAAAAATGAGTAAAATTCTAAAAAGTATACAGTTTTATTTTCATGAACAATTCGAAATTCGAATTCAATAAACTTTTTTGTGGCCAGCATTCTAAAAGAAAAGTTTTTACTGTGTGACAATACTTATGACCTGACTGTGTATATATATACTAGCTGACCAGGCAGACGTTGTTCTGCCCTTTTCGACGACCATGTGTTCTAAAAAATCATTAAATTCACAATAAAAAAAATTGAGGGGCACCTATCGGGATAAAAACTATCCTATCTCTCAAGTTGGACCAAACTGCACACATTGTGAAACATTTCATTGAAATCAGTTCAGTAGTTTAGGAGTTCATCGCGGACAAACAATGTGACACGTAATTTTTATATATAAAGATTTATATATATATATATATATATATATATATATATATACATATATATATATATATATATATATATATATATATATATACTAGCTAACCAGGCAGAGGTTGTTCTGCCCTTTCCGAACGACCATTTGCTTTTCCAAAAAAACTCCTGAAATTAGCAATAAAAAATTGAGGGTCACTTATCGGGATAAAAACTATCCTATCTCTCAAATTGGACCAAACTGCACACAGTCTGCAAATTTTTTTGAAATCGAGTCTATCTGTTGAATACTTACAGCAACACGTGGTGGTTATACTACTAAATTGTAGCTTATATTAAACGTTTGTATTTTTAACATAGCGCCATCTATTAAATATTTACTCAATCCAGTCAACAGATATCGTCATCTGACAGAATCGTTTGGAGCTAACAGATAACTGTGACTGTCAAATAATAGACAAATAATTATCAACCAAATAATATTGTATTGCGACTATAAATTGAGATGTTAGCTATCCAATCTTTTAAGTTGGACCAAACTACACATTGACCAAAAATTTCATTGAAATCAGTTCAATAGTTTAGGAGTCCATCGCGGACAAACAACGTGACACGTACTTTTTATATATAAAGATATATATGTATAAATATATATATATATATATATATATATATATATATATATATATATATATATATATATATATATATATATATATATATATATATATATATATATATATACGTCGCCGAGTACCGTGACAAACTTGTGTCTGAAGTCGAGTCTTTGCTTAACAAAGTCTCGGATTGGGACCGACTAAATCTAGTCCAGTTCAATCCCCAGAAGATACAAGTTTGCGCGTTTACCGCTAAAAAGAACCCCTTTGTCGTATCTCCTCAGTTTCAAGGCACTCCCCTTGCTGCCTCAGCCAGTATCGGAATCCTTGGCGTCGACATATCGAATAGTGTGCAGTTTCGTGGTCACTTGGAAGGGAAGGCCAAATTGGCCTCTAAAAAGCTTGGCGTGCTCAGCAGAGCGAGACAGTATTTCATGCCGGCACATCGCTTGCAACTTTACAAAGCGCAAGTTCGGCCCCACATTGAATACTGTTCTCATCTCTGGGCCGGGGCACCTCAGTGCCAGCTCCTTCCACTTGACCGCATCCAGCGCAGAGCGGTTCGAATCGTCGACGACCGAGTTCTTTCTGATCGGCTCGATACACTGGCACTGCGTAGAGATGTTGCATCTCTTTGCGTATTTTATCGCATCTATCACGGGGAGTGCTCTGAGGAATTGTTCGGACTAATTCCAGCCGCCTAATTTCACCATCGCACATCGCGACAAAACTCGCGTTACCATCCATACCATCTGGATGATTGGCGGTCCACCACTGTGTGATTTAGAAGAAGTTTTCTCCCTCGCACGACTTTCTTGTGGAATCAATTACCGCCAGCGAATTTTCCGGACCGATACGACTTAGGAACCTTCAAGAAAAGAGCTTACATCTTTCTAAAAGGTCGGCAACGCATCTGCAATTCCCCTGGTGTTGCGGTTGTTCATGGGCGGCGGTAGTCACTTGCCATCGGGTAAGCCGCATGCTCGTTTGCCCCCTATTCTATAATATATATACTGACTATTAAAAAATGTTTTATCTCCATACATCATCCTCCGGCTAACTGTTCACAAACTTATCGATAACACTAGAGGGAAAATGAGGAAACAAATAAAAATTGCAAAAAAATAGAAGAAGAACAACAATAAATTTGCAACGCATTTAAAAGTAATCAAAGAAAATAACAAACCAAAGTACTAAGTAATTACACTAAAATATTAGGTGTAGCTAAAATAAAGTTTTATCAAATATATCTTACATGATTAGTAACAATATAGTGAAGTATGGCAAAAGGCGATGTAACCAAAGTCAAAAATTTAGCATCCTGGCAATGTCATCTGACATCTGTGAATACCATGTCTTAGTTCTGCAAAATATTACTTATTATATTATGTAGGTAATTAAAGGAGTACGGCAGATTTTGTACCGCATACTTTTTTTGTTGTTTTGTTATAGAATTTGTACTAAATATTAAGGCAACTAAGCCATTTATTTTTATGTTAGTGTTCTATTTTTAGAACTCCGGATTAATTAATAATATCAATAAAAAGATTTTAGTAAATAAACGTAATATATGCATAAACTAAACGCATTTATGTTTTTAGAAGTTGTCATATGTAAAATAACACAAATATCGAAATGATAATTATTTATTTAGAAATAGAAATAACTCTTATATATAATTAAACACTCATATATTATACCTAAAAATGCATAATTTTTGCATGAAATCATAATAAAATCATAATCTAAATAAATAAATATATAAATAATGGTTTTCGATTTAATGATAGGAATGATGTTCGTCATCAATATTTTTTATTCATATGTCAATCATTTATTGACAGGTAAAGATTATCTGTCTTTCAATTCAGTTCAGTTTTCAGTTCTTTGCTGTTGTTTTGGATTGTGATTTGTGACTGCATCTGAGCAATTAAATCTGGCCGTTTTTACGTTGAGTTGAGCATCTGTTCCTCCATTCTCTATCTCTTGATAGTAGTTTCGCGAAAGGACGCCGACCATAAAGTGCCATTACAAATGATGCGACCATAATGAATGACTTATTAAACTAAACAGAATTCAATGTTTTTTATAGAGGAAATGATGTTTTTTATTCTAGATAGAGGTTTTCGTGACTGCATGAATAGTCTGCATGACAAGAGGATACATAGGCCATATGCCCGAAACTAAAGAAGACCGCCATTCACAGCTATCCACTCTTGAAGCCAACAGATCACGCTGTGTAACTATAAACAGGTGGGTAGTAGAAGCTGTGAATGGCCGTTTTAAGAGAGACTTCAAATTATTCCGCCATGAATATTTAACCGTGGTTGTCGCAATCTTATGACAGATTTTAAAATAACAGCTGCTCTGCTGAATGCATTTACTCCGCCATTCGCAGAAAATATACATTCAAGCAGTTTGTTTCACAGAAAATATTCATGCAAGCAGTTTGTTGTGTGTTGTTCTGTTTTTAACCAACACTATAGCCGATTTAGTTAGGGAACATAATTTAAACAGGCGTAGTTCCTGGTTTGTACCCATGATGTGACCACCCTGTCTTTTCCGCGGCTATCCATGGAGGAATTAATACTATTTGCATGTGGTGTAAACCAAATTCACCAGGCCCTTTCATATGTGAATGAGCATTTCCGCTTTCATGGAATATATACATTAGAGGTATCCCGAGAGAGAATACATGAGTTCTTACTTCTTACTTCATACTAAAATAAAGTCCCGCCATTCTTCTACTAAAACTTATTTTGTAGTTATAGTTGCAAAAACAAACATGAATGGTCGGGACGCAATCAGAAGTTATTGCTGTAACTGCATTGTAGGTTTAAAAACAGTGGGATGCTGCTCTCATGTGATGAGCATTATTTGGTACCTAAGCTATGCTTGCCATGAGGGTATTACCCGACCTGCCCCCGTCTTAGATGAAGTAATATTAAGAATTGAATAATTATAAATACAATAAAATAAATTACTTACAAAAACAAAGTATTGTTTTATTTACGTACACTCAAAACCCCATCAGAACTTCATCATAATCAAACTGTTGCAGTCCGCTGCTGGATATATGTAGGGGAGACCGGGTACAAAAGTAACATTTTGTACTTTAACCATGGTATCTGGTTAGGTGTAATTATTTTTGTAAAATTAATCTAGCCATGTATAAACTCAATTTATGTTCTTTACATTAGTATCTTGATTTACTTTATTATTGTGTATTATATATGAATCACAGCGATTTCAAAAAAATTCGTCAGCTGTTACTTTCGACCACGTAGGCAGGCCGAAAGTAACACGTTGTGGGTCGAAAGTAACAGGACTAAGGACTATGTAATGTATATAATGTGACATACTAAATCAGCAAATTATATATTTTAAGAAAACAAAAATTATTCTTACTTTTAGTAATGAGATCAATTAATATATGATAATAATTTTTTTTTAATAATCAAACTATTCAGTATTAGTATTTTACTCAAACTCACAAATATGACACATAATTTGCATCATCGATAACGCATTCAGCATGTGACTACATTTTACATTTTGTACGTTGTATCCTTTGCTTCTTTGGTTAACTTTTGCTAAAAGTTTCTAAACAAACGAGACAAAAGCAATCTTCGTCGTCAGATTTATTTTTCTTGCCTTTAGCTGTCTTCTTTGTCTTTTTTCCTTTTACTTTCCTTTTCGTAGATATCAACTTCCCCTTGTCATTACCAGTATCGGGCTTTAAAACCGTTTTCTTTTTTTGTTGGTAATCTTCTTCAAATGCGTTTTTTTTTCGGGCGTATCTGTCAATAATGCTGCCTTACATTTACATCCTTTATTTGCTACATTCATCGGAACCGCTTGTGGTAAAATCTTAGATCTTTCGGTGTGGAATCAAATAGCTTAGAAGAATTTGCTTGCTGTAGCTCGCTAGGTCCTGGTACAGGCGAATTGGATTTCTTTGACAAATCATTGATAAACGTACGCTGGGCAGTCTCGTCACTCGATGTTGGAAGATTATCAACTAGAGTCTCCAGATCAACTTGGATGGAGGACGTTGCATCAAAACTGACCAACAGATCATTTGGTGGAATTTACTGTTAACTTGTAAAGGCCGGTCAGTGACAGATGATGGTGCATAGTCAACAGCAGTAAATATATTCCTATTAAATGGACTTATACCGGTATAGGTACAGGTAAATTGCATTTCGATCAGTGACAGCAAGTGGCAACGCTTCTCTAACAATCCCAGGAATGTAATGTTAGTAATTGTCCGACCAGAATAATTCCGCATCCAGTTGTCTGTAGCGGAGTTTATAATTTTTTTTTGAATGGTCCAAATACGGCTCTCTCCAAAGACTGAAGTTTGTGCGTGCAATCGGGTGGAAACGTCAGCAATACTATTCCATTTTTTTTACAAAACTTTAGAGCTTGGATAGATATATGCGATTCATGGTTGTCGAGCAGTAACAAGCATTTTTGATCAACTATTGGCTTGACTTGTTTTTGGAAGTGTTCTAGAAACAGTAAAAATTCTGCTTCCTGTATTCATCTACTAGCATTGCCAGCTCCATCACTATCAACAGGACCAGGGATCTAATTTTTGTACCATCTTTAGGAAGCTCTTCAGCCACTTTTCGGTACACTTCCGTATCAGTAGTTCCTCGTGTAGTAGTTCTTATGTCGTGGCATTCTGTTTAAATAAATATACACATAACAATATTAAGTAAATAAATCAACACGGGAACAAAAGTAACATACTTGTGTACCCATAGGGCTATGTTACTTTTGTACCCGACCACATATTTGTTAAAATATGAAAAATGATCTTAAAACGGAACATGCTAGACAAAAATGAATGAAAACAATGCGTAGTCAACCTAATTAAGAATTAATATGCAAATATTCAGATTGGTATCATCCTTTTGAGACTACGAAAATATTAAATAAGTAAACGTCAAAAAACTTACTTTTGATTTGTGAAATCACATAGTGTCCTCTCACACAACCTAACAGCGCGTGACACACGTGGCGTCTGAATGCAAGTGAGGGGGCCACTACCGGCTATCGCCTTACGGCAGCAAAGCGGTATTTGGCTATTGGATAAACCTACAGAGCATTTGTTACTTTCGACCCGCCGTTACTTTTGTACCCGGTCTCCCCTAAGTATCTCCTAATGCACCCCGCTGAGTAGGTACGATCCTCATCTCAATCTACCTACTTAATGGTAAGTAAAACACTACAAATATAGCGACAAGCAATCTAGAACATTTACTTTATCACCAAAACTATGTTTTTGTGCATATATGTAACAATCTACATTGGTACACAAGTACATAACCTTAAAAAATAAAACTGGTTATAACTTTTACGTCCCAAGTTTTAAAAATCTAAGAATTTAAATATAGCTTGTCTATCCTACTAACTGTCAATTAAAACAAAAAATATCCCAAAACACGAATTTTTTTTAGCTGTACGAAATTCCCATACAAGCCTGCCGTTCTCCTTTAATATGTTACCAATCCAGTATCATTGCAATTATACATACTTGTTATCAATAATAATAGGACAAATAACAAAAAAAAAATAATAGCTTACAAATTAAATCAAGCATGAGAATAAACCAAAGTCTTAGTCTTAGTAGTCTTATGGCGGAATCGCTGGAGGTTCTAAGCACTATGCTCAATGACCTCAATAGTGTCTCCTAACGGATAGGTCAGGTCTGTAAGATGAACATGGACAAAACAAAAATCATGTTTAACGTCCATGTCACACCTATGCTGGTAATTGTTGGGAGCACTAAGCTCGAAGTTGTTGACGAGTATGTTTACCTGGGACAAATAGTCCGACTAGGTAAGTCCAACTTCGATCGAGAGGTCAATCGACGGAGTCAACTCGGCTGGGCAGCGTTCGGGAAACTACGACACATCTTCTCGTTAGACATACCTCAAAACCTTAAAACAAAATTGTACAACCAGTGCGTGTTGCCAGTGATGACTTACGGATCTGAGACGTGGTCCTTCACTGCTGGCCGTATGAGGAAGCTCAAGGTCGCTCAGCGAGCTATGTAGAGGGCTTTGCTAGGGGTGTCTCTGCGTGATAAACTTAGAAATGAGGATATCCGCAGTGGAACCAGAGTAACCGACATAGCCCAACGGATTAGTAAGCTGAAGTGGCAATGGGACGGCCATATAGCTCGAAGAACCGACAACCGATGGGGAGAAAAGGTTCTCGAGTAGCAGCCTCGTACCAGTAGGCGAAGTGTAGGGTGACCCCCCACTAGATGGAGTGACGACCTGGTGAGACATGCAGGAAGTCGATGCATGCAGGTGGCTCAGGACCGTGCCTTGTGGCATTCCTTGGGGAGGCCTATGTTCAGCAGTGGACTTGTGAAGGGCTGTAATGATGAATGATGAATGAATTCTCATCCTTAGATATAATTCAATTGAAAATCATGATGGAAAGCATTAAATAGTTGTAAGAATTCAACTTTACCTAAAGCGTTATACAATATTTTCATAATATTGTCAAACAAGTTAATTAAATAATAAAAATAATACCGAGTAATATCGTGTCGCTGAGTGAACACCAAACGCGTGAACTGATTCTGTGTACGTGACAATCCTAGACGGGCGTACGAGTACCTACGCAAGCGGAGCCAACCGGTACTACCCCA
The DNA here is from genome assembly GCA_033319125.1 of Parnassius glacialis. Classification (NCBI taxonomy): domain Eukaryota; kingdom Metazoa; phylum Arthropoda; class Insecta; order Lepidoptera; family Papilionidae; genus Parnassius; species Parnassius glacialis. The sequence goes on along the minus strand of JAVANC010000019.1, from coordinate 40,714,068 downwards.
GACGTTGCGGGCGAGGACTCCGCTCTCCTCCATACTGCACTCCATCGTTGCTCCGTCTAGTTGCCGAGGTGACTCTCTTTTAGTTAGTATTTATGACACATGCTTTTGTGCTGCAGTTTACAACCTGTCGGAAATATCTGCGACCCTGGCTTGATGACGTCATGCAATATGGAGATAGCAAAAAAATCGAGATGCAAAAATGAAATAGATTTTTTGTGCGCCTATTTATTTTTATACTTCTATACAAATAAAAGCCTTAAAATAAATATAAATAAAAAATACATTCCTATTAAAAATAAAACTATTTGTATATATCAATATAACGCTTTTATACTGGAAAAAGTAAATGCAAGAAACCATATTAAGTATAAAAGTTTGTTGTTAGAAATGCTTTTTTTAGTAGTTTCTATTCTAGGGTAAGTATAATAAATTATAATCAAATAATTTTCAAGCCATTTAATTAGCAGGTATTTAATATTAAAATTCTAATTTAAAACAATTAAGTACTGTCATTTTCAAAAGTGGTCTATTAATTTTTTAAAAAGCCACAACACCAGACATTGTTTCGCTGTCGTTGTTGTCAAATTCTTCAATGTCGCTGAAAATATTGTCATCACTTTCGTTGTCACTATCTTCTTCACCTAATGAAATTACTAATTCCTGTTCCTCAAGTTCATACAATCTATTAGCATGCCAAAACTTGTCTCTTAAGCGATCGACATGGTTGCATTCTTTTTTCCAATCTTCTGGGGTTATACTCTGTATCGCTTCCTTTGTTAGTCTTTCTATATCTTTTTTGATTCGTCTACATTTTTGTCTGCCACCCTTTGCTTCATCAAATTCCAAACATACTCAATTGGGTTAAGGTCACAATGGTAGGGTGGCAGACTTAATACCTCTTGTCCATGAGATCTAAATATTTCATCGATGAAATATACCTTCTCGGGCTTATGTCTTTTAATTAACATATACAGTTTTCTTTTCGTCATTTTCTCGTCAAAATCGATGTTGTGTTCTTGCAGCCACATTTGCATTACGTTTTTACGTGCACTAAAATTTGGCGGCTTATTCACCTGCTTGCTGTGGTACGGTACGTTGTCCATGACAATGATACCGTTGGGTGGAAGATTCGGTATCAGTTTCTCTTCGATCCATTTTGTAAAATTTGATGCATCCATTTCGTCATGGTAATCACCGGTTGTTGACTTACATTTATAAAGGAGCTCGGCACCTTGTACGAAACCATTCTCATTGCCTGCGTGTATCACAATCCAGCGCTGACCAGGAGAGTGATTAGTTCGAATACTGGAATCACTACTACTTTGCCAACATTTCGAGACAGTGTAATGTGAATGTATCCAGGTTTCGTCGATGGAGGTCACTGGTTTTTTTTCGGCACCACATTCGTCATTTTCTTTCAATCGCCTTAAATATTTTGCTCTCCAGGCTGCTATTTCAGGTCTTTGCACCAAAAAATTGCGTTTACGTTTACATTTCTTAAACCTGTACCCCAAAGAATTTATTAGTATATTTCTTAGGGCGTCTTTTTGTCCGGGAAAGTTCAGCTCCTGCTTGGCTATTCTCAAAATCTTTTTTAATGTACGTATTTCTTTTCTGGTGGTATAAAAACTTTCAACTAAAGAGCGTATGGCGCATAAGTCAAAACTATCTAGATCAATTTTCTTTTTGTATTTTTTACGCTTCTTACCTGGTGTCAAGAGCATAATAGTGTCCGTGGTAACTGAAGCTGACGTACTAGGTTGTGGGTCTTCTTCGAATGACGTCATCTCTTCCTGAACATTTGCCTCTCTAGTTGATTCTGAAAAAACTTGTAACTTTTTTGCTTCACTTTTTATTTTCATTCTGGTCGTTTTAGATAAACCAGTTGCTGCACATGCCCTTTTTGTTGCTTGTTTAACCGGGATACTGAAACAGGCTTGTTGTTTTTCATTGTCAAAGAATTTAATTACTTTGAGCACTAAATTCCGCTCGGCACTATGTATAGTCTTACCCATCTTGTAAGTAGTCTATTGTAATAATAGTAATATTTCACCAAACAGAGAAACAATAAACAATAATGCGATTACGAAAGCGAGATTAATACACGTGCGTCGGCGCTTGCGTTGGCAACGGTACTGGATAGACGATAACGGGCGGAGGTGCGGGGAAGCGCGAGGGGAAGCGCATTCCAGCGAGGTTCGCAGATATTTCCGACCTGTTATACTTACAAGAAAGGTTTTTGTTTTTGTTATGTATTTACACTACACATTCCACCAAACAGCAGCGAAAACGAATATATTATGTTATTATTTAATATACTTGAACAATATTCTAAGAACTACAATAAGATATTACATAGTGATAGGTGACTTTAATTTATATTCTTGCCCATCTAATGTTGGTTAGCGCTCGCTGTAAGGTTCACAGTACTCGAGCAACCCGGGTTCGATCCCCGCCGGCACCAATGAAATTGTGAATTGCAATTTTAAGTGCTGATATACCACGTGTTCGGCGGCGAAGGAAAACATCGTGAGGAAACCTGCATGTCTGAGAAATAAAAAAATATTTTCGAAGACATGTGAAGATCGCCAACACGCATTGGGGCAGCGCGGCGGACATTTCCTTGCCCAAAAACCCTCTCAGAAATGAGAGGAGGCCCGTGCCCAGCAGTGGGACGTAAATAGGCTGCAACTACTACTACTAACTACTCATCTAATGTACTCGTAAGTAACTATTAGGTCCTTACATATGAAATTAGCGTTTTGTCGTACTGACCACTTTGATCTGAAATATCTCCTCTTTAGTTAAGAATTCCAAATTCAAATTTACAAAATTCATTTAGCTGGTACATTTGAATTTCGAAAACAGTCATTGATTTGTTTTTTCCTCATTATTTTTTTTCTTTGGCGTCGCTTATTACCGCACAATGGAAAACATGAAATATCGCTATATTTACGAGTACGAGTTCTACCGTGGTACCAGTGCTGCAGAAACATCTCGAAGAATTAATGATGTGTGCGGCACTGGTGTCGCAAAAGAAAGCACGGTGCGTTTTTGGTTTCCACGTTTTCGTTCTGGAAATTTCGACCTACAGAACCAACCCCGTGGACGGCCCGAGACCAAAGTGGAAAATGAAGACTTAAAGGCTATTGTGGAAGCGGATCCATCACAAAGTACTTCAGATATAGCTACAGCCTTCGGGGTAAGTGATAAAACTGTATTAATCCACTTGAAGCAAATCAGGAAAGTAAAAAACTTGAATTGAGTACCTCATGAATTGAGTGAATCGAACTTGCAAACACGCGTCGATTGCTGTGTTACTTTGCTCAATCGACACAATAAAGAAGGGATTTTAAATTGTATCATTACTTGTGAAGAAAAGTGGATACTGTACTATAATTGGAAGCTCTCGTCGCAATGGCTGAACCCTGGAGACCCAGCCAAATCTTGCCCTAAACGAAAATTGACTCAGACAAAGTTACTTGTATGTGTTTGGTGGACTAGCGCCGGTGTCGTTCACTACAGCTTTCTAAAATCTGGACCGGGGAAAGACCACGCTCTCACAGAATACCAGCGTAAAATAGTAGCTTAACGCTGCTGTGTTTCGTTTGGTGAGTGTAGATAACCGGAAACCCTTTTTACTGGAAACGAGGCATTCCATCTTAGTCCTCACGGGTGACAACGCATCTGCATTTTGATTCTTAATCGAAGATAGCTGTAGATGTCTATGGGCCGCAGCAACCACTTACCATCAGGTGGACTGTATGCTCGTTTGTCACCCTTATTCTATAAAAAAAAACCATGCAGGAAGAACTAGCTGTTAAACAACCGAGATTGGTCAATCGCTCTAGGCCACTGCTGCTTCACTACAACGCAAGACCACACACTGCACAACAAACAACCCCTAAGTTATATGAGCTACAATTGGAATATCTGCGACATCCACCGTACTCCCCGGACCTTTCTCCAACATATTACCATTTTGTCCCGAATTTGGACAACTTCTTACAAGGAAAAAATTCAACTCCGATGCGGCAGTCCGAACCGTCTTCAAAGAGTTTATTCATTCTTGCCCCCATGGTTTTTTTAGTAAAGGGATCAATGAACTACCTATGAGATGGCAAAAGTGCATAGATAACAACGGTGCATACTTTGATTAATTAAATATATTTTACCAAAAAAATGACTTTATATTCCTCCGTAGAAAACGCCAATTTCATATTTAAGGACCTAATATTACGAATATTTTCATTCTTACTGTGTATTCACTCAGATAAGTGAAATAAGGAACTGCAAAAATCGTTGTTTAAATTTGGTGCTAAGTAGATTCAAGAAGGTAAGTGAGGCGAAGGTGCTGCTGGTGCCGGTAGACGCCCATCACCCGCCGATCAAGGTGATGGTTTGCTAAACACTACTACAATGTAATGGTGAGGAGTTAGACTGCTCTTTGATCGACACCTTATTACATTGGAATTTAATAAAACTGTATTTTCTTTATTGTATGCATAAATAGCCGCAATAGACTGGACACGAATATATGAGTTGATGAGACCATAGTTTATCATTTTTATAAAATACTTTAAACTCGATTATAGATTGTTACATGCCTATGAGTAGCGAACGTTCTTCATACTCTAAGTATGCTTCCCTCGAGTGGTACAATAAATAAATAGTTCGAGACATAGAACAAAAAGCTACTTTACATAAACGGTATAAGACAATTAAATCAATTATCGATGCGTTTTCTAGGTATAGGGCAAATGTTAAAAAAATTATAGAACTGTCCGAAAAACAATACCAAGAGGGGGTTCAAACTGACCTTTTAAAGGAATAAAAACCATTTTGGAATTACGTTAAGACTAAAAGAGATCATAGAAATCCACAGAAAATTTTAATAAATCGAAATATATTATCTACGAAGCAATGTGTTAAATATATCTCAAAATATTTCCACTCGTAGTATTCGAGGAATGGATTTGAATTTAGATGAACATTTAGACTCTATCTTTAGGGATTGTCGATTTGTTAATAATAATAATATGATCTACCCTTCCGAGGGCTACCATCTGGTTAGGTTTTTATTTATTTATATATTTTTATGTATTTATTTTATTTTGTTGATATTTATGTATGTTTATCATTTTCATTTACATTTATATATTTATACAGCCCAACCAGATGAGTAAACTATATAGATGCCTCACATAATAATAGTGTGAGAGCGGATGTCCAACTTGCTTTCCTGCTTACGCAATTAATCATTATTTGAAATAAAGCAGCGTACTGCACTGTACTACACTAGAGCCCAATGACTTCGTCAATCTTACTTAGCGGTACCATGTAGCGACATCTATGGAAATGTATTAAATAAAAAACGATGTATTTAGCGCGTCAAATTTTCATATCGATATACATCGCAACCGCTTCCGTAGATAGATAATAGATGGCGCTAGAGTAGTCAAGTGAGCTCGGCCACGGTCCTTATTGCTTTGTAAGAGAGATACCTTTACCCCCTCGTTGCTCCATCTAGTCGCCGGATTTATTCACTATTAGTTAGTGTTTATGACACATATGATTTCATGCTGCAATTTACTTACAAAAAAGATTTTGAAAAGACATGTTATGTGTACTATACATTCCACCAAACGGCAGAGAAAATGAATATATATTATTATTTAATATACTTGAACAATATTCTAAGAACTATAATAAGATGTTACGTAATGATAGATGACTTTAATTTATATTCTCGTTCGTCTAATGTATAACTATTATGAATATTTTCAATCATACTGTCTATTCACTCAGATTAATAAAATAAGGAACTGCAAAAATCGTTGTTTAGATTTAGTGCTAAGTAGATTCAAGAGGGCAGAAAGTGGAAAGTATGCGCGTGAGTGAGGCGGAGTTTGTTCGATTATCAATCCATGTATGAAGCTGGGCATTCTGCCTTTATATATATAAGAATGAGTTCTGTGTAAGAATATTACAATATTTAGATATACATTCCTTACTTTAACTAATATGATTATTGAACTCGGATACCATTTTATCCTGATTATTTTGAAGGATTTTAATGGCCTCATCATACTTAAAAACATCTGTACGGTCTAAGTTTCCGCTTATAATTTTTATAATGGATTCCAAGCCATCTATCAGACCTCTCTTTACTCGATTAGGTTCTAATGTTTTTAATTGATCTAACAATGCGTAAGTATCATTGGTCATACGATATTTATAACTTAATTACTGGGCCTGTAATGAGTGTATTTTACTCTCGATGTCATCTAACTGTACATATTGTAGGAATGGTAGGTAGTCAATAATTAATCTCATACATCCTAGCTTATTTATTTCTTCAGATAGAGCTATTTGAAGCACCATCGAAGCGGGAACCTGCAACAATTTAGCTGCTTTAGGAATACACTTAAATCTAGACTTCTTTTTTTATAGAATAAGGGTAACAAACGAGCACACAGGCCACCTGATGGTAAGTGGTTGCTGTGGCCCATAGACATCTACATCTATCCTTTATTACAAATCAAAATGGAAATGCGTTGTCACCCGTGAGGACTAAGATGGAATGCCTCATTTCCAGTAAAAAGGGCCTCAGGCCACCTGCACTCACCAAGCGAAACGCAGAGGTAAACCTCTACTTCACGCTGGTATTCTGTGAGGTCGTGGTACCACCCCGGTTGAAAATAATATATGATATAATTGCTGTTTTATGATATAATTTCTTATGGCATAAGGTTGACCACGGACTCTATCTTGCGCTGTAACTTTAAGACGAAGAACTAGTTTGCCTTCCTTCGGAAAGGCTTGGTCTTTCGCCAAGGCTGTCCAAGGAAAGTTCTGTCAGCCATCTCTCCCATCTCTGCACAAGAAGGACGACTCACTGGCCCATACCACAAATAAAATAATGCGTGAGTGTCGTGGAACACTGGTTTGGAAGCAAGTTCCTTTAGTAGTATTTTATTATTCATAAACGTATTATATTATTGATTAAGAAATACAAATAAATGATTTATGTACTAGCGTCTATTAAAATAAAGCGCCGTTTAAAATAATATTTCTTTCGTGGCAAGATAAGATAAAGTGAGGGAGAGATATTATTCCATCTCGCTTGCACGACTATAGAAAGTTGGTCGTGACGGAAAAATCTTACACTTTTTCTCGCCTAGCCCCCATCCGTCAAATTCGTACTGTGCGATAAGGATTTGCGTTCCAAAAAGCCGATCTTATGTTGTTAGGTTGTTAGGGTCTCTTTTTGCATCCAACTCGACTCTTGACGACGGGGCGAACACACCGCCGACCATCCTACGGTGTGAGTGCTCCATGCTGAATGTGCAGATTTCACAGCGCTCGGTTCGCAAAGCAGGCTTCTTCTTGGACGTCAACAAGTCGAGTGAGCCTGATGGAGTCCCTGCTATTATTCTGAATACGTGTGCTTCCGAGTTGGCACCGGTTTTAGCACGTCTTTACCGGTACTCCTACTCTAAAAGCGTAGTTCCGAGTCCAAGGGGGATTTAATGACTGTTAGTTTGGACATAGCGAATGCCTTTGATCAGGTTTTTTACAAAGCACTGCTTTTGAAGCTTCCTTCCTATGGATTTCCCGGGAAATTGTGCAATAGGATCACCAGTTTCCTTGCTGATCGGAGCATCAAGGTCATAGTAGACGGGACATGTTCCAATTACAAGTCTATCGATGATGGTGTTCCATAAGTCTGTGTGCTCTCATCTACGCCGTTCCTTCTGCATATCAATGATCTGTTGCAAACCAGTAGCATCCATTACTATACAAACGACAACACAGGTAATGCTTTTTACACCGGCCGTGCCAATATTTCTCAGTACTACGTCATAGAGTACCTGAATAAACTTGTGCCTGAAGTCGAGTCGTTATTAAACAATGTCTCTGATTGGGGACGAATAAATCTAGTCCAGTTTAACCCTCAAAAGACGCAGGTTCGATTTCATGGCACTCCGCATGCTACCTCAGCTAGAAACGGAATCCTCGGCGTCGACATATCGAATGATGTGCAGTTTCGTGGTCACTTGTATGGGAACGCTAAATTAACCTCTAAAAAGTTTGGCGTGCTCATGAGAGATGGACAGTATTTTATGCCGGCACACTGCTTGCAACATTACTAGGCGCATGTTTGACCTCACATGGAATACTGTTCTCATTTCTGGGCCGGGGCACCCCAGTGCCAGCTCTTTTTACTTGACCGCAACCAGTGGCTCGAATTATCGATGACCAAGTTCTTTTTGATCAACTCGATGTAATGGCGCTGCGAAGAGATGTCGCATCAGAGATGTCGCATCACTTTGCATTTTCTATCTCATCTACAACGGGGAGTGCTCTGCTGAATTGTCCTGATTAATTAAGGCTAATAAAAAAATATCGTCCACACCATCTTAATGCTTGGTGGTCCACCGCTGTGCGTTTTCCTAGGAGTTTTTTCCTCGCCCAACCTCTTTGGGGAATCGTTTACCACCGGTGATTTTTCCGGACCGATAAGACTTAGAGACTTTCAAGAAAAGACCTTACGGCTTTCGAAAAGGCCAGCAACGCACCTGCAATTCCTCTGGTGTTGCAATTGTTCATAGGTGAGCCGTATGTTCATTTGCCACCTCTTCCATAAAAAAATGCGGTTGACCCTGTAGACCACCTCTAGAACTTCCCGCTATGTTTGATCTCAAAACGCTCTACAAATATTTTTAGGAACTAATAGTTAACTCATTACAACAAAAACGATCCGAGCAGAAATTCAGAAGTTATTAAAGAAAACACTTTTTAATAAAAAACAAATTAAACACTAACTTTATAACGGATTATGATGTAATTAGTGGCAATCGAAGAGGTTTTTACGAACAATAATAAAACCCATTATAAAAAAAACGATTAATTTATAATTTCAAGCGTTATGTGGACTTTTTGACCATTGATTTATTTGAAATTTTTTTGAAATTATTCGTCTTCGATTAATTAACTTATTTATCTTATTTTTATTTATTTTCGAAGTTTCGTGGTCGATATTTTCATGGCGGACTTTGAGGATAAAGCCCTGCTTCCTCCACCAGTAACCCCAAGGTTCTACAAACGGTATGTAAACGACACTTTCACAATTTTACCATCAGACAAAGTGACTGCATTTTTAGAACATTTTAATTCTATAAACTCTAAAATTTAATTTACTATGGAGTTAGAGGCAAATAATTCTTTAGCTTTCCTAGATGTTGTAATGTTTATAAATGCCGAAGAGAACACAAAAAACGTAACGCAATCTATAACAGTTTATTCCACAATGAATTCGCTGTCTTATCTTCATTTACCCGCCACCTATATAATCAGTCTTAACCTACTACCTTACATTACACTCCTCTACACTTATTTATTACTATGCTAATCTTAAATATAACTTAACTACTTAACATTATTGTGTCAGCGCTTAATCAATAATAAGGTTTTTGAGTCTACATTGCCGTATAGGGTGACTCCGAGGCTCTGTGTGCGGTACAACGTTTGGCAAGGTATCCTGATACGCCTGTGAACCCGGTTTCTCACTGGTCGTCTCCCTTGGCGACTCCTTTAAGCCGATTTCAGCCTCTGAGGTTTCTAACACCCCACGGTCATCCCGGTCCGCCAACTGACTCGGCTGAGCTTTTCCCACCTCTGGTGTCACCGTCGGCTCGTTGGTTGAATTTGTGCTGCAACCTGACTGAGGATCATTGTAAGGACATGTCATAGATGTCCTTAAAGATCTCCTTTTTAATTGATCTATATGTCTATGAATAATTTCGCCACCTTTTCCCTTAATTGTATAGCTATTAGGACCCCTAACGTCTACTACTTGACCACTGCTCCACTTTTCCCCTTTCAAGTATTGTCTATACCAAACATCTTCCGAAGGATTCAGTTTCCTGTCTCCTCCTTTGGCTAAGTCTTTCTGGTGTCGTTGCACCTTATAAATCCTGTTTTCCCTGTCTGGTTTTAAAATATCTAACTTATTGCGCAGTCGTCTACCTAACAATAACATAGCGGGACTCTCGCCGGTGGTTAAATGTTCCGTATTCCTATAATATAGCAAAAAAGTTTGTAGTGCCCTGTCTACGTTTTGTTTTTCCTGCACCGCTTTCTTTATAACCCGTTTCAAGGTTTTTACCGCATTCTCAGCTAAACCGTTAGAAGCAGGGTGATACGGAGCCGTGAAAATATGATCGATACCGTGACTGCACATGAAGTTATTGAATTCTATACTTGAGAACGGGGGACCGTTGTCCGTCACGATTTGTTTTGGTAGTCCCCAACGACTGAAACGTTCCCTTAACTTATCTGTTTCCCCCGTGGCTGCCGTGCTCGCTACTTGATAGATTTCTAGCCATTTTGACATCGCATCGACCCCTACCAAGTACGTTTTTCCAAAAACGGGCCTCATAAAATCTAAATGTATCCTTGACCAAGGACGATTGGGCCATTGCCACATACGAGGCGTCTGTTTTGGCGGAGCATCCGCCTGCGTCGTGCATATCTCGCACTCCCGGCATATCCGCTCCACTGCCTCGTCCACACCGGCCCACCAAACATAGCTTCGAGCTATCGCCTTGGATTTGACAATGCCCATATGGGGTTCGTGAATCATACATAAAACTTTTTCCTTACAGGCCTCTGGAATAACTAGTCTATGCCCCCACATCACACAGCCTATTTCCTCATATAATTCATTCTTACGATTAAAAACGGTTGTAAACCTTTAATATTACATTCCCCTGGCCAACCATCCCAAATATAGCTAATAACCTTCAAGGGAATTGGATCCCGAGCGGTTTCATTTTTAATTTTATTATAATCTAACAACAATGATTGCTGAACGAAATGCAAATACGTTTGCTCGGACGCCGCATGAGTCATCTTACTAGACGACAGCGGCAGACGCGACAGGCCGTCCGCTCCATTCACATCGGTACGTATGTACTCTATTATCAAACGAATAAGCGGACAAAATAATTATTGCCCACCGTTGCACTTGCATCCGACTCGCTACCATAGTTGGTATACCTGTGTTAGGTCCAAAAATGGACACTAGCGGCTTGTGATCGGTGCGTAGAGTAAAATGCCGACCGTAAAAATACGGGTAGAATTTATTTACGGCAAATATAATCGCTAATGCCTCGCGGTGTATCTGCGAGTAGTTTTTCTCGGCGTCGTTAAGCGTGCGTGACGCATAGGCCACGGGGCGCTCGCTACCATAGATAATACATTATATACCAGGAACTCGCTACTGCCGTCGTCGCTCGGCTCAGTGTTGCCACCTTGCAGAAAAATTTATCACTAGTTATGGTCTGAAATTTCACCAGATTTAGGGATATTTTTACTTAAAAAAATCCCTAGAATTCACCAAATTATTTAAAATCAAATCACGTGGTATGTAATAAAAATAATATTTTAATTGTGGAAATAATTACAATAAACACAACATATAAAATCGAGACGGCCTCCTGGTCACAGTTTCTTCAACGGACAGCCAACTAGTATCACAAGAGCGCAATATTTTTAAGCATTGTCAGCACAATTTACTGTCTCATATATATCTTTATACTCATATCACAGCGTTTGGGTGAATGTGAGAACTAATTCTAAGTTTCAAAATAAATAAATAAAATCAATTTATTTCAGACTGAGTCCATACAAGTAACATTTACATTATAATAAATTTAATCTCATCTAATTTAGTTTTATATAATTCTATCTAATCTTTTTAATTTATTATTAATTAATTTAATAAAATTATAATTAATAAATCAATTCAATATAACTTAATTCGATTGTTTAACATTACAATTACTTGAATAAAATTAATCTATAGTTTAATTCATGTATCTGCCACCCTCTGGTGCACCGGGCACATACATTTGTACCCAGTGCCGCAGAAGGGGGCATTCAGGCTTGTCGCTGAGCACGTTCAGGATGGTGTTGGCGCTCCCCCGCGTACGGAGCATCAGCGAGGCGATGCGGCGTCGCAGCACGGCGTTGAAGCCGTCCGTGTGTGCGTGTGCAAACATTGCAGACGCACTACAGCAGCGCGGGAGTGCCACCAGGACCCTGAATGCGTTATTATATTGTACTCGGAGAGCGTTTATGGCCCGCTGCGTGTAGTTGACCCACAGATTGCAAGTGTATAGAGTTTGGCAAAAGGCTTTAAAGAGAGTTATCTTTACTCCAAAACTACACCGCGCGAATCTGCGTGCCAGCATATTACAGCGGACCGTCATCGCCCTCCTTTCCCTTTCGATGTCAGCATCGTCTTTTAAATCCTCGGTAACCACATGGCCAAGATATTTAAACGCATTTACCCTGTCTAGAGCGACGCCATTTAGCAGCACACGTGGCACATCTCCCAGCTTACGACCCCTAGCTTGAAAGATCAAGAGCTCGCTCTTTTTAACATTGTACAGGAGACCATGTGACAAAGCGTACCTCTCACATACACCTATTAGTTTTCTGAGACCGGCGATTGATGGGCTTAGCAACACCATGTCATCTGCATAACTGATACTGTTGATGCAGTGACCATCAATCGAGCAGCCGACCCCTGTGTCGCTCAGCTCAACAATCAACCTATTCACATACAAGTTGAAGAGAGAAGGAGAAGTTAGCCCTCTCTGTCTCACTCCACACTCCAACCCGTACTCGTCAGAAAGCTCCCCAAGCCATCTAACCCGGTGAGTTTGGTGTTCATACCAATATTTAAAAATATTGATCAACCCACCCGGCATACCTGTGTCTTTTAATTTACGCCAAAGAATATCATATCTAACCAGATCAAATGCCTTAGTGAGATCAAGAAAGGCTGCATACACAGGCGTGTTCTTTTCCGTGTAGTACCTAACAGTCTGCTTGAGAGACATAATTGCGTATTCAGTCGAAAGTCCTGGTCTGAAGCCGAACTGAGCGTCATGTAGGTGGAGATAATCTTTAAGTTGTCTCTCAAGCAGGCCATCAAGCACTTTAGAAGTGGTTGTAGCTAATGATATCGGACGGTAGTTGCACTTGTCGGAAGTATCACTAGTTTTATTTTTAATAATAGGCACTATCACCGTCTTCATTAGCTCATTTGGCAGATAGGAATGCCTAATGCATAGCGTGAACAGCAGCCCTAAGAGTCTCGGCAGGTGTGGCCCAGCATTGTGAAAATGTTCAATGCTAAGGCCGTCGTGTCCAGGAGACTTCCCTCGCGTCATTATTTTTATCATTAGAGCAACTTGCTTAGCTGTGACGCGGTCCGGCACCCCCGATACCACGACCTCCTCATCCACTAACTGCGCACTTTTTAGCGGAGACTCCACTTGAAAATGACATCTGAACATGTTTGCTATATCCCGTGGTTCACTGCTGCCGTTAACACTCACAGGGACGCTAGGCTTTGGACTTAGTTGTTTTGTTTGTTGCCAAAATCCCCTAAAATCTTTATTCCTGTGTTTTTTAGCTAAAATATTCATTTTTATTTGCTCCTGATTATTCTGACAATACTTTAATTTGCTTTTGAAAATTTTTCTCGAATCATACATTTCACTATAAATGGTACCACTATTAGGCCGACCATTACATACCCAGGTTAAATACTTTTGCCTAGCGTTCCTGTGAGCGTCACGGACATACTTGTTCCAACCTACAATAGGACGACCGCGATGTGGTTTGCCACCTCCCAAACGACCAACATAGCTGACCACAGCAGCCTCCTGCAACACTGTTACAATATCACTGTAAAGCGAGTCTATCGCGGCTAGGTGTGCCGCGTCACTATTACTACACAAACAATCGCCACACTGATCGAACTCATGTGGAAAGCCAACCTTTCGGAGTTTATCATTACAATATTTAGTAAACATTTCTATTTGGCTTAGGTCTCTTTCTCCCCATAGAACCTTATTTACTTTAGCACACGGCAGCTCAATAGTCTGACAAACGGATTTTATGTTGCATTGAACTTCTAGCGGATAGTGATCAGACCAGTAAACACCATAATGTACTTTTACCGATAGCACCTTGCTTAGTTCAGCTTCAGTAACAACACAGTGGTCAAGCCATCTATTGCTGCCGTGCGGTTCACTAACAAAAGTGTATGCATTGGAATTTATACCTAACATTTGAATATCTACACATGTCCAATTTTGTTCAACACAGAAGTTTAGAAGTTCATTGCAAATATATACGGTTTCGATATTGCAACTCTCAACTATAGATGCAATTTCACTTAAACATTGAACATATTCTAAGAGATTGTCAGATGAGTCTGTAGGCATATAAACAGTAAAAATAAGTATTAGCCGTTCCAACACACACGCCTTAATCGCACTAATTCGATTACTTTCACATGGAATCACAGACACGCACTTAAACTTACTTTAACTTACTTTCTGTAACGAGAAAATATATTTCGCGGTAACGTTTGCTCTGACACATGTGAAACAGTGTGAATGAGTGCATGAGTGGCAAACACATCTGACTAGAATTTAATTAGGCACTCACTCATTAGACACACACACACACACACACACACATATATTCCAGTCATGACAGAGGCATCTACCCCGATTCCAATTAGTTTTTTTTATTAGGAGACCTTACATTTCAATATTCGTATATCAACCTTTCAGTATTCAGCGCTCATTGAAACCAACTTTACATACGTATGAGGTCTTCATTATTAGTCGGGAAAAGTCCAAGGTAGGCATAGTATAACCAAACAAAGATGTTTAATTACGTTTTTGTAATGTGAGAAAATGATAGTGCTATTTTGATATAAACTGGGGAATTTAAGTAAAGAGGGTTATTAATAGGTATTTTCTAAATTCTTCAAGATTTGATAAATATCACTAAAAGTCATCAAATATTTTTTAGTGATTTTCTTTTTCAGAATATCACTATCTATCTCCAAAAATTCACTAAATCTAGTGACAAAATCACTAAAGTGGCAACGCTGTCGGCTGCGACAACACGGCCCCTATCCCTCTGGCGCTCGCGTCGCACGTTACTATAACTATAACCGGCCGCTGGGGGTCGTAGTGAGCTAATACTTCCGCGCTGATTAATACATTTTTGACTTCAACAAACGCGCGCTCACATTCCTTCGACCAAAACCAATTTTGACCTTTTTTTTTAGTAATTGGTATAATGCTACGAGCCTACTACTCATGTTTTTAATAAATTTTGCGTAGAAATTTACTAAACCCAAAAAAGACCGTAGCTCGGTCACGTTACAAGGCCTAGGTAGCTTAGCAATTGCTTCTATCTTTTTCGGGTCTATTTTTACTCCGTCTTTACTAAGTACATACCCTAAAAACTGCACTTCGTTTACAAAAATATACATTTATGATTTAATTAATTTCAATCCGTTCTTATGTAAACTGCTAAAGACAGCTTCTACGGCTTGAAGGTGGTCGAGCTTATTTTTCCCGCCGATTATGACGTCGTATAAAAATACTTCGACGTTGGGGATGTCCTTTAACAAATTATACATAATACGTTGAAATATTCCAGCACTCGATGCTAGCCCGTACACTAACCTATTATACTGAAATAAGCCGCGGTGCGTATTAACTACGGTCAACTTTTTAGTATCGTCTAGCTCTATCTGATTATAGGCTTGAGACAGATCAATTTTTGAAAAATATTTCGACCCACTCAACCTAACAATTAAATCCTCAACTCTAGGTAAGGGATATCGATCAACTAACAAAACAGGGTTTATCGTCGCCTTATAGTCAGCACAAATTCTCAAAGAACCGTCAGCTTTGTTTACCGGTACCAGCGGCGAGGCCCAGTCGGAGCAGTCGACGAGCTCGATGACGCCGTCGCGCAGCATCGCGTCCAGCTCGGTGTCGCCGCGCTCGCGCAGCGCGTACGGTATTGGCCGCGCGCGGTGAAACACCGGCGCTGCCCCCTCGCGGATTCTTAACGTCGCCTTGCCGCCCGTGTACCGTCCCAGGCCTTCATTAAACAATTCTTTATATCTGGAAAACATATTTTTCAATTGATCATCTAATTTACCTCGGTTACTCTCCAAGTTATGGCAGTTGGTGAATAATGGAAATTTTATTTTTAATTCAGATTACCACTGCCTGCCCAACAAGGACGTGGTTCCTCCTTTGACAACAAACAATTCTAATCTTTTTTTTTCTCCACCGTAACAAACTTCCGGTGTGATTAATCCTAAAGGTCTAAGTGATGAACCGTCATAGAACTTCAAAGTAACACTTGTGCGATCTAAATTAATGGTACTAAAATATAGCTTATAAGTTTGTTCGCTAATGCATGACACTGCCGTTCCCGTATCAACCTCCATATTGATAACTTTATTATTTACAGTCACTGGCAAACTCACCGCCTTATAGTCACCTAAACATAGGTGATGAAACTCCTCTAATTGACCCCCGTCTTCATCATACCGTGCTACGTCTGCCTGATGACAAGCGGTATGCCTGGTTGTACGAACACCTGCCGCGCCCTGTTCCGGACACACGCGCCGTAGGTGACGCGTGCGCTTGCACCTGCTGCACACGTATTCCCGGAACCGACAATGCTCATAACCGTGGCCTGTCCCTCCGCATCCGCTGCAATTTTGACTGCTAATTGCATCGGGCCTCCTTACAGCTGTAGCCGCTCCCGGCTGATTGTGTTGTGGCTGGCGGTCTCCGCGCATTCCGCGCCCGCCTCCCCCAACATTCTTCGCGATCCATTTTTCCCGATCGCCAGCGACATAGAGTAGAGTAATATATACCGGAAGTAGAGTAATATATACCGGAATAGAGAGCCAGCTTCTAGGATTTTTTGTCACCCAATACAAATAGTGGCACAGTGTCGCCGTCTGGTATCATATCCGTTGAACTAATCTCAATATTTTGACTATAGATAGTTATATGTAGTTATGCATATACAGCTATTTATACTATAGGCAGTTATATATATATATATATATATATATATATATATATATATATATATATATATATATATATATATATATTAAGGTATTAGGGTTCTATTAAATATGTATTACAGATTTCAGTAATTTAAACATTTATTTTAAACATATAAACATTTATTTGCAACAACCTAAAATTAATAAAGGACAAAAGCGTTCGTGAAAACGTACCTATATTATTTGTAACATCAATGAAATATTGATTTGACTTTGTTTTATGTACATCCAATAGCAGAAGTCCTCGGCATTTTAAGAAACAAGATGTAAAAGCATCTATTCCGCACAATACAGCACCAAATCTTTCACAATTTTTTTGTTGTTAAATATTTCACACAACACTACACATATGTACATACAATGTGGTTCCAGTATGAAAAACTAAACGATAAGACGGGATGAGGGCTAATCTCAACTCAATCAAACTTATTGTAAATAGCATCAACAAGCGAAAATTACATAAATGGCAAAAGCGTTCGTGAAAACAACGACTTGCTCACACGCCGGTAGCCATTATGTGATAAAGTAATAAAGTTGCCACTTGCCAATACGAGAAACTTATTGCATCTCAGACCGACAAAATAAATATTTTTATTCAATATATTTTTAAAGAGGCTTTTGAATGCCCGTATAATTATTAATCTTTTATATTTATGTTACAACTTTAGAGAATTCCATGAAACTCCATACCCAATAACTAGAATTGGTGTAGTCGCCATCTAGCGCACCTTTTAGAATTTGATGTTCGAAAGTTTATGCGGATATTGTATAAGATGGCAATAGTGTCTTTGCAGATAATTGGATCCCTACCTAAAGTATGAAAGTGTACCCCCCTTGGCCAGAGAGTGCACCCCCGCCATATCTCTTCCTGATGTTGCTGACCCGGTCGCACCTACCGCCGCAGCGTCCCGCTCCGCGGCCTCTAACGAGCTGGCAATTTTTATCGCATTGGTGAAACTTAATGTGTCATCCTCCGCAAACAGCCTCTGCCGAATAACAGCGCTCCTTAATCCGCAGACATATTGATCCCGTAGACTTTCACTAAAACCGTCACCCAGTTTGCAGTGACGTGTTAATTTTTTTAACTCTGCTACGTACTCTGCTATATTATCATCCGCTACTTGCCTCCTTTGTCTAAAACGATACCTTTCCGCTAACGCGGATGGTGCCGGTTGTAAGTGGTTGCGCAATAGACTAATGGCGGCGTCGTATTTTAATTCCGACGGATTCACGGGGCTAGCCAGGTTTACCAGCAACTCGTAGGCCTCATCACCCATGACCGCTATTAGCGTGGGCAACTTGAGATCACTATTTATTTTATTTGCCGTAAAATACATCTCAAGTCTATCGATATACGACGACCAAACCCCGGTTTTTACATCGAACTCGTTTACTTTTCCAATCGACATTGTCCTCGAATTAACTTGTAAACTTTTACTAACAAAGATTAAAAACACAACAAAACTACGTTTTTATCGTCGTCGCCAATGTAATGTTTATCAAAGCCGGAGAGAACACAAAAAACGTAACGCAATCTACGAGTATAACAGTTTATTCCACAATGAATTCGCTGTCTTATCTTCATTCACCCGCCACCTATATAATCAGTCTTAAGATATATACAGATGAGTCATTCGAAATCCTTATAACACCATAGGTCACATTGTGTATAGAAAAAAGACCCATACAAACCGATATTTAAACGGTGAATCCCACCATCATCCTTCACAGTTAGCTACCGTGGGCAACTTTTTGTTACAGAGAGTTCGAGGGATCTGTGACAGCAAACATCTGGCCGCCGTGCTTCAGCACATCAAGCAGGTTCTGCATTACAACAAGCTTCGGGTACCGCGCCTACGTCACAGTGACCGAATGAAGCCGGCCACAGTCGAATGTGTGCCTGCTGTATGTAGTACCATATGTCAGAAGTGTCACAGACAAGATTGGCTACATCTTGAAGCAAGCTTCTGTTAGAACATTCTTCAAGCCGCCGGAGAAGATTAGTCAGTTCTTACCATCCGTCGAGTGCAATATTCCTCTACAAGATTCAGAAGTATACAAACTTGATTGTGGATGTGGTCTCTCCTAAATAGGGTAAACAAAACGAACAATAAAGACAGCTCCCGCCATTACATTAGATTTTATAAACCACGAATTCTCGCGAAAGAATATCGATTCCTGCCAAGGATGATACGTAAGGCTATTGAAATTAAAAAAAAAACATCCTAATTTCAATGGAGAGGGAGGCTGGGTACTACCACCTGCTTGTGATCCTGTAATTAATAAAATTAAAACTAAACCCAAGTATACCACTGCAAGACTTCAAGACACAGTAAGTTCATTCTGCGTAGATCGGACCAAAATTAATAATAAAAAAAACTGAAGGTACTCCGGGTTAACTCTGATATCGGGACGTCAATTGCCTGAGTCCCCCGTGACTACCGTGAAGCGTTGGGAATAAATAAAAATAAGGTAAATAAGTTATTTAAATCCGAAAAAATCTGTAAAATCTGTATTATATTTATTCTTATCTCTTATTATTGGGGGTCATTGTAGAAGCGTGCTCGTCGCGACCCCTGCCAGCCCTTTTCAGGGCTGCAATTCTACTCAGCTACGCACCCATGCCAACGAGGGTTAGGGCGTCCCCCCAATGCGACGCACACCAGCTCGTCCCCGTTGGTGTGAAATGCAGCGCGCAAAGCGGCGATGGGGACCGCCACCCGTCACGCACAGCCCGACACGGCGGAAGGTGGAGGACAGAGTGCAGAGTTGGCACGTGGAATGTTAGAGGAGGCATGAGAGATAAGACGAATGAGTTGATTGAAATAATGAAAGAAAGAGAATTAGATGTCGTGTGTATGTCGGAAACCAAACGGAAGGGCAGTGGTAATGAAGAGCTCCCTGGCGGGGCGTTAGCTCTATGGTCCGGAGTCCCGGAGAGCGAGAACGCCTGCCAGGGAGTGGGGGTGCTGCTGTCGGTCGATGTTATGACTGAATATAAGGTTGTGAACTCAAGACTTCTCTGGGTTCGCTTTAAATTGGGACTGACGAAGTTATTCCTTTTGGCTGTTTATGCGCCGGTAGCTTCGTCGTCCAGGGCTGAGCTGGAGGAGTTTTGGGAGAATGTAAGAGAAGTTCTAGATTTGGCTAGGAGAAACGAAAGAATTGTTGTGTGTGGTGATTTGAATGGATGGGTTGGTACCGCTCGACCAGGGTACGAGTCGGTGCTTAGACAGTTTGGCGATAAAAGGGTTAATGATGCTGGCAAGCTTAATATGGCGGTTTGCAAGGAAAAGGGTCTTCTTGTGACAAACACTATGTTTAATCACAAGAAAATTCATATGTATACTAGAGAAAGAAAGAATGAGAGAAGTATGATCGATTTGTTCCTAGTGGATGACCGACTGCGAAAACTGGTGATGGATACGCGAGTGTTCAGGGGTGCTGACCTGGAAACGGATCACTATCTAGTGATTACTAGATTTAGGGGTCTGTTCGCGGGATGGCGCTACCGGACGGCAGTAACAGAACCACAGTCGGTCTGTCGCATCCGAAGCTGGAAGCTTCAGGAAGCGGATACTAGGGACAAATATCATGCAAGGGTAGCCGAAAAGCTTGACACCATCGATGGCAGAAAAGAATGTGTGGAAAGAACATGGCAGAACCTTAGGGATGGAATGGTAAGTGCAGCGGAAGGAGTGTGTGGAACGATTAAAAGAGGCAGTAGTAAAAGAAGAGATGCATGGTGGAATGAGAAAGTGAAAGAAGCTGTAAAGAAGAAGAAGAAGGCATGGTTAGACTACTTGGCCTCTAGTAATGATAAGGATATGAGAGAGAAGATGAAAGAAAGATATAAGCTGCAGAAAGTTCACACGAAAGCATTGATTGAGGAAATGCGTGAAAGGTGTAGAATAGAAGCAGACGAAAGGTTGTCGCACAACTTTAAGGAGAACTCCAAGCTCTTCTGGAAAGAGGTTGGAAGGACCCGAAGTGGTGCGACGGCCTTAACAATGAACAAAATGCTTTCGAGAACTAATGACGTCCTCACAGAAAAATCGGACGTCATGCAGCGATGGAGCGAATTTTATAGAGAAATGTATGCGTGTGATGATCCTAGTGAGGGATCCGGGGATGACGCCGTGATTGGTACGCCAGACCCGGACCTCGATGACACTGAGGTCATCAGTATGAAAGAGATTGAACGTGAGATTCGAAGTTTGAAATGTGGTAAGGCTGCGGGACTAGACAGAGTTACTGCTGAAATGATCAAGTATGGTGGGCCTTGCGTCTGGGACAGCTTTTATCTGCTGTGCAATTTGTGCTGGCGGACGGGGGATGTCCCGGATGATTGGCGATCCGCAGTCATTGTGCCTTTATATAAAGGTAAAGTTTCACATTTTGACCGCGGGTGCTATCGGGCGATCAGCTTGACCAGTTTTTAGCAAGTAAAGTCTACTCGAAGGTTTTGACACGTAGGATGCAAGAGAAATCGGAA
Organism: Parnassius glacialis; assembly: GCA_033319125.1. Taxonomy (NCBI): domain Eukaryota; kingdom Metazoa; phylum Arthropoda; class Insecta; order Lepidoptera; family Papilionidae; genus Parnassius; species Parnassius glacialis. The sequence goes on along the minus strand of JAVANC010000019.1, from coordinate 40,692,586 downwards.
AGATTTCTATGGGAGGCTCAATGCGGATTTAGACCTGGAAGAGGATGCACGGATCAAATGTTTTCTCTCCACATGATCACGGAAAAGCTTCTGGCTGCTAATCAGAGGATTTTCTGTGCTTTTGTGGATATTGAGAAAGCATTTGATAAGGTTGTAAGGAAGAAAATGTGGGAACTGTTGCCGGGGTACGGTGTGGATGGTCGATTGCTAAGGGCTGTGCAGTCACTTTACTGTGACTGTAAAGCCTGTGTGCGGGTAGGGCATAACCTGTCACCATGTTTAGCGTCCAAACGGGCGTAAAACAGTGTTGTGTCATGTCTTCCTGGCTGTTCATACTGTATCTCGACAGCTGTTTACAGAAGCTGAAAGATAGCTGTTTGGGTGTGAAATTGGGTGACATAAAAGTAAATTGTCTGCTGTATGCTGATGATGCAGTGCTTATTGCACCATCAGAGGCAGAACTGCAGGCATTAGTCACGTGTATGAAATAGGAATGTGAAATTAAAGGTCTCCGTTTGAATGCTAATAAAACTAAGGTTCTGGTATTTGAAAGGGACGAAGAGAGAACGAAGTGTGAAATATGGGTAAATCAGGAATGTCTAGAACAGGTAAATGAAATTGTATACTTGGGGAGTGCTTTTAACCGGGATAGAAGATGTGATTTAGATGTGGACAGGCGTGTCGCTGCCGGGAACAAAGTCACTGGTGCCCTGACTGCGTTAGTCAAAAGGCAAGGCGTAGTGAAGAGTGCACGCCTTGCTTTACATAACGCAGTGTTGGTACCGACTTTGTTATATGGCAGCGAAACCTGGGTATGCCAGAAGAAGCATAAAAGCAAGTTGAATGCAGTGGAGATGCGATCTCTTCGTAAAATGTGCGGCGTTACCATGGCCGACCGGAAGCGAAACGAAGAGATTCGCAATATGGCAGGTTTGAAAGATGACCTTATCACAAAAAATCATAAGGGCGTGCTTCGATGGTTTGGGCACGTTGAGCGAATGAGTGAAGACCGAATGGTGAAGAAAATATATAGCGCGAAAGTTAATATTAAAAGGTGTCGAGGTAGACCGAGACTAACTTTCGAAGACCATGTGAGCAAATTGTTCGAAGAGGGGAGGGTCAAGAGTACTCGGATACCTAGACGTGCATGTATGAAGAAGTTAATGAATCTGAAAGAAGCGAAAGAGGTATGTAAGGATCGTGACACTTGGCAATCTGTTCTCTCTGGCTACCCCGTCAGGGATTGTGCGTGATGATAAGTAAGTAAGTAAGTAAGTATCTCTTATTATATCTGTGTATTTAATGTGTAGTGTTCACGTAAATATAAGAAATCATAACGATTTTGTAATTACGATTGAATAAATCGACCTCTGCCGCGCCCTTATGCATAAAAAACAACCTTGTATAAGGATATAACATTATTTTATTTCACTTCATATAGTCATTCTACCTAAAACACTCGAAGATAATACAGATAAAAACTTGTTTCTTTTTAGTACTATAGAGTTTTCATATATCCAATGGATCAATCAAGGATTTTACCCGATGGGTGAGTTTTATTTTATTTTTTCTGAAATGTATGTTTGGTTTTGTATTTTAACTGATATTACTACTTTATAGAGTACGTGAGGGTAATATGGTCATCCGGTTAATATGGTCACTTTCTTATAACTCAAAAACTACAGCCTAATTTGCATAGATGGCTTTGTGATACGATAGCTCTTCATCAGTCATTCAAAAAATAAAGGGTCAAAAGGCCGCCGCTTTATCGACGCAATTTTGAGAGTTGATATTATAGTAAGTACGTGAGGGTAATTAAGTCACCTTAAGCTTTATCGCCCTATAAAACCAAAATTAGGAGGAGAACAGAGACAAAAACGCAAAGTCGTATACTATGACTAATATATTAAGAAAAAAATAGCAAACAAGCTTTGGAAATAATTAGGAACACTTCGAAAAATCTACTAAAAAAAAACTACCTACACTACACAATACGAAAATCGATTAAAATATTTACTATAATATCAACTGTCAAAATGGCGTCGATAAAGGAGCGCCTTTTTGACCCTTTATTATTTGATGGACTCATCAAGAGCTATAGTATTACAGAGCGTTCTATCCAAACGACGCTGCAGTTATTGAGTTATAAGAAAGTGACCATATTAACCGGATGACCATAATATTACCCTCACGTACTCTAGTTAGTTTTTTTTAAGTTGATTTTTCGAAGTATTGCTAATTATTGCCAAGGCTTGTTTGTTATTTTTTCTTTATTAGTTATATTATACGACATTGTGTATTTGTCTCTGTCCTCCTCCTAGTTTTGGTTTTATGAGGCGGCAAAGCTTAAGGTGACCATATTATCCTCACGTACCTTACTGATAATAATATATACAGTTTTTTATGTGCGAATGCTACATAAATTGCTATGGATTAGTCTTTATCAATAAATTGAAACTATTCGCCGTCGCCGGGCTGGGTATTTTACGACTGACGCAAACTATGACATATGATTATTCTGGTATTCCCATAGTCGTCTCTGACGACTCCCACGGGAAGAAATATGGCAGTGGATTCTCTTAAAGGCAAGTTACACTACACTGTGTCATTAACCTAATGAGGATTCAGGAAAGGAAAAACAAAGCAAATCCATGCCATTTAGTCTGATTTCTCGCAAGAATTTGATCGTGTCGATCATGACTTTCTATATTTGAATTCGGGTGTATGGCATTTGCGGATATTTATTACGGTGGATTTAATCATTAATTTAGAAATCATAGTTACTAGTTAGATCTTAAAGGGTACTGGGTCGTTATTTTTCAAATCCCTTTTGGGGTAGTGAAATACAATTTAGGCACTTCATTTTTTAATTTCGAAAACGACAAAATAATTAATATGAAGTGTTCTTTTTAATGTACGAAAATAAAAAGATTTATCAAACAATTAGAAATATTGGCGATTTTCTAATATTACAAAAGTATCTGCACGTGGTGGCCAACTGATGTAGTCATAACGCAATGGTATTATGCCAAAAATGACGTATAATAAGATCGTGATAAATATTATAAAATGTTTAAAAGTTGATAATATTGAAAACTTTAAAGACTACTAATGAATTCTGAATCTAAATACCGCAATATGTCTATCTCTATCTCTCTCTCTCTCTCTCTCTCTCTCTCTCTATTCTAATCTAGTTACAAGCAAATTCAAGTATGCATCTTGAAAGGATAAAAAGGAGTTTTCTTCTTCTTCTTTTAAATTGTGGCTCCTTAAAACGAGTTTTAAAGTATTATTATGTTGCGACTTCATTTAAGACGAAGTCTGTGTAATAGGGTTGTAAAAGATCCACTAAACCCTATCATCCCGTGGGTGTCGTAAACGGCAACTAAGTGAAACAAACCAGGAGATAGCCAGCAGCGTATTCCTAATAACTATCAGAAAATTAAAAAAAATCCGGTTGTCATCTCGCCAACAAAGCATGGCAACTATGTCACGTATCCTCCTTATGTAGTAATCTATGGGGCAGTCTATGTTCAGCAGAAGACTTTGATGAACTGTATTTGTATCGAACTCGGTTGTCAGTGTTACACGAGTATTTCTAGTAATGTGTTAACAATTTTTTTTTATAGGATAAGGGTGACAAACGAGCACACAGTCCACCTGATGGTAAGTGGTTGCTGTGGCCCATAGACATCTACATCTATCCTCTATTACAAATCAAAATGTAGATGCGTTGTCACCCGTGAGGACTAAGATGGAATGCCTCATTTCCAGTAAAAAGGGCCTCCGGCCACCTGCACTCACGTGGTCGTGGTACCTCCCCGGTTCGAGCCAGCCCATCCGTGCGACAGCAAAAGCTGCCGCGTGGCTCTACCACTGTTTAAACAATAACACAAACGATGACTTGATCAAATTATTCTAAGTGTTTTTTGTTGCATTTACTTGTAGAAATGATGGAAATGAAAAAGCAGTTTCATTTTCAAAGGAGTTTGTCGATAATTTTCAAACAATATTTCCAAATATCATCGATGAAGGTTTATCAAAAATTTGTTATTTGGACTCACAGAATATTCGGAATCGTATAAAAGAAGTAAGTTAATATAACATGTTTCACATAAAGTGGTTTGACGTAATACATTATATTTATACACTTTCTTAACACTTAATCTTTCGCAAGATAGTAAAGTAAAGTTTCAGCCTATTTACGTCCCACTGCTGGGCACAGGCCTCCTCCCATTTCTGAGAGGGTTTTAGGGCAAGGAATTGTCCATCGCGCTGCCCTAATGCGTGTTGGCGGACTTCACATGTCTTCGAAATATTTATTTCTTATTTCTCAGACATGCAGGTTTCTCACGATGTTTTGTTTTACCGCCGAGCACGTGGTAAATCAGCACTTAAAATTGTAATTAACAATTTCATTGGTACCGACGGGGATCGAACCCGGGTCGCTCGACTACTTACAGCGAGCGCTAACCATCTGAACTACCACGGCTATACACGTCAAGATAGGTACAAGATTTGTCTGAGATTTCCTTAAGCTGTAGTCGGGGAGAGTAATTGCGGGTCGGGCCGCACCGCTATGCTGAAATCACCTATTATATACTTTATATCCACTGGACCCAGGGTGGTGCGGAGCGGGACAGAATCCGTCGGCAGATTGGATCATTTTTCGGATTAAAGAAAATGTGATGAAATTAATCACAAAGGTTTCTTTTCTTTTATATATAAATACAAATATTATAACATCAAACAACAATTTAAATTAAAATAATTCTTAATTAGCGCCTTTCATAGATCACGCTACCGTACAGTCACTGGTTATTTGTCACAGATAAGACTGTAGGCAAAAATGGACGTAATACACTAAAATGCTCACCGCATAGTTACGGCCCACCCCGTCTTTAATGGGCATCTATATTTAATGGAACTTTTTTTGAAATCATGAGACATAATATGTCACTATTACATGACTAAAGTTTTACTTTTACAAGTATGTAATATGCTTTCAGATGACGGTATATTACACGTTAGAAAAAAAACCAATGATAGGAGAACTTATGCTGTATGCTTATGCGATGCTGGAAGATAGAGAAGCTTGGAATGAAGAAAAACGACATCAGGCATATTTATTGGCCTGTGTTATTGAAATGGTAGGTATATCTTCAAGATTCCTATGAAAATCATTTCTAATTCTTTTAACTAACTAACTGGCTAACGCTATCATAATTTTGCCGAATGAAATCGGCAAAGGTAAAATGGTGACATATATATATATATATATATATATATATATACTTAATCTTTCGCAAGATAGTAAAGTAAAGTTGCAGCCTATTTACGTCCCACTGCTGGGTACAGGCCTCCTCTCATTTCTGACAGGGTTTTAGGGCAAGGAATTGTCCACCGCGCTGCCCTAATGCGTGTTGGCGAACTTCACCTGTCTTCGAAATATTTCTTTAAATATGGTTAAAATGCAGTAAAAGAATTATATAATGGCCTCGCGAATCATGTGTATAAGAACTTTTGTAGGGATTTGTGGTCTATCGAATGTGATGTAATAACGGGGGCGATCGTGAGTGTATATTTTTTTATAAAACGAGAGTGACAAACAAACTTATTGTCCACCTGATGGGAAGCGGGTACTGCAGTTAGAAATTGGTGATTTCCGAGCGAAATATGCAAATAAACTACCACTTGCTATGTATTTATATATATTTCGTATACCCTTTAACAAAATATATCATTGTACTCGAACCATTCAGTTGATACCCGGTGTTCGTCACAAATTTTTGATATGCTCACTGTCATAGCTCATCTAGCTCTCTGGGTCATGTAAATGCAATATTCATTTTATTTAGTACAATGGAGTAGATGTTCCATCAAATACATAATATTGTCACGGCCAAATAATTAGTAAATATTTATTTTTATATAATGATGCATTCAGTCATCTCTATGAAAAAGACTATTACTGAATCATTGAATCAGTCAATCAATATACTCTTTAGTGTAGACCAATATACATTAAAACAAAAACAAAATGAAATGAATTATATACAAGGTAACAGTCAATCTTTTTGCGCAAAGAACTGTTATTTACAACGAATGGCAAATAGAGAAAGTGCACATTTTAGAGTATATACAGTAGTACTACTGTAATTAATCTAAGGTGTACATAAATTAGACAATTAATTAAAAGAAAAAAAAGAAAAACACAAGATAATGACAGTTAAGGATGGGTATGATAGATACAATAAAATATGGAAAATATGATGGGAAATATTAAAGCTCCAAGTTATAACCTTTGAGTAGATTTTTGAAAGAAAAAATAGAGTGAGCACGTCGAATATACATATAAAGGCAAGGAGTTCCACAAATGTACAGCTGTAATCGAAAATAATTTATTGAAAAAGGAGGATGAATGTGCTGGAATACGAAGCGAAAGATTGTTAGTGGCAATAGATGACGATTGTGAGAGGACGAGATGAACTCAAAGTGGTCTTTTAGATAATGTGCAGTGGAGGGATTGAACGGTATGGCGCATAAAGCAAAAAGATGCGAATATTTCTTCGAAAGCGAATCGGCAGCCACTTGACGTTTAAGAAATTATGAAATGCGATCATATTTACGGAGTTACTGAAAGACGGTAACGAAAGATAGATACACAGTGGAAAGTGTGCCTGCTGTACCACCATATGTCGGAGTTGTCAGAGACAATATTTGTTTCATATTAAAGCGAGTTTTCATAAAAACATAAGTGAAGCCGTCGAAGTATTGTATATATTCTAACATATATTTCTAATTCAAATTCAAATCAATTATTGATAAATTGTACCTCCACAACGTTCAAAAACTTTATTAAACAAAGTCCGTCAAAGGGATTATTATATTAAGTCTTATAATATTAAGGAATTTATAGTTGACAAATACCCTTGGGAATGAAGTGATCGCTACCAAGCTATTTTTCATTTGTTTTGTATTGTTACTTGTGTAATATATATGATTGTAAAATGTTAATTTTTTAAAAAAAATCTCGTTTGGTGTCTTGATGGTTCTTTTCAGGACAGAGATATTTCCCGAACCAGAGTAAATAATATATTGAATGAAAAAATCTCTGATTCTGTTTCTATCGTCATTATTTTTATTATCTCATTGATTTCTCTTTTTTTGACGTAGCTGAAAAACATTAAATAAACCTTTTTTTTGCAGGGTGCATCTTATTTCTTATTTACCGACGATATACAGGATGATGGAAAAATACGCTTTGGTAAAGTTTGTTGGCATTTGTTACCAGACGTTGGCACGTTAACCATGAACGACACGTGTTTGCTGCGTAGCTTCATACAAGAACTGTTGCTACAGAATTTCTCTGAATCCTTGTTTTTTAAAATTATGGAAGTTATTAATAAGGTATGTTAAAATTCGTAATCATATGTTCGCTTTAGATAATTTGCAATTTTTTAATCAATACATTGTACTGCCCTGATACGGAAGAAGGCGGCTAAGTGCATTTTGTTGATTTTGAAATTTGACATTTTCATATTGAAAGAAGACAATCGTTTTTGGGCCCACTAGAAACTTTAACGTAAGTTAATTTTATTTTACATAAAAATATACCAATTTACTATAGAAAACGGCCTAAAGATTTTATGAAAATCTAACCGGAATCATGAAATCTGAAAAAAAAGTTTTTTGATATTCTTGAATTGGCTAATCTTTATATATAAAAAGTACGTGTCACGTTGTTTGTCCGCGATGGACTCCTAAACTACTGAACTGATTTCAATGAAATTTTTGGTCAATGTGCAGTTTGGTCCAACTTAAAAGATAGGATAGCTTATATCTCAATTTATAGTCGCAATACAATATTTTTTTATTAAAAATTATTTGTCTATTATTTGACAGTCACAATTATCTGGAGCTATCCAAACGATTCTGTCAGATGACGATATCTGTTGAGCGGATTGAGTAAATATTTAATAGATGGCGCTATGTTAAAAATACAAACGTTTAATATAAGCTACAATTTAGTAGTATAACCACCACGTGTTGCTGTAAGTATTCAACAGATAGAACCGATTTCAAAAAAAATTTGCAGACTGTGTGCAGTTTGGTCCAACTTGAGAGATAGGATAGTTTTTATCCCGATAAGTGACCCTCAATTTTTTTATTGCTAATTTCAGGAGTTTTTTTGGGAAAGCAAATGGTTGTTCGGAAAGGGCAGAACAACGTCTGCCTGGTCAGCTAGTGTAATATAAAAAATGCGTATAAAGAAGAACGAACTACTAAAAAAAAATCCATCAAGCTTAAAGTACCTATAAATGCTGAATGTACCTACAACTTTTTTATACTATTAATTATTGACCAGTGCACTGTTTTAACTTATATTACCGTTGACAACTACTAGACAATCGCTTTTAGTTTGTTTTTAGGTTATTGTGATATTCATATTTTAATTGTTAATTTCTCAGTATTCCCGTTAGATGCGGTTAAACTAATATTACTATTGTAATCTATTGGTTATAAGGAATAAGTCGACATGTGTTACATTAAGTTACGGCTGGTTACTGTGGTGGGCCCATTCTCAACACAAAAAGAAATTGGCTTCTTTGGATGCTTAAAAATTAGTGAGTTATTTATTTTGATATAAGCTACAATTTAGTAGTATAACCACCACGTGTTGCTGTAAGTATTCAACAGATAGAACCGATTTCAAAAAAAATTTGCAGACTGTGTGCAGTTTGGTCCAACTTGAGAGATAGGATAGTTTTTATCCCGATAAGTGACCCTCAATTTTTTTATTGCTAATTTCAGGAGTTTTTTTGGGAAAGCAAATGGTTGTTCGGAAAGGGCAGAACAACGTCTGCCTGGTCAGCTAGTGTAATATAAAAAATGCGTATAAAGAAGAACGAACTACTAAAAAAAAATCCATCAAGCTTAAAGTACCTATAAATGCTGAATGTACCTACAACTTTTTTCAAATCTGTATCCTTAAATTAAAGATTAGATTTTTTAAGCAATTTAAAAAAATGAAATTCACTTATTTTTCTACTACCTATGATTTTTTTAAATTTATGTTTAACCCTTTAACTTAAAACCACCCTAACTCTGTTAATTTTAACCAGAGGAAAACATACACATGTGCTCTACACATTTTTATTACAACATTTTTTTTCTAATTTTAACCTTTTTAGAGTAAGTACAGTAATACCCCGGACTTACGCGATAGGGACCAAGCGATAGCCGTGTAAGTCGAATTTGCGTAAGTCGGGGTTCAATTTTGCATATAAATACGTATAAAGTTTGTGAAATCTGGACCAGAGTCTAAAGAAAACAATAATTTTGAAGAGTCATGTTTAATAAAATCTTTAATAATATTTAGTTTACACTCCAAAGACAGTGTTTTTCGTTTTTACTTGTTAGGTTCAAATGACTCATTTTTTGATCTCTTGGATGACATAATTAAAGATAAATCAATAATGTGTACTACATACGTACAATAATTCCACGGGGAACACGACTGAGCTTATCGTAAACCAAATGTGTATTATGTACGTAAAACAATTCCACGCGTAACATGTCCGAACTTGTCGTAAACTGAACACTGACAGAGCGAAGTGTGCAAATGAAAAACGGCGTATCTCCGAATTCGCGTAAGACGGGGTAGCGTAAAAATGCATAGTTGAGTGCAAAATTTTGATTTCAAACCTTATTTGACTGGACTACAGCTCTTGTCAGAGTGCGTCCCAGGTATATTCCGTGCTTTGAATTTTCATTTAAAAACTATTTTACCATCCGAAAAAAATGTGTTTTCCAATAAATATGAACTTCAGAAACAATTTTACTCCAACGTTTTGCCGCTTGCAGATCAAACATAAATTGCGAGGAAGAAATTTAATCCAATTTAAAGGAAATAAAATAGTTATACTTATTTTTACAATGACATTTGCCACTCATTTTAAACTTAAGTTCATATTTTTCTAAATTGGCACCTCCTTTGACATGCCACATACCACATACAGCTTAGTACTTGACCCTAATTAATATTAAAAATTGTAGCTACTTTTAAATCTTAAAACGCTGATTTAGTTAGTATATAAAAAATAAACAATAATGGTACATTTTATTCAGTACGTCTCTAATATGTAAAATATTGCGCGTTATATTCATAACAAAATAATATTAAAATAGGCGGCGGCCTAGAAGCTTTCAATTCAATTTGAGGTAGGCAAGCGCTGCTACTACTGCTGCTCGGGAAAAAAGTTTGACTGTAGTATTTCTTGTGCATAAGTGTGAATGAAGTCGTTTATGAAATTACCATACCTATACATATACTTATACATCGTAAACTAATATTTTTCCTTATTTGATAATAAATAGATTCCGAACGTAAAGAAGCTGACCTCCTCTCTATTACATTACTTGAGTATTAATATATTTTATTTTATTTTACATATTGAATAATGCCTTGCCTTAACAAAGGCAAGAAGTTGATGAGCATGGCGATAAAAGAAGTATTATCGCCATCGAGGATTTCTTATGTTTACACGAACTCTACACATTAAAATAAAACTAGTTTTTACGGATTCGGATTCTATCGCGTATATTATTTTATATTCGCGACGTTTCGAGTACTTCACAGTACCCATGGTCACAAGGAGGACTGAGGTGTTCGACGTTCCAATGTCCACAAGAAAAGTCTAAAGTTTGTGGTCATATATTAGATGGCCCCAGCCAGTACATCAGATTCGATAGATCCTCCTGAAAGAACATCTATTCCTGCCAACGGTGACAATATGTATCGAAATAAAAAAAAGAACATCATAATTTCAATAGAGAAGGAGGCTGGGTACTACCACCTGCTTGACATCCTGTAATTAATAAAAGTAAAATTAAACCCGAGCATACCCCTGCAAGACTTCAAGGCAGAAAGTTCATTCTGTCTAGATCGAACCAAAAGTAGTAGTTAAAAAGATGATAGTAGGCTTGCTGGAAAGCTCACGAAACCTCGGGAATTAAAATTAAGTTGTGTTAACAATAAATTAAACGCGAGGACAATCGAAAAAGTAATTTTGATAAATCTAACGATTCTGTAAAATATAAGGATAAGTCATTGCAGATGCCGCAAAACATTTCTGATTCCGAAGACGATAATCAGTCTATATCATACTTCCGGCCTCCTATCCATTTCAAATAAAAAATTAGTTAATAAAATAGATTCATCAGATCAGATTTGGCAGAAGATGAAGAATTACAATAATTGAAAACGGTTTGGTAGAGCAGAAAACCATATCTCAAAATAAAAAAAAACAGGTTCTTTAAGAATAAAACTCATTGTCTAGTTTCTCCTTATAGCTCTTAGTACTAAGCATGAATAAAGTTTTAATATTCTTTAAACCAAAGCACGTTTTAGTTTACACTTAGCAACTTTTCAAATTTATATAATAATAATGTACCTATGCTAATGCTAAGCAAAAAAGCGGTTCCGTGAGATTGATGTACATTTAGCCACCTTTTAGTTTAGTTTCACTTGTATTTAATTTGATTATTTGCTGCTAAACTATATTATAAGGCGGTCAAATCACTAAACAGCAATGAAGCATAGTCTAAGAATGTAATTTAAACAATGCGTCAGAAATTAAAAAAAAAGTTAAAGTAGGTTAGTATCATTTTTGTGTATGATTATTGTCAGTGCTATACTAATAATTAAAAATTAAAAATTTTGTACAGCCGACTTCAATATAAGTAATTAAAGAATAACTCAAAAACTATTAGTCTGACCCTGATCAAATTCATATGGAACCACACGAGAACTATCAGCTTTCATATAAAAAATAATCATTGGAATCGGTTCACCCAGCACAAAGTTATGAGGTAACACACATAAAAAACATACAGTCGAATTGAGTAACGTCTCCTTTTTGGAAATCGGCAGAAAAGCAGTTAAGGTATACTTAACTGCCTTTTATATTATGATAGACATTCAGATATAATGATTCAATACTCACGATAACTACATTTTTATATTTTACAGAACAGTATGCCAATAATTTCAGTCAAAAATGTGTATGAAAGATTCGTAATTTTTTTTTTACATACATTCCAATAGTTGAAATATTTTTCTCAGTGATATCTATCAAAAAAACTGATTCCGCGCTTTTTTTTAATTTTTCTCGAAACATACTTTTGTGGCTTAGCCGCCTTCTTCCGTATCAGGGAAGTGTAGATGTATGTTCATTACAATATTTTTTTTTAAATTAATTGTGCCAATTTACTGCCAAAAAGTACATTTTAGTGAAATAATTGTTACGTTAAGTTTCATGTATACTTTTGCAATTTTTACAGATTTATTTGTTAACCGCGATGGGGCAGCACATGGACGTAACTTTAGAAAAAGATCGAAATTTCGATAACTTTACTATGAAATGTTTCTGTGAAATGAATGAAATGAAAATGGCATTTCCTATACTAGAGGTGCCCATAATGTTTGCTCTCATTTTATCAAATAAAGTCACTAAAGAATCAATGCAACAAATTCACAACATTTGCGTTGATATGGGCATATTATTTCAGATGCAGGTAATTAAATATTCAACTGACATAAATGCACATCACAATCTTGTGACAATAATAAGTATGTTTCCCTAAAAGTAGTAAAAAGTACAGTCACAACATATACAAGATTCTACTGCTGGGAATAAACCTTTTCTCATTTCTGAGAGGTTTATGGCAGGGGTTTTTATAGTAGTAAGTCCGCCGCACTGCTCCAGTGTATTCTTGGAATGCACAAGCCCACCAAATATTTTATTTAGCAGCAGATTTTCTCACTTTAGTTTTCTTCATCGCCGAGAAAGTGGTAAATCAGCACTTCAAATGTCTTTCATAGTTTCATGGCTGCCGAAGAAGGATTAAACTCAGATAGCGAGCATACTATAAAATTAATGAGAATCGTCTGGGCTACAATGGCTTGTTTTCCTGAAATGGTCATCGTGAAAATGTTTGTTGCAAGTTGTACTCCTTATTGTCTTTTACTTTTGGATACATATTAATGCTTATTTTATTGCACTTTAGAATGACATCACAGACTTTTACAACTGGGAAGGATTGACAAAATCTTCTACGGATATTCAAAAAGGCAAATGCTCTTGGTTAGCAGTAAAAGCATTGGAGCTAAGTAACGAAGATCAACGACGCATCTTCGAGGAATGCTATGGAAGTTGGGATCCGATCCATATATATAAAATACGAGAATTGTTTGAGGAATTAAAATTACCACAGTTGTTTGTTCAAGAAAAAGAAACGCTATATAAAACATTTTTCAAAAAAATTAACGAATTGCCCCCAGGTTGCGTGCCTGACGCGAACTTCTATCAAAAGCTTTTTAAACTTATCGAAAAGTTGGAAATATAAAAAAATCAATAATGCCACCTCTCCTGATCGACGTTCTGTGCAGTGTTCGCGTTAATATAAGACATCGTCATTATACAAGATTTTAATTTAATGACGATTATGATAATGAAACTTTGCTTACTGTTTTGAAAAATAAATTAAAATTAATTACGCATAATTTTTTTTTTATTTAGGAGAAATGACACAAAACTCTTCCTCATATTACAGAGATTATTATTATTTATATTTATTATCACAGTTTTATTCTTAAATAAATTAATAGTTTATATAAATAAATTCAACACTATTTTTATAAAATAGCTGGATTAAGAAATTTAATATCGTTATAGAAAGAAAATGATCAAATGTTGTAAGAGTAAAATGTGGTGTCGTTTGTATAGAGGTAATGAATGATAAAGTCAGGTTGGACAAAGATATCGTACTTTAATGTTTTGTTAAAAATCTTTTATTGTTATGTTTAAAATCTTGGTATTTATATTGATAATTCATTAAATTATATACGGCAACTGAATGAGGTAAGTAAGAAAACTTTTGTCGCTCTTTGTTCACTGCGTCGCCTTCGATCATTTCTTCCCATTTGTAGACATAACTGAGGACCAGCTATATAAGCTTGAGGGACTTCAAAATTCTAGTATTCTAGTATTCGGTTCATATTTACATTGCGCAAATTTGACCATATTTCCCAATTTGGCTCACGTCTCAAGTGGTTACCTATTCGACTTCACCGGAACATGCATATTCTTTCTATTCTGTACTGTGTATTATTTCACCCTTCTACTCCTCCCTATCTAAAAGAGAAGTTAATTTTGCGGGGATTCCGGGGGAACTATTACGCTCTGCAAGAAAATACATTTTAAGGGTACCAACTCATAATACATCATTTTTAGGGTTCCGTACCTCAAAAGAAAAAAACGGAACCCTTATAGGATCACTTTGTTGTCCGTCTGTCTGTCTGTCTGTCAATACCCTTTTTCTCAGGAACGCGTGGAGGTATCAAGCTGAAATTCATATCAAATACTTAAGTCTACTGTCCCTTAGAGCTGTGAAAAAATCAAACTTCTAAGCTAACGCAATAAAAAGATACAGCCGTTTATGCCGTAAATTTTCGACATTCGCAAGGAAATCAAAACCTACAGGGTACTTCCCGTGAACTCAGAATCTTGAAATTTGGTACGAAGCAACGTTTTATAGCACGGATAAAGGAAAAATTGCGAAAAGCATAAATTTTTAGTTACATCACAGAATAATTTTTTTTTTAATAATTTTAAACTTATATACCTACAGATTTGTTCGGAACCCTCGCTGCGCGAGTCCGACTCGCACTTTGACGGTTTTTTAATAAATCTTTTACTTTCCAGTCTATTAAGCTCTGGAATGCCCTACCTTTGCATATACGTGAAGCACAAACTATTGATATCTTTAAGCGACTACTTAAAGCGCATTACTTGTTGCAATCGTTCGGACACCGTTAGGATAAATTATGTGATTATGTATTTATTGTGTCTATCAGCTTTATATTATCGTTTGAGGAATTTTGTAATTTATATATGCATTTTTGGGCAGATATGTAAGTTATCTTTTATTATGTATTAGGAATTTGTATATTATATATTTAATTTATTTAGTTCTAAACATAAACACAAATTAACGTAACAAAATAAATTAATGGAAACTAAAATGGCGTCTTCTCAGCACAAATGTTATAGAAACCACATAGTGGTCACTTTAACGCTGATGTTCAGTAATTCGTGTATTAGTAAGTTATATGTTATTTTATTGCATTTATTATTTATATATCGCATATATTGATATTATACCTATTCATTGTTTTATTACTTTATACCTTTGGTAATGTTTGGAGAGATCACTATGTAGCGATAAGGCCGCCAAATTGTAAATAATATAATTTGATTTTTGTTATGTCATTTGTATATTTGTTCGTGGTGTACAATAAAAGTATATTCATTCATTCATTCATTCATACTTTAGACATGATGACATTTAGACATGATAATTGAGGAAAAGATATACACCTATATGAAATTACTCAATGCTTAGTCGAATGGATTTTAAAAGACTTTAATGTTGATCACGATAAAAAAATATACTTAACAGTGGTAGTGCCAGGCGGCAGCTTTTGATGTCGCACGGATGGGCCGGCTCGAACCGGGGTGGTACCACGACCTCACAGAAAACCAGCGTGAAGTAGAGGTTTACCTCTGCGTTTCGCTTGGTGAGTGCAGGTGGCCGGAGGCCCTTTTCACTGGAAATGAGGCATTCCATCTTAGACCTCACGGGTGACAACGCATCTGCATTTTGATTCGCAAACGAGGATAGATGTAGATGTCTATGGGCCGCAGCAACCACTTACCATCAGGTGGACTGTGTGCTCATTTGTCACCCTTGTCCTATAAAAAAAAACTTAATTTCGCACGAAAAAAGTCTTGACCCTTAAGTTTTCGTTTTATGCCATAAAGTAGCCGTAGCTCAAAGAGTGGGTGCGGTACGCGAGTGGTGTTGGTAGAGGTCTAGTTTAGTGATCGTTGAGATGTAACGGGGACGGCTGAACATAAAAATAAGTAATCCTAAATATAAAATGAAGTGTAGCATACATTTGTTGTGTAACGAACTATTGAAAATGTTATGGCTCTTGGATATTTCATTTCGTGATAATAAGTTAAGTTTTTTTAGTCGATCTGTGCGAAGTAGAATTAAGTACCTATTTGTTCGTATGTTCTGCTATACCTTTCATCGGATTGCGGTAATACTTTGTCAACCTTGCAGTTGCACAAAGGTTATAAGAATAGTACAATTAGCTTACGGTATGTGACGCGACGCGACGGTAGCGACTAATTTATTTGAATTATAATATATTTTTATTTATTTACTTACATCCAACTTATATCTAACATTACAGGTAACTACCCAACGCGATAGATAAAATCACAATTTATAATCCTATATTACCTATATAACTATATTACCTTATAACTTGTAGCGGGTGGAAGGAAAAGGGGAGATCTCCCGAAGGAACAGGAAGCATTATTATTCCAGTGCTGCGATGACCCTTTGTAAAGCTAGATGGCTTGCAGAATGTGAAGACTGCAGTCAATATTTGCTCGGGAGCGAATGATTGGGGTACTTGAAGATGATGACGAAGGTTTTGAAGATGTAGTTTCAGAAGGTTGTTGATTGCGTGTTCATATCACGTCACTAGTCTGTCACCAGTGTAGCCGGTGGAAGGAAAAGGGGAGATCTCCCGCCGGGGAAGGTGTTCTGCCCGTGGAGTGGCCAACGCTCCGTGTGATAGTTCGGAGCTATTCTATATATTATATTGCTTTAATTTCGGAACTTTGTTAGCGCAATTAAGGCTTTGATGTGTTTCGCTTGTGGCGCGACGACAGCGCCGCCACAAACTAATTATCCATAAAGCAAGTTTTGTGAATTCGTTCAGAGTACAAAATAATAAATCTGTTTCTCTGTCAATCAGGTTTAATGTTCGAAAAGCTCGCGTCAGGGGTGCCTCTCGCAGTAAGTTAGTGCGACATCTATTATCATTACGTTACCGTTACCCTTTATAACCTATTAAAGTCTACTGCTGAACCTACGCCTTTAAATTTGGGGCATCGTTATTTGCCATACTTGCCATGCTTGGTAAGCGGGTTGTTAACCGCAGTTTTTTTTTATTTTTACTCGTTATTAGGAATACGCTGCTTCCCATCTATCATTCAACTTTAAGTAATAATAAATTTAAATAAAAATTATCATTCCCAATTAAACATTAAAATTGTTCCTTTAAAACGATATCTACAATTATTTCTTCTGATGCAGCAACGCGCCGGATGCCACCTACTATATTACATAAATAAATATTTGTTTGTTTATTTGTCATCTATCATTGTATTTCTCATCCGATTTTGATGAAATTTCGGTGAGCTGTTGCGGGCCTGCGAAGATTTCTGATAAATAAATTAATATTTGTTAGTTTGTAAGACTTTATACATGTCCCGAAACCATCTATCCGATTACGATAAACGTTTGGTGTTTTTTTATAGGATAAGGGTACCAACGAACACATAATCCACCTGATTGTTTTGGGTGCTCTGGCCCATAGACACCTACATTTATTTTCAATTAAGAATGAAAATACAGATGCTTTTTCACCCCCGAGGACTAAGACGGAATGTCTCATTTGCAGTAATAAGAGTCTCCGGTTCTCTACACTCACCATACGAAATAGCATTAAATGCTAATTCACGTTCTGCGGTGCTCTGTGAAATTATGGTCCTTCCCCGGTCGAGTCGACCCATTCGTGCTGCAACCAAAATATAGCTGCCGCGTAGCTCTACCACGTAGAAGTTGGTGTGCGCATCATTCATTTCTAATGTAGTGTGGTAGGTAGGTAGTACCCGTGTTACCGTGTATATAGTTAGATAAAGCGCTGCGCAAACCTATAGACACTTTTGTGTCTTGTGTGGGATACAAGCTACCAATGAATATTTTATTTTCATGTAATCAATATGAATTCAGCCATTTCTTACGCAGACGCAAACTCTTTTTATGCCAGTTGCTTCCGCTTGACACATACCGACCGCCAAACAAAAAGTGTTCGGTTTAGGTAATTGGAAACTTTAAGTCGCCAGTTGTAGATACAAGCAATACAAAGAAATTTCTTTAGAACTATACAGCGCTGATATTGACGTGGTTGATTTTTCTGTAAATATTGATAGCGATGATGACTACGTCAACGTGTAATCAACATAAAAAGAAAAGCAACACAAAGCAAATTTCTTTACAACTATATAGCGCTGACATTGACGTGGTTGATTTTTCTGTAAATATTGATAGCGGCGACGTCTACGTCAACGTGTAATCAACATAACAAGCAAAGGTAATCAATCTTCTGCCATCGACATCCAGGGTGAAACTGTTGGAAAACAAGCAACGAATTGTCACCAGTGTCCAGAAGTAGGCGACTGTGTCCGATTGCCACTACGGGACATAGTCACTACGGTTTCCTGTGATGGTGTGCCGTGTCGGTAATCCTGGGGCCACACTAACGAGAAATAACGTTAATTGAATCGATGAACGTTGAATGTAGGTGTGGCCCGACTTTACGTGTTAATTAGACAACGGCATTAACAATGCCGTTTGCCATTTAGCGATAACTCGAGTGATGGTACATCAAAGACATAACAAAGCGCACAAAGTAACGTGTTGCAGAGGCCATACTACGTTTGTCTCATTGTGCACGGTGAGCGCAATGGGGTCGCACGTATACCTATAATGGAGTGGAAAAATAAAAACAAGTTATTACGTTTCTTGAGATTCTGCAAACAGAGCCACATTTGTGGGATCCGAGACTCAAAAGTTTTAAGAATCGTACATCACACATTTTTTTCTTCTTTTGGCAGTGGTAAAATATATTCATATAATAAAAATTTACTCATCAAATATAGAGTAAGTCAGCGTCATATTACTTGAAATTTAAGGAACATTACCGACAACTTTCACGCCGTTCAATGGCATTGAAATTTAAACGACGTTGACCGTTCAACTGTAGCTACTCACTTCATCGCGGTAAAATTAAAGCAATAATTGTTGCGTTTATGGACATTGACGTTTCCCGTTACTGTGGCCCCAGCATAACAAAAAGTGTCCAAGTATGTGCAGCTCCTAAAGGTGTGTTAATATTAATATATCTTTGTTGCGGTAAATATGTTAGGTTCCTATTGCAAATCATATTCTATTGTATACCTGTAAGAATACATAGCTACCACACTACACAGCCAAAAAAGAACCATTTGAATGAAACTAAGTTTAATGGGTTTTATGGCGTTTATTAACATATTTTATATTCCATATTATTATATTGACTTGTAATAAGGCTAAGAGGGGTAGCCTGGAGACCCATAGTAGGTACAAGGTAACCTAGTTTGGGCTCCTTTCTCCCACAACAACTTAAAACTCTTAAAATAATTCTGACGTGTGAATCCAAAACACTGTATCTCGGAAATACTTATTTCGTGAAAAGGGCTTTTAAAACTTTTTTTGGTTTTTGGTATATTTTAGTAATATTATAATAATATTATATTATGTGCTAGGTACCAAATTAAAGGTATTTTTACGTTTTATCTAGCCATGTACATTTTACAACCATTCAATCCATACATTTAGAATTAACTAAGTAAACGTGTATTACCTCTATAAAACTTGAAGAAATGTTCCTGATTGTTTGAGCAAAACACTGTATATTTAGTTACAGTGTATTGGTTTTATGAGAACAGAGCTAATGGATTATACAAATACTGTATTTTCAAATACAGTGTATTACTTTTACAATAATAGGCTATAATAAGGCGTTCGAAAGAACATCAACAATACTAACCACAGTTCTTAAGTAATGAAATCTTTTCAAATCAAATAATTATAATTAAAATATATCAATGAAACAATTTAAAAATACCAATCAAGTCACAATAACTCGAAAGATTAAAATATAAAGCAAACACGTACGTAGTACGATTAATACGAAATCGACAAAACGTCAACTCAGGAATGAATTCTTTTCAAATCGATCATCATTATCTCTTCGAATCAAATCTTAGTTAAAACAACTGAAGCAAACAAAAATAAACTTAACATTAGTAAAGTCATTATAAAACTAAACAACGCATATAAAATATGGAACAATTTAATAATGAGATCAATGTTTTATTGATATAATCAGTCTATGAATTACTTTGAGGTCTTAGGTTTACCTCCTATATTAAATCGATGTCAATGTGTTCGTCAAGATCGGGTGACTCCGAGACAATTTTCATCGATGTCGATTTTCATTAAAAAATTGTTCTTGTTTGAGGCATTGATTTGCACAGTGCTAATAACTCTTTTTTTGGCTCGCTAATACCTCTAGGTTCTTCAGTCACTTTAGGTATCCCTTCCAAAAGATCAGGTACAACTTTTGTAAATTTTTTCCGCTATTCAAGTTCTATTTCTTTTTCAAAAAAGATATTTCCTTAAAATCTGCGTTATAATTATTCTTCACAAATATTGTTAATTCAATTTTTCTGAATTTTACGACTTTCAGGTTATGTATATTATAACCTTTGTGGAATGCTGCTTTGGAATCGTTACTGAATATGATCATTTGTTTGTGACCTAATAAATTGATTTGCATGTTTTTTCGTGAGCTTTTGATATAGAATATATATCATCTATATCTTAGACTTGGCCCTTAGATTTCAATTTCTTTGTAATTGCAGCATGTACAGCATCTTCAGCCATAAAAGTGTGTCCTGGCTCAAAGTATTCCAGAGTAATTTTGTCTAGATTTGTCATTTTATCATTAATTACTCTTTAAAACAAAGCAGACAAAAGTATCTTGTTTTTGTTTTGCGCTTTACAATTATCTAAGAAAATTTTACAGGCTTTAGGTCTCTGCAATATTTTTTGACAAAATGAATGTATGTAGAAGCAATATTACGAGCTTTTCTACCACTTTCTCCCTCATGTCAAACTGCACAGACAGCTTGTTTGTTTTTTTCTGGGGGCACAATTTCTAATATCTATCTTCGTTTGCGAATTAAAATGCAGATGCGTTGTCGGCCGTAAGGACTAGGATGAAATGCCTCTTTTCCAGTAAAATGGGTCTCCGGTTCTTTACACTCACCATACGAAACACAGCAGCATTAAGCTGCTATTTTACGCTGGTATTTTATGAGAGCGTGGTTCTTCCCCGGTCGAGCCGACCCATTCGTACTACAACTATACTATTAATATAGCTGCAGCATGGCTTTACCAAGTATAAAAACTGTGTGAGTTCCTTGAGTTGGGGCAGCAGTTTTACTTGCCGTTTTTTGTAGTTTTGGCAAGGAGGTTTCATGGGATGCTTTTTTTTGTTTGATTTGCCAAAATCACTTTAGGATCTCGACTTCTTTTGGCAGGTAGAGAATTAGATTCTTCTGGAGTTTCAGATGTCAATATAGCACTTGTCGTATCGGGGCACTCTGCGTTAGAAGTAGAAGAGGAAACCGTGTCCATATTAGTTATTGGTCCAGTATCAGAATTTTCCTTAGCAATGTGAACTCTCTTGGCAGGTTTGGCTACTTAAATCCTTAGATAACTCTTGAATGGTACTAGAAGCAGGTACTGGTAACAAATCAGCGTAGCTGACGTCGTCGTCGAGAATGTCAGCAACACATCTATTTATCTGAGATTCACTAAGGGGTATCAAGGGGCTGATATTACGTGAATCGAATACATACGTGGAATAATCAAATTAAATGTTATCACAATCGTATGATGTATTGATACCAGGACGCTCCTTATTACCTTGCCGTTGGTATTCTCTTTTTCATTTAAAACATTGTCAAGCTCTGAAGCTATTGTGATACATAATGAGTTGTTGTGATGTATATTGCTTTGTGACAATTTCACTAATAGTCTATTACGGTGTCCATTCATTGTTTTTGTTCTTACACAGTTACAAAAACTTATCAAAATGAACTTAAACAGAACGCAGCGTACGCGCTCTCAATCAAAACACCGTCCGCGTGTCCAAGTAAGAAAAGTAACTCACGACCACTTACCGTTGCACTTTCGCCCTCCAGCCCCCCGCGCATAGTACACCTACTACGTGTAGGGACATGTCGATGTCGCCGCGCTCGACGTGTCCAGTTTGTTTGGTTATCCAAAACACTGTATCTCTGAGTTTCAACTAATTTCGCGTAAACTTATTCAGCTAAAACACTGTAACTTCAATCACAGTGTTATGCCATAATAAACGATAAATGTAACTAAAATACAGTGTTTTGTATGTGCTCATATCTCCTTCTACATACTATAAAATGAAAAAATATTAATATAGGGATATGTAACTGCCTTTAAATAATCAAATGAGCGCTATTAAGGCAAAACACTGTAACTCGAGTTACAGTGTATTGGATTTACACGTCAGAATTATGAAATCAATGTAGGTAACTGTGTAAAAGTGGGAGAAATAAATGTTAATATTATTATGTGGGGTATCTATATAATTTTCTAAACTTGTTGGTCTGTTTAAATATATAAATGTAAATGAAAATGATATATATAAACAAATATCAATAAACTATAATAAATACATAAATGTACATAAATAAATAAAAATCCAACCAGATGGAAGCCCAGGAATGACCAAACTGCCGAGGGTTAGGAAGAAAGGGAAAGAAAACGGCGGAAGATACGTGTGGTATAGAGGAGCACCGCCTTCTGCATCTGAGTCTGGAGCGGTCCGTCACGGAGTCCCAGTCATGACGTCCCTGTAGAATGGATCATCCAATTTCGTTAGAAAGTAATTACGGAGGCTACACACTTCGTGGTTATGCATGATGAAAGCACTTAAAAAGCCGCGCCCACCATGTTTCCGCGGCAAGTACAGCTTTTTATTATTGACGTAATGAGGCTGTACTTGCTGGGTGCAATAAAGTACTCGAAATGTAGGGAATAGTAAATAATTACTATAATTATTAAACCTATAAAATCATTATAAAAATAACCTTTAATATCCGTTCACCATTAACGAATATAATATAAAATAACACACAATCGAATTAAGAACCTCCTTATTTTGAAGTCGGCTAAATTGAGGTATTGCAACGCATGCTGGCTACAGCTAGTTCTTAATTCAAATACATTATTTCTTTTACCATTTAAACCATACCATCATTTTAATACACGACTTTCAGATACTCCATCTCCGTCAATCTAACGCTTCCTCAACCATCGCTTTCCTATCACCTTTACTAAGTCGTCCATCTATTTAATTGGTTGCCAATCTAAACCTCTCTGTAGGAGATAATACAATTATGCAGACAATGATCAAACTGTTGGAATAAAATGCGCTACTTAAGTTAATTGTCGCCGTAATTGCATGCCTCTCACACAGGAGACGCGAATGCGATTCAGCTCAGCTTAATACCAAACACGAGCTGATTTTAACGCGTTCAATTACCAGATTGTTCGCAGCCGTCGGCGAGCGCGAAATAATTAAACGCCGTATTGTGAGCGATACGTTTTCGTGCTTCTGACATACACAGACACACACATTGCACTCGTAAGCTTTGTACTCATGTATTATGACAATCACGAACATAGCATTTATCATGTTTGTGTGTAAGACCAAACAAAATTGCTTTTGGAAATTTCTTGTTGTCTTTAACTCTTAAAGCAGAAGTTATTAATTTGAGTGTATAATCTATAATTATTCCGCGAAGAGAAAACTTAGTACCCCCATTTTAACCCCTGATGCAAAAAGAGGGTTTTGTCCGTCTGTCTGTGTGAACCGATTTGGGTGCAGTTTTTTTTAAAATTTAAAAGCAGGTTTTCTAGCGATGGTACTTAGACATGTCTCATCAGCTCTTTTTGCTTCGGGGGTTTTTAAATTTTTCAATTTAAGTTATAGTAATTAAGCGCACACGGTGGTGTGTAAGATTTGGTATAGATAAAGTGTATAGTTCTAATACATTAAAAAAAAACCTTGTCTACGTTCATTCTGCCAATTCAAACACGTACTAGTCTACAGTCACATAGTCGCACAGAGTAGAGATTTCGCAAAATAATTTTAAAATTAATAGTTACTGACGGGTTGACTAAATGAGGCATTCCATCTTAGTCCTCACGAGTGACAATGTACCTGCATTTTGATTCGCAAACGAGGATAGATATAGATGTCTATAGGCCACAGCAACAACTTATCATCAGGTAGACTGTGTGCTCGTTTGTCACTCGATCCTATAAAAAAAAATGAACTGTGAACTTTGTATTATTCCTAATTCTCCCAATACTCTTTGGATTTTATGTCAGGGCAAAAACCTTTTCTATTTTATTTATTAGATATCGATATAGTTATAGTTTAGTTAAAGTTTTCAAATTATAAATATTTCAGTAGCCAAATTTCAAACTTGAGTTCAAATTTATAAATGATGATATACCGTTATTGTTGTTTTTGAAAATATGAGTAAATAAAGCTTTTACTTTCATTTGAAACTATCCCATATGGAAGCAGGAAAATTTCAAACTTAAGTTCAAATTTATAAATGATGATATACCGTTATTGTTGTTTTTGAAAATATGAGTAAATAAAGCTTTTACTTTCATTTGAAACTATCCCATATGGAAGCAGGAAAATTTCAAACTTAAGTTCAAATTTATAAATGATGATATACCGTTATTGTAGTTTTTGAAAATATGAGTAAATAAAGCTTTTAATTTCATTTGAAACTATCCCATATGGAAGCAGGAAAATTTCAAACATAAGTTCAAATTTATAAATGATGATATACCGTTATTGTAGTTTTTGAAAATATGAGTAAATAAAGCTTTTACTTTCATTTGAAACTATCCCATATGGAAGCAGGAAAATTTCAAACTTAAGTTCAAATTTATAAATGATGATATACCGTTATTGTAGTTTTTGAAAATATGAGTAAATAAAGCTTTTAATTTCATTTGAAACTATCCCATATGGAAGCAGGAAAATTTCAAACTTAAGTTCAAATTTATAAATGATGATATACCGTTATTGTTGTTTTTGAAAATATGAGTAAATAAAGCTTTTACTTTCATTTGAAATTATCCCATATGGAAGCAGGAAAATTTCAAACTTAAGTTCAAATTTATAAATGATGATATACCGTTATTGTAGTTTTTGAAAATATGAGTAAATAAAGCTTTTAATTTCATTTGAAACTATCCCATATGGAAGCAGGAAAATTTCAAACTTAAGTTCAAATTTATAAATGATGATATACCGTTATTGTTGTTTTTGAAAATATGAGTAAATAAAGCTTTTACTTTCATTTGAAACTATCCCATATGGAAGCAGGAAAATTTCAAACTTAAGTTCAAATTTATAAATGATGATATACCGTTATTGTAGTTTTTGAAAATATGAGTAAATAAAGCTTTTAATTTCATTTGAAACTATCCCATATGGAAGCAGGAAAATTTCAAACTTAAGTTCAAATGTATAAATGATGATATACCGTTATTGTTGTTTTTGAAAATATGAGTAAATAAAACTTTTACTTTCATTTGAAACTATCCCATATGGAAGCAGGAAAATTTCAAACTTAAGTTCAAATTTATAAATGATGATATACCGTTATTGTAGTTTTTGAAAATATGAGTAAATAAAGCTTTTAATTTCATTTGAAACTATCCCAAATGGAAGTAGCCAAATTTCAAACTTAAGTTCAAATTTATAAATGATGATATACCGTTATTGTAGTTTTTGAAAATATGAGTAAATAAAGCTTTTACTTTCATTTGAAACTAACCCAAATGGAATGACATTTATGGACAACACTATTTTTGCCTACTGACCGATCCTTAGGAACGTGTGCATATGCATTAAAATCAGTTAAAATAATGCATTACCATGCATTTGGCTATTGGATTACACTATTTTGAATTTAAAAGATAAAAACGACGGAACGTTTGTGATTTTTTTTATTTGATTTTATATTCACCATTTGCCTATATTACTTATTCTGAACCTTCTCTGAAAATTCAGCCGGTTATTGCAAAATAACCATATTTATATCCAGGAAAATTAATTAAAAAAAATCTCAAACATTATCTTTTTTATCTTTTAAATTCAAAATAGTGTAATCCAAAAGCCATTTACTGTGTCGGGTGGACTCTATGTTCGTTTGTAACTTCAAATTTATAAAAAAATATTCAAAGATACGTATAAATTGCCTTTCAACACTTTTGTATTAAAACTGTCAGTATCATATATTTTTCTAAAGGCGGCCTTGTTGTAACGAAGAAAAATTGGCTAAGGAACCGCCTCCAAACCGTAAATAACGCGTTGATCGATAATACTTTGTGCGAGAACTATTATTGGAGCCTGGGCCCCATTACATCCCATATCAAGTTCCCAAGCGGGTTTTGCACCGAACTACTATTACTGATACAATAATCTATCACTTAGGAGAGAAACCTCGTTAGCTGGGAAGTTCTTTTTTACATAATCTCACTTATTTGTATTACAATTTTTCTTTACTAGATACGTCTCTAATCTTTTGTCCAATATTTAAGCTCCGCTATGAGTCTAGAGTTTTTGACCGAATTAGATTAATTTTTAATTATGTGGTCACCATTTCAAATAACTTAGTAACAATTCTAGTAAAAAGGGTCTCCGGTTTTCTATACTAACCATACGAAACATCCTTATTGACCTGCTATTTTACGACGGTATTCTGTGTGATTGTGTTCCTTCCCCGGTCGAGCCGATCCTTTCGTGGAACAACCATAATATAGCTGCAGCATGTCGCTACCACGTAAATATTTTTGGGCAGGGTTTTAGGGCAAGGCAATGTCCGCCGCATTGCCCAAATGTGTATTGGCAGAAATGCTGGTTTTCTCATGACATTTTATACTTGGTAGAGCAATGCTGCAGCTATATTAATAGTATAGTTTTTTTTTATAGGATAGAGTGACAAACGAGCACACAGTCCACCTGAGGGTAAGTGGTTGCTGTGACCCATAGACATCTACATTTATCCTCAATAACGAATCAAAATGCTGATGCGTCGTCACCCGTGAGGACTAAGATGGAATGCCTCTTTTCCAGTAAAATGGGTATCCGGTTCTCTACACTCACCATACGAAACACAGCAACGTTAAGCTGCTATTTTACGCTGGTATTCTGTGAGAGCGTGGTCCTTCCCCGGTCTAGCCGACCCAATCGTGCACAACTATACTACTAATACAGCATGGCTCTACCACGTGTAAAATACGCTCCGTGGGGCAGTGGCTTAGCAATGAGTTGTTGTGCTGGGGGTCGCGGGTTCGAATCCCGCACGGAACAAGTATTTGTATGGCCTACAAATAATTGTTCCGGGTCTGGATGTTGTCCTCGTATAATTTATGTTTGTAAACTGCCTCCACGACACAGGTGAAAATCATAGTGTGGGGGTAAGGTTTTTTAAAAAATAAATTAAAAAATTAAAATTAAACCGGGTTTGCTCGGGTACTGTGAATTTACAAGGAGCGTTTATTCCCGCAGCTACCACGGCTGTGTGAATTGTGATTAATCAACTTGTTATATATTTAAATTACAACTTCATAATTCGGATAATTACTTTTTTATCAAAACCAAATTAAAAAAATATTTCACTTAAAGGCTGTATTCGGAAATACGCAACAATTTCACCTTCACTTTGAAGCGCTCAATCCACCTAGCAACATTGAAACAACCGAGTTCCAATCATTTATGTTCATAATGGCGCCGCAAAGCGATTACGTGCAATCTAAAGGTTGATCAAAGGCAATTAGGTAATTATTCATGTTAACAGCGCTGTAAACATATTATAAATGTGAAACATAATTTTACCACACTTGGCAGGTTGGATGGCAACGACAGTTTTTTTCTGCTGTTTATTAGGAAGACGCTGCTATACGTATCTCTTAAGAGCTTACGACATCCAAGGGACGATATACGGAGTGGATATGTTTATATCGCCAGTACACGGGTGTACATAGTATATTATATTATGCAAGAAATTTAAATGTTAATTTTGTTCAACGTTTTATCAGGATTATTAATAAGACTAAAATGGAACGTAAGTATGTGTGAATGCGACCTAATAGAAAGGAAGGATTTAAGAAAGGAAGGGAAAAACGTGAATAATAGTGTCGTAGAAAATGTTAGGAGCAAGCAAGCCATCCGTTACTGTGACAGTCTCTTAAAGTCCATTGCTGAACATAGGCTTCCCACATAGATTGCCTCATAGGGGGATATTTGTCATAGTTGCCACGTACGGCATACGGGTTGGCAACCGCAGTTCATCGCCGCCCATCTCCTGATTTGTTTCCCTCGGTGGTCTCTTATAACACCCACGGTATGATATGGGGTAGTGAATATTCTTACACTACATCGCCACTACACGGGTATGGTACAATGATCATATAGTAAATAATAATGTATAAAAAATTAAAGTTGGTTTTTAGGAAGTTGAAGCCCTGTTTCCCTATTTTTATAAACGTTACTTCCAAATTAAGGTTTTGTCTCGTATTATGGAGGACGTTTACATAGATAAATTTCACGACGACAAATATCCAGATCCGGAACAACTATTTGTACTCCATACAAATACTTGTTCCGTGCGGGATTCTAACCCCCTGCTTCGCAACTTATTGCTAACCCACGGAGCCTAATTGGTAGGAGTTTCTTTCTACCTAGGGATTGGTCTCGGTAGGTGTAACCATCTTACCTATTTTAGCGGCCAAGCGGAATTGTATGCACTACTGTGATCCGGTCTAAAGGGTACAGAGAACGAGATTAGAGGCTGTGACGAAACAACGCATTTGTAGTATTTTTCTTAAGTTGGAAGCAGCTATCCATAGAGTGCAGTAGCCACTTGGTGGATATTGAGTCAGTTTCTCTAAAAAAAATAACTAAACTAAAACTAAAACTTAATTAAAAGTAATATATAGCTGCAGCATGGCTACAGCTATATTAGTAGTAGATATAGTTGAGTACGAATGGGTCGGTTCGACCGGGAAAGGACCTCACTCTCACAGAATACCAGCGTAAAATAGCAGCTAAATTCTCCTTTGTTTCGTATGGTAAGTGTAGAGAACCGGAGACCCTTTTTTCTGGAAACGAGGCGTTCCATATTAATCCTCACGGGTGATAACGCATCCGCATTTCGATTCGTTTTCAAGGATAGATTTAGATGTCTATGGGCCACAGGATTCAATTATCATCAGGTGGACTGTGTGCTCCCTTGTCACCCTTATCCTATAAAAATCTACTAGAAATAAGATAACCGTGTAATTATAAAATATAAATAATATGTGCAAGGAATAAATGGATTTTAATTTAAATTTATTTTATTTTTTATATACTACTGTATATGTCAAATTTGCATGGTATGTTAAGGCAGAGTCTATGAAGACTCAAAAACAAGTTTAAAACCTGATTTTTGTTACTAATTCTAAATCCTATTATATTATTATCCCATTCAAATTATAAACTTAATAACAACAAAGTGATTTACCACTACTAGACTAAAGTAGTTATAAATTTGCAATCATTATGCAAATTGAAGCTTGAATAAACAAACATAAAAGCAGTTAAATCGTAGCCAATAGTGTGTACTCTTGATCTTACTTCGTTGAAATTCAGCACGACAATCTCAAAGCCAGTTTGCGCGCTGTTCAAATACGAATTTGCATAACAAAGTCGCCGTTTCATGCCCGGCTCACATACTCTGTGTAACACAATCGATTCGTGCGAGAATTAATTCGAGCTATTCATTCGAAAATATCGATAATATGGTTAGTTAACGGAATGGAACTGATTAGATTTTGTAGCACCATATCATTAAATTACGGCTTATTAAAAAAAAGTTCACTTGCCATATTAGTCACGGTTTGCAAGCAGATTTGCAAGCGTAGTTTTTCTTAGCTGTTATCGGGAAGATGCTGCTGCCTATCTCCTAACTAAGTTTTCGTTGGACATCTCTAACTTTCATCCCGTGGGTGCCGTTAGTCACGACAAAGAAAAACAAACCAGGAGATGGGCAGCAGCGATTTTCTAATGACATTTAAAAAAAAACTGTGGTTATAAACCCTTTTCCTAATAATATTTTTATATGAAAAAAAAATTGATCTTTTGTACTACTTATTCGGTATTATATTAAAAATTACGAGTACCATGCAAATAACATTTTTTTTTATCAATGAAGTTTTATATGTTCCTCAGTAGCAGTTCTACAAACTTTACACAGTTTGTTACTGAAATTATACTCGTATGGTTGTATCTTTCCGAGTCAATAATTTTCAAGTATCCAAAGCATTCTTAAGATTTATAAAGGACAAAAGAGGTAGTCGATCTGTTATGCCCTGTGATGTTATAAAAAAATTATTATTGAAATATCTATATTGTTTGCTAAGCTATTTTTATTCATGTTATCCTCATATAAGTAAAACAATTAATTACAATTTATTAGCGTGGGCTCCAATATTATGCCTCCATTTTCCTTAAAACAAATTGCTATTTAATTGATCTTCGCCTTTATTTTGATCGAACTGAAATGCTATTCTTTTCTTTGAAATATAGGTGACTAACAAACACATAGTTCACTTGATGAATAAGCTTATACTCGATTAAGAATCAAAACATAAATGCGCTGTAAGCCATAAACACTAAGATTATATATTTTTTTCTTAAGGGGACTACAGGAGCTAAACGCAAGTTTTATAATGCCTTAAAGTATATCATCCAATGCAGTAAACTAAACCAAAAAAATATATGATATTTTTTAGTATATATGGTAGTTAAATACTGTGATGAAAACATGATACTACTAATTTGATACGATAGAAAAAAATCACAAAGATACCTCTAAAAAAAATTTTTAACGAGTAAAAACCATACTAATATACATGCAATCTTTTTAATTTTTTGTCAAATTATTCTACTAGCAACATATTAACGTAATAGTGTTTTAATTTTTTGATAAAATTAATAGATTTTCTTTAAATCACATTTTCTTATTTCTGAAATAATATGTATGGATGTGTGCGTAAACGCCTGTGTACCGACACTGCCGGCCGAGGCCCGATGCTATAGAGACGTGTCGCTCTCTTTCCGTATTATTTACGTAAAGATTGTTTAATGTTTGTGTATAATTTTATTTTTAAATTCATTGTTTCATTTCATAAATATTCTTCTTTTCATAAATATTCCTCTTTCGTGTAAATATAAAATATTTTCAGTTTAGATTAATTTAAATTAAGTTAATAATTATTATAATTGGTAAATATGGGAAATAAAAGTGAAACCCGTTACCCGCCCAACATATGAACGAAAAAAGGTAAGAACATTTTATTATTACTAAATATTTATTCAAATTAAAATTAATAAAATTATTATTTAAATATTTAACTTATGATTTGGAAACGTAGTGTATACCTGAGTGCCTGGGTTCGATTCAAGGAATATGAAGTTAAATTTTCTTTTTTCTATTTTATTTAAAGTATTACATATTTAGACAAATTTATTAAATACTTTTATAAATAATAACTAAAAAAACCTATTTATTTTTATAACAATAAACCTATATTTACAGTTTTCACTCGACAGTGCCCGGGTTCGATTCCAGGAATATGAAGTCAAATTTTATTTTTTATTTAAATATTATGTATTTAGATAAATTTATTAAATATTTTTATAAATAATAACTAAAAAAATATATTTATTTTCATAACAATAAACCTTTGAATTTAGGAAACGTAGTGTATAACAGTAGTGCATTTTGTAGAATTGTGGATTTGCAGTTTGCACTCGAGAGTACCTGGGTTCGATTCTAGCAAAATGAAGGTAGATTTTCTTTTTTCTTTTTTATTTAAAGTATTACATATTTAGACAAATTTATTAAATACTTTTATAAATAATAACTAAAAAAACCTATTTATTTTTATAACAATAAACATATATTTGCAGTTTGCACTCGAGAGTGCCTGGGTTCGATTCCAGGAATATATAGTCAAATTTTCTTTTATTTTTTATTTTAAGTATTACATGTTTAATACTTAAAATAAAAAATACAATTTATATTAATATATATATAATTTATTAATTACTTTTATAAATAATAACCAAAAAAGCTTTTGAAATGTAATTATTTTTTACAGGAGAAAGAAAGTTGAAAATATCAACACGAAATTTAGTATTTCAAATGTGTCAGTAGGTAAACTATCCTAAGCTATAATAACAATTTAAAAAAAAACTAAATATACCTAATGTTTCTGTTAAAAGACCGCGGCTTATTGATAAATTAACACCATAGAACCATAATATTTAGAATTGACATATCTACATAATTTGAAATATTCAATTTTTTGCATAGATTGGAAACAGTACCACAGGAAAATCATCATTGTGAAGTTAGTGATATAAGTAAATATTATCCATCGACGCGTGTACTAGAAGACGCCTATAGTACACAGGTAATATTCATAACATCAGCCGCACATTGTAATGTAACATGAATAGCCACAAACGCACACACATGCACACACACTCACACACAGACAAACATGTTATACATGTGCATATATTTCTCAATTTTATATTTAATAATTTGAGAACTAGATTTTGTTATCATTGTAGCACTTACAACTGTAAGTATGTACTTATTATATACCTACTATTACGGGTATTGAGACTGTTACTCCTTAACACAGGCTATTCCGTAACCTAACTTTGAATATAATATTTTATAGTTAGTACAAACGATGTAATGTCCTACCCATGTACTACAATCACTTTTATATAAATAAAGTTTATTACTATTATTATATAAATAAATATAATTTAAGTTTCATCGAATCTGTTTTATTTCAAAATCACCCACATCCATAAATGTTCAAGTAACATTAAATTAAAATAAAAAATAATTTCGTTGTCCCATCTATTTCTTTGTTAGATCTTTATCTGACCTGCGTTTCGTCTATTATAACCAGGAAGCAAATACAAAGACTTTGTATTTGCTTCATGATTATAACACTCCGGCGTAACTTCGCTAATTCGTTAGTGTTAAACCTCACTGTCGCTAGATGGCGCTCACATGGATTGTGTAAATGTGTGCGTGCATTATTCAAGGTCACTTGGCTCTTGTAGTCCTCTTAATTGTTTGTATTTGTATTAGCTCCAATTCTTTACAACAACGTTGAGAGTATTTTGTTAAATTTTCAACATGAATCCACAAACTCTTTGTCGGATATTATATCCGATTT
This sequence comes from Parnassius glacialis, assembly GCA_033319125.1. Classification (NCBI taxonomy): domain Eukaryota; kingdom Metazoa; phylum Arthropoda; class Insecta; order Lepidoptera; family Papilionidae; genus Parnassius; species Parnassius glacialis. Next base: position 40,659,379 of record JAVANC010000019.1, on the reverse strand, counting down.
TTTTTTTATAGGATAAGGGTGACAAACGAGCACACAGTCCACCTGATGGTAAGTGGTTGCTGCGGACCATAGACATCTACATCTATCCTCGTTTGCGAATCAAAATGCAGATGTGTTGTCACCCGTGAGGACTAAGATGGAATGCCTCATTTCCAGTAAAAAGGGCCTCCGGCCACCTGCACTCACCAAGCGAAACGCAGAGGTAAACCTCTACTTCACGCTGGTATTCTGTGAGGTCGTGGTACCACCCCGGTTCGAGCCGGCCCATCCGTGCGACAGCAAAAGCTGCCGCGTGGCTCTACCACTGTTAAATTTCTTCTTCTTCTTCTCCTTGTTCTTCTTCATCAGCATTTAAAAGTCCACTGCTGGACATGGGCCTCTTTCACTGTAGATAGGATTTATCTTAGTCACGATTGGCGGTTATCCTTGAAATATTTTATTGTCAGATATGCAGATTGACTCACGATGTTTCCTTTCACCGCCGATCACGTAGTAAATTAGCACTTAATATCACAATTAACAGTTTCATTGCTGCCGGCGGGAATCGAGTTCGAGTTACTCGTGTACTGTAAAATTTACAGCAAGCGCTTAGCTTCTGAGCTACTATGGATTTTCGAAGCAATATAAACTACACTAAATATAATAAAATATATCAAATTTATAACGAAATATTGATAGAAAATTCCAGGTCGAACCTACCTACACCTACATTATACGAACATCTTATACTTAAGAAAACGTTTATCCTATCCTTATTGAAACGTTACATTTTTTTATTCAACGGGCCAGTCTTAAAGGAGACCCAATACTATATTTTCAAAACATTCTCACTGGTCACAGTCAGTGGAGCGAAATTTGAACTATATTATTATCAGTCTGGTGTTACACAAATATCACATTTGCGGCTGGTATTAATCCTCATATTCATTAATTAAGGCCTTAACAGTAGTTGAAATGCCTAAATCTTGGATATTTAAGTAAAAAAATCTCAATAACTGTTCATTTAATCCACAAAGAAAAAATACAGGGTAACAGAAGAGGATTTGGTAAATGTTTTTAATTGAACAGAATTGTATTTCTGTCAACCCCTTATTAGAAAAAAAAATCCCCAAAGAGTACCTATCTTTGTCATATTTTGCAAAATTTCTCCAAAACGGCACAAGCTATTTAAATAGTTCTTACACTAAAAAAAAGGTCTTAAAAATACTAATATTTTTAATTGAGAGTTTTATTTTTATTCCCCGTTTTATAAGAGAATATAACATTTTTCCCTGAAATTGAATATATTCACACTAGAGATTAGGTTATAAAGCAAGTATTTACAAATATTTTCATTGTTTTGTTATTCTATTGTTTACAGTTATTATCACGTCTTAGCTTTACACAAAGAATTACATTAGAAATTCTTGATGGGTTGCGATGTAACGCGCATACTTTATTTTCATCAAGAACTATAATATATATATATTTGTTTTTTTTACCAGTAGAGTTTCAACACAGTCTTAAAAAAGTTCAATTAATTAAAAAAATGCCGATAATTATATAATTTCAAGTCAGTGTTTTACATTTAAGTTATAAAGAGCCAAAATTCTTATTTTCATTTTGATTAATTTAATTCGAGAATACAATAAATGTGAAAGGGCTTTTATCTGCAATAATAATTTTCATCAAAAATAACATAGACTTATAAAAGTCATATACACGGTCAATCATACTGAAGATTATCAATTGTACTACAAAATAAAAGACTATTTCCAGTATAATGACCCGAATATCATAATTAATGTTTGTCATCACTTAAAAGTTTTATCACATGGCTAAATGATTGACTATTATATTATGATAAGGTCATGCTTTTCTATAAAAAGTTGCAAGAAATTTTAAATCATGGACCAATTGTTTTTTTTTTACTTTTCACTTAATTAGTGAAAAACAAGACGGACTGATCTAAAAGTTTACTTTCTTGTGTATAAAGTACTATTTAGAATTTTATGCAAATGATAATTAAAGTTTCTATGTAAATAAGTGTAACATAGCGGGTATTATATTCAATGGTAGCGGCCATCCATATTTGCAAAGCCAGCATCATTTTCTGTACAGAAACCGGTAAAGTGTTGCTCAAGGCACTATAAACAAAGCAGCTGATAAAATGTTACACTCATAACTGTTAACAAAAACTGTTTGTGCAAATGGTCTTATAGATAATAATAACTATTCCGCCGTGTGAGCTATTATTAGAAGGAGAAGAGGTAAAATTTTGTTTTAGAGATGCGCAATCCATATTGTTTTGTCTGCAATTGAGCATAAAATAAAAAATAACTTCAGCCAAAGACCATAACTGGTATTATACTCAGGCCCGTCAATTGGTATGGAAAAAATAATTTTACCAGGCTTCAAAAAATCAATCAAAATTCAAAAGAAACATAAATATTAAAATCAAAAAATTAATATATGTATGTCTATACATACATATAATGATTTATGGCCGCTTAGTAACTGACGGTGACTCAGTATAACAGTCACGTCGAAACTAAGAGGAGAGAATCACTGTAGAAAAGGTAATAATTTATTGCGGAAATTTTGTGATAAAATTAAAAAAATTACAAACTTATCCAAGTTAATCTAAAATAGTCTAACTTATCCTTATGCGTTACAAAAAAAAACAAATAATAAAATAGTCAGATGGCGTCAGTTTTTAAGAAGATATAACAAAAATAAACAAAAAAAAATAAATTTCATAAAAGTTCAGTATTTAATTGATTATATACCGCTGACACTTCACGCTTTTCGAAACCAAGCCAGTTGTAAACAATACTTGTGTGAAAAGACAAAATCTTCTTTTCAAATTTACGCCGAGTTGTAAGTAGAAAGCCAAAACTAGGCCATGTGTCAATTTTAATTAAATATTTTTTATATGAAGTGATCTTGACTACGTTTCTTCAATTAACCATTGGTAAAAATTAAAACAGGAATTGTACAATTGTGTTTACAAGAAACATTGTTAGTTGAACCTTGCAGCTTGTTCATTATTTTTATTATAAATTCCTATAAATGTATATATTATTAATAAATAGTTCCCATAATATTTTGGATTATTTTTTATTTTCCCCTATCTGCAATGTTGTACGCTCTATAGAAAATGTGGCGTATTACATGACTGACAATCTTTCGAACGTTTTATCTAGGTACAAAGATGTTTTACGTTTTCGTCGCCTCCACATGATATTTTTGTCAGCATAAGATACCCTTCTGTATCTGAAACGAATATAAATATTGCTACAAAGTAAAGTAAAAAACTATACAAGTCCCTCTACTGGGCACAGAACTCTTTTTTTATTTCTGAGAGGGTTTTAGGGCAAGGAAATGCCCGCTGAACTGCCCCAATGCGTGTTGACGAAAATTGCAATTACAAATTGCATTCGTGCTGTCGGGGACCAAACCCGGGAATAATTTACAGCGTACGCTTAGACCCAGATCTAGTAATACGATACAAATAAATACGATTTAACATATATAATAAAAACTCTTACGTACTTGAAACTTGAACACTTGATAGCTCGTGACGCCTACCGGACAAAGCTACAGCACAATATAATTGAAGATGCGTAACCACGACATAATTCTCAGTGATGCGCAAGCATAACAGGCAGTATGTCACTTTTATAATTGTTATCTCTGCAGTCTATTAATCTTTGCACTTTTATAAGTAATACAGAACGTAGTTGTTAGACGGTGTTGACGTTGGCTAAAATCTCTGCGATAGCCGTTTCGTCAAGGTCATTCAGACTAGTTAAAGACTTAATTACCTACTTATTTTCTCCATTGTATTCTATTATATTATCTCTATTCGTCAACGGCTTATTGTTCATAAATGTGTACTAACATATTAATTTCACCCGTAGACACCGTAGACAGAAAGATTCAAGTGGAAGGTTTATATTTAAAATACATGCATATTATCTATTTTATAATTCATCTGTCCATCTTTATATTACCGGCTGGATCGATTTTGATGAAATGTGTGTGTGATTAAATTGATTAGAGAATTAGAACCGGTAGGTGGCGTTGTTATCGAGATCCAAAAATCAACAGTGTGAAGGCGGAGCGGATCTCGATTTATAATTTGGACATTTATACGACATATTAATATGAGATTCATTTGTTGTTTTAATTATCGCCATCTACTTGTACAACTTACGTACAATAGTTTGCGATACTAATTTTTTTTATTTATACTGCATACTGTAAGTGCCGCCCATGAACAACTGCAACAGCAAGGAATTACAGGTTACCGGCCTTTTAACAATATGTAGGCTCTGTTATTGAAAGTCCCTAAATCGTATTAGACCGTTAAAGTAATTGGTCACCCGCCAAGCACATAGATGATAAATAAATTAACATCTACAAACAAATTGACATAGAGACGAATGATTTTAATAGATTGTAAAATATTATTCTGAAATTACTTAAGATAATTGTTATATATTTTTAAGAATTTTGAATGGCTTTTGAAACGCTTGAAAATGATAGCAATATACTAATAGAGCAAGATCCCAGGGCCACCAGATATCACTTATTTTCTGACGAACGAAATGTGTAAGATTGAGTAGTGTTAGTATGTACTTTGATCGCATGCCTACCTGCTAGCTTAGCCAAATGACAATGACATTTTTCAGGTATCATGTAATCAAGGTACGTAAAAACATCACCTTAATTCTCCGAGCCGATTTTTACGTATTGTTAGATAATATCGTTAAAAATCAGTCATCAATTACTCCCAGACACTTTTCGTCGCCAGTATCGCTTTGCAGACAATTTAAAGCTCTCAAAAAAAATTACAAAATTCATTTACATTCCGAAGCTCCATTTTTATATATGTTAGCCAGATAACTATACAAATAAATAAATAATTAAATAAATAAATGAATAAATAAATATAATGTTAATGCCACGTTAAAAAACATATATTCATATTATAAACTAAGTAATTCATCTTAATCACTTATTTATATATAATTAGTGTGTGTGTGTGTGTGTGTGTGTGTGTGTGTGTGTGTGTGTGTGTGTGTGTGTGCGTGCGTGTATGTGTGTGTGTGTGTGTGTGTGTGTGTGTGTGTGCGTGCGCGCGCGCGCGTGTGTGTGTGTATGTAAAGGGGAATATTACAATAAAATGTTAAAAAAGCGTCTTAATTTTATGTATTTCCGGTAGGCATGTTTCAAATTTTCTGCGGCAATTTGCCGCTTCAGCAATGCTGTTTTATATTTGGCTTTGATGCTTGCCGTACTCATTTTATTTCTTAAAGGAGGGAAAATCTTTCCATATTCTTGCCGCACTAAATTTAAAATATCCTCTGTACCTCGTTTTTTTATGTTTTGGCATACTCTTCAGGATTAATGAGTTCGTACGAAGGCTTCCATGTGAGATATCTCTGGTCCATAGGAATTTTTAAAAATAGGTACTCAGGCTTTTTGCTTCGTATTACCCTATGCACTGTACAAGCGTACTGAAGCTGCCTTTTAGCACTCATCTAAAGTATGCCTTTTTTATTCAGATACGAAGTAATGGTTTCTCTTTCGGTCACATTAAAGCAAATATAAAAATAGGCATTTTGCACACTTTGTATTGCTTTCTCTGTAATAAAATTTAATTTTGGACCAAAGGTAAAACTGCAGTAATTGAATTGAGGTAGCACCAGAGTATCACATAATAGTATCCGTAAATGCGCCTTAAGATAAGGTCTGATTTTGTACAGCGTTTTCAGCTTGAAAAATGCTGTCCCGATTTTATTATTTACGTGATCAATAAATTTTTGTTCCCCTTCTAAAATCAAACCGAGATTAAGTGCAGAGGTATCTTGTTCCAGAACAACATTATTCATTTTTACCTGTTCTCCAACGGTTATTATACGGTAACGGCATTTATACATTTTTTATTTGGCGTTTAGTGCCGAAGACCAACATTTGAGATTTTGTTACGTTGAGAACCAAATAATTATTTTGAAACCATGTTGTGTGGATGCTGCTGTGGTCGTCATTAATTTTTCGATAGCTTCTTGAGTATCTTTACTGTCAAATGAGTAGTACAGTTGTGTAACATCAGCATATAAGTGATATTTACAAAATTTTATATGCCTGGAAAGATTTGCTGTAATAGTTGTAAATAGGATTGGACTAAGTAGAGAGCTTTGAGGTACGACGCGCTTAACTGACTTAAGGCACGACAGTCTTTTTTCTCCGTACTTATCGTCTTTTACCACCATTTGTACTCTATTAGTGAGAAAACTGTGAAACCAACGACATGTATTCTTTGACAATCGATAGCAGCTTAGCTTATCTGAAAGTAATTCTGGTTGCAAACAGTCAAATGCTCGAGAATAATCAAGTAATACCATTATACTCGTACTACTCATTCCCATATCCGTATCCGAGGCCTCCGTTAGGTCATCCGTGACATTTAAATGTGCAGTTTCTGTACCATGACCCCTGCGAAGGCCTGACCACTTGAGGCCACTTGATTCAACAGTATTTTTTCTATAATTTTAGATAATACTTTCAAAATGGAAATAGGACGCAAGTCTTTTAGTTCGGTAGGAGAATTGTTTTTATGAATGGGCCTTACTAGTGCTCTCTTCCAACATGATGGGAAAGTATTTGTTTCAATTGACTTATTTAGTATCCTTGTAATGATAGAAAGTGTTACATCTAGAATCAGCTCAATCATTTCTATACTAATGCCACCGTGTCCCTTTGCCTTGGTCTTATATTAATAATAATAACCTTAGCTTTCTGTACTGTAATAGGTTTTAGAACCAACATGTCAATTTCCGGTGTATCAATTAGACTAGTGAAGTTTTTAGCAACAATCGTTAATGATTGGTGAATTCAAAAAATGGTCGTTGATTTTATTGGGATCATTAATATGTTCAGGAGTTATGGTTTTGTGTGTATTACTGCACACAAAACCATAACACACACAGTAAAATCTGCTTTGTTATATTGTTATTTATAAAATTATTATAATAGGCTTTTCGTTCTCTTTCGATGGTTGCGGTAACAACATTTCTTAAACCGCGATAATAATCTTTCGAGCTGTCTTTTTGGTCTTTCTACGCTTTTGACCGTACTTGTAATTCATGGTTTACGCTTATCTTTGAGAACTACCTTACGAATTGGTGCATGTATGTTAAATAATTTTATAATATACATGTAAAAAGTTCTAACCATTTCATTCAAATTTTGTGGATTATAAACAGATTTTAAGTCCTTTAACGCTGCTGACAGAATAACATATTATTATATATATATATGTTTAAATCATTATTTTGTGATGAATTGATATATTATTATTTACTATAGATACATAACCTAAAAGTTAAGGTGATATTAAGGAAATGTGTCATATCTATAAAATACCGGTTGGATTGAGAGTGAGCGAGAAGTCGCGTCACTCTAGCTGAGAGCTGCTGAGAGGCTGCCCTGTGTTACAATGAGGTAGGTAGTGTTGAAGTTGGTTTGCATACTCTGGTGTTATCATGTAATTATGTCCTTCACGTTACATCAGTTGTAATTGTGACGGGGACGTGTTACGGTGTGGTCGAACTGTAATAACTCTATACTTAATGTATAGTGCGTCATCATCAACATCATCATCATTACATCCCTTTACAAGTTCACTGCTGAACATAGCAATATAGCCTCCCTCAAGGAATGACACAAAGCACGGTCCTGAGCCACCTGCATCCAGCAACTTCCTGCATGTCTTACCAGGTCGTCACTCCATCTAGTGGGGGGACGCCCTACACTTAGTCCGCCGGTACGAGGCCTCGCATCTGCATTTAAATTCGCAAACGAAGATAGATGTAGATGTCTATGGGCCACAGCAATCACCTAATATCAGGTGGACTTTGTGCTCGTTTGTCATACTCACTCTATAAAAAAAATGAAATGTACGCAGCGCTCCTTCTATCCTTATTTGCTAGTCTGAGCGACTTAGAGCAATGCTTCAATCTAAGTGTAAATTCAACTTAGTGTACGGCTTCGTTCTGTGATAAATCAGTACAACAAAACAACATACGATTTAAGGCAAGCTTAAGCAAAGCCTGACTCTGCTTTAGACAACACTCAACTTATGTCCTGAATGTAGGATTCATGCCAGACAACCTTAATATAAGGTGTGTGCACAAGAACATAGATTTAACTAGATTTTTGTTTATAGTTTTTTATACAAACTAAATTGATTTCTCGGTTCCTTCATGAATACCGTTTTGTCAATTTAAGATGTACGTTTACCGTATATATTATTATTTCACCGCGGGCGCACCTGTACCGTTTTCAATGAAAAGCAAGCGGAATAAATTTACCTATAGTGCATTCAACAAATGAATAATACATTTAAAAAACATGTTAAGTTTAAAAAAAACCTACTATAAAATAAATCAATAAATAGTATTGAGGGAAATGATGTGTGGAAATAAATCTAAATCTGCACTTGCAAGTCGCCTGTCTATTGATAGATATTATTTTGTTATAACTGACATTTAAAAAAATTATAGTTCTTTGACATTGTATTCATATAGATTTTACAGTAAGTTGTAGTTGTACTGAAATTATAACATGACATTAAATAGACTCGGTGTTTCTTACCGGTTTTATCTGAGGAATTTTTTTGATAATTTGTTTAGATTTTGACGGTTATAAGATGTTATTTAAACAATTATTCTGTTTTTTCACGCAATACAATTTAAAAAAAAACTTCATTACGACTTTGACCTTTATTCAACCGACTTCAACAAAAAAAGGATGTTCTCAATTCCACTATATTTTTTAATTTATTTTTTATGTGTGTTACCTGAGATCTTTTTTCTAGTCGAACCGATTTTGATGATTTTTTTTTATTTGGAAACTGGTACTTCTCATGTGGTCACATATAAAATTGATCAAGATCTGACTAGTAGTTTTTCAGTTATCCTCAAAAATGCGTACTTAATTAACTTCGACTACATTGATGATGTTCTCATTTTCTGCCGACTTCCAAAAAGGACACGGTACTCAATTCGACTGCATGTTTTTTTATGTGTGTTACCTCAGAACTTTGTACTGGGTGAACCGATTTAGATGATTCTTCTTTTATATGAAAGCTGATACTTCTCGTGTGGTCCCATATGAATTTGATCAAGGTCAAACCAGTAGTTCTTGAGTTATTCTTAATAATTTATATTGAAGTCGGCTGTACCAAATTTTTAATTTTAAATTATTTAAATTGAATTCGGCTGTACAACATTTTTAATTTTACCATTTGTGTTCATTAATTCACGTATTAAAAATGGACGAGAGTTCCATTAAAAATTACCATTAGTAAAAGAAAAGAAACAGTATCACTAATTAAACATTCTCAATTGATTGATATTATTGAGGTTGTTGTAATCTCTTAAAAGTTCACTGTTTACACTGTTTATGTCATAAATTCGATAACTATACTCGTAATATAAAATATAGTACTGATTACAGCGTAAGACGTAGTCCATCTCGTCCCATTAGTGCTAATCATAGAATTTCATTACTTCGTTCAAATTGTTGAGTACTATGTCTACAAATTTATTAATAACCAATTGATTTTCTCTGGGGATAACCGAGAATGTTTGGCCTTGCCATCGCGCATTAAAAATATTTCTAGCTGTAATTGTTTTTTTAAATTCTTAAAAATGAAAATTTTAATTGTCCGTTTAACAATGACAAACTCTGAGCACCCGTTTTATAAAAAAGTATGGTGATTAGGGTAGCGCTAATAACATAAAAAAACATGTCTACTACATGCAGATTCTAAAACGGTAATAAACTTTTTTTTGTCAATTTACTGAATTATTGCTAGTTACATTCCGGAAGAATGATTTTACAAAGTTTATTTTCACTAGTACCTGCAAGGTCATCCATTACATATCGGAAATCCTGTATATTATATTTTTTTGTGTCAATTGAAGTGTACGCAGCGTTCTGTCTTTCTTTCTTTTGTAGATGTGAGATTCTATGCTTGTATTTTACACAATATTCTAAAAGTCCAAGGTTTATATATCTTGGTAGGTTTATACGTAAAATGGAAATATAATTATTTCCTCGAATTGTAGTGAAACCTAATCCTTATGTCCGCAACGTGTCAAAAGCACGTATGGAAGCGTATCGCTCAATGCGAGGTTTAATTATTTCGAGCTGGGTGATGACTGCGAAATAAATTTGTAGTTAAAGTAATTTATATAAGTAACTGGGACATAAATATTTGCACAAATATCTTGTATTTTTGTAAAATACTTCAGTTTGCTAACTAATCGCTCTAATCTTCAAATCAATTTAAATATTAATTATCTCTTTAAGTATTATGTCTGTATTGTCATTTAGTGAAAAGAGAAAAAGTAAGCTTAAAAATTACTTAAATTACCGTCGATTGTTATCAGTAAGGCCGATGATAAAAATTTTAGTTTCTTAAATTGTATTGACGATTGTTTAATAAAATAATAAAAAGAACCCGTCTTTACTCGGTTCAAATCTGCGCAGTATATTAATAATTTCATAGCAGACGTATTGGCGATTTCGACTCACGTGAACAAAATGTTTCTGATATCAGCCTTACGTTTTTAAGGTTATAAAACATTCATACAAAAATCCGAGACTAAAATGTGATAAGTTAGAATAAAAATCCGGTAATTAAAGTCGTTTTAAGAGATCAACCGAAATAATCTGAGCTAAGCGGCTTCACTCAGTGCACAATATATTTGTTTATTTTATTCAATGGTAGGTATTTCGTAATTTTACTCATTATTATATAAATTTGAATAATAATCCAACATGTTTGTTCGATGAATAGTTAACTTTTATTTTCCATAATCATCACCACAAACACTTCGCTGTTGAAGAAAGACCCAATTATGATGGTAGAACGAAAAGTAACATCCCACAAGTGGGTGTCGACTTTCTCTCGTTACTGTGTTGTAACCGGAAAAGAATATCGTGTTTCCAGTTCATGTTGAAGATAAACGTCTTGGAAATATATATTACACTAGCTTTTATCCGCGGCTCCGCTCGCATTTAATTATAGGCCGACAATTTTTTTATTACTGCAATTATTTTAAATAAAAGTTGCAGAACATTCTACTGCAATACACTCCTATATTAATATAATTTCATATTTATAATATTGGTAGGATTTTTCAGGTATATGTGAATTAAGTACTATGTAATTTAAGATTCCAAGTCAAAGAAGATGGGAACGCAATTGGAATTCCAGACCCTTCACCTAAAACTCGCGGGTTTGAGCGCAGTCGCTGCGGACCTGTCGTTACCGTATTCATATTAGTTGCCGGCCGAGAGTTTTCAGCTGGTTGCACAGCACATGCGTTTCATACGTTTCATATATGTGAATACGTATAAGTCATGCCATATGATACTTTGAGCGCATCGCATTCTCGACAATCACGGCATCAACATCTACGACTGCCTTACGACTCCACTTAGTCCAGCAAACTACACCAGATAGGTACTAGTACTAGGTTCTTCCCAGGACAGAGGGTTTTTTACGAACCACCGGTAAAAGTAAAAAAATAATTTTAATAAGAATTACATATAATCAATATTGAATTAAAACTATTCTACTATATTCTACTATCTCTCTGAAATTATTTCTGACTTTTCACTTAATATCAGGAGAGCTGTATACTTGATTTTTTTAATGAATAATAGAGAATTAGAAACCAGGTGTGTTATTATAGAAACAAGAGTAATGAATTAACGAGGCTAAAAATTTATATGGAGCGCATCATCTACTTACCATCAAGTGGTCTGCGTGCTCATCATCACATCATCATAATCGTCGTCGCCATTATCATTATCAATACTGACTATTTAGTCCAATTCTAAACATAAAAGCCTCCACATACTTATTTTTGCTTCTTTTTCCACTATTTTCAAGCTTATTTGCACATGTTGTAACCCTTCTAAATCTAAATTCTTAATCGAGAAGCTTGTTGATTCAGATATCTAAATGAGTTGCAGTATAAACTTTATCTTTATTCATAATCTTCTGGCGACGGTGTTGGAAAATCCATTTCTCCCTCGATTTCATCTCAAGGGTGTCTTAAGGGGAAAATCTGATGACGGTATAGTGGTTGTTGACGCCAATCGTAAAATACCCAGACCGGCGCCAGGCACCAGCGATTAAAGCGGAACGACGATTAAGGCATATCCTATCTTAAACAGGAGCGACACTTAACCAACAATGGACTTTCACAAACTCATGAAGCGGAAGAACTTTCTCGATTGTAAATTCTAGATGCTCTTACAAACTGCTAATAAGAAAAAGCGTCTAATGTAGTAGCGCCTTAGGAGGGATTCTTGTTGATTGTTACTCACCAAATAGGGCCCTATTTGATGACTAACAATGCCCTCCAGCCTTGAATTGAACCACCAGAACAACTTGGTGACGGTTCTGAAAAAAATTGAGGTCACAATGAAGTCCGTCAACAAGCACTGGCGTAGCGCGACAGAATCATTGCTCTTTTTTAACTAATTGGTACGCCAGTTGTGGGAAAAAGACAGACTGAATCTATAAAGAAGATTTAATATGTTTAATGTGTTTTGTATATATTTTTTATGAACGTATCACGTTAAACCAACATACTCAAATAATTTAACATACATAATATAGTCGTAAAGATTGCGTTCAAAACTGGCACTTCCGTATGAATAATATGCTGATCGATAAATGATTCTTTGCGCGTGAAGTGTGACTGGAGTCAGGACCTTTATAACCCATATCAAGTTTCCTAACGGATTTTTCACAAGACATTTTATTACTGAGTCATTCATCAATCACTTCAGAAATCTTTTCCAATAACTTATGAACATTATTATCTATAAAGACAAGGTCTTTGGTAAACCTAGTAGAGCTTTAAGCACAAATTCGCCTAATTGCAACATAATTAATTGCCAAAATTTTGACAGTTTATTTAAATTAATTTTCATTTTCCTTAAATGTCGAAAAGAATTTGCAGCTTTTGATGGTTAGCAGCATATAATAGAATAGAAAAGAACTGAATATAATGGAACGGATTACGAACGAATCGGAATACATATTTATTTTCTGAGCAAAAGTAGTGGGCAAAAGCAGCTGTCCTTTCTTGCAACCTCACCTACGCAACCAATCCCCAAGCAAGCGAACAAACAAGGACCACAATTGGATTGGTTTACACGACTACCTCACCATTACACAGTTCTCTACAAATCTTTTTTTATGAATACCTTCGAATACCATGCAAAAAAAAATGGCTCTGACCATTTAAGTGTACTTATAAATTAAATATACGGCTTATGTTCCAATTATGTACACTGTATAATATTAATTTAATTGTATATTTGCGTGCATAATTTATGCATTCAGATAGTGTTTGTATGTTTTGATGACCAATAATGCTGAATTGAAATTTCGTTCAGAATAGTAGCACAGCTCTATCTTCGTGAGTGATTCTATAAAACGCTTTACGGCTTACGTAGTATGGATTTAGGATTTCATGAAGCGCAGAATATCAGTTGCTTTTCACTACCATCAATATCAGTTGTCATCTATAATCATTATATTTTTATATAATACTAGATTTTAACTACAACATTGTCCCATTAGAAATAAAATAAAACCTACGGATAAACTCGTATAATAGTGGTCTTTAGGCAAGTTACTCACTTACCGAGAAGTCACTTTAAACTTATATTTATGCTATTATTTCTACAACTATGTGTGACATGTTAAAAATCGTGTACCGTGGTACCGTGTAGTGGCGATGTAAGAATTTTCAATACACAGACATCCCGTAAGTGTCGTAAGAGGCGACAGAGAGAAGCAAATAAGAAGATGCCAGCAGTGTCTTCTAATAACAATTAAAACACCTGTGATTTAAAATGTTTTTTCATGATTGATCTAAAGGATTTCGTCTCATAATCTAAAGGAGTTTCGAACAATTTTTTTTTTGGTTTCCAATTATATACAAAAAGCTCATTTTGCTTTAACATCACAACAAAACTATAGGTGTTAGAAGAAAAGATGATAGCATCTTTTTAGCAGAGAGAAAGTAGGAGGCTAAAAATTCGAATGTATTTTTTTTGTTTGTTTGTTACGAGATATTTTTTCCAATCGTTAACCGATTTCGACGAGTCTTTCTTTATTAAATAGGTGATATACTCGAGGAATAGTTTCTTATAAAATAAAAAGAAAAGTTCTATTATTAAAGGTTTCTATGAGTTTTATATATCGAAAACTTAAGCGATATATCGATGCTTATTGCTTAAAAATGATTTACACAGTTTATAATTTAGTATATTTATTAAACAAATTAAATTATAAATAAATGAAAATGTTAGATTATAGTTCTTAGTCAACATTTCGCATTCACGGTCAGTTTTTGGATGTACGTCAGTTAAACTGATCAGTTTAACTGACCGTGAGTGGGGACCATTACTTTAGGTTGTTATCGGAATTATTTTAATGTCTGTTTCACTATTTATTTCCTCTGTCGCCACTAACGCCACACACGGAATGGTAGGGGGGGTCTCTCTTACGGCGGTTCGGTATTAAAAGCTATTGACTGTGCAGGGTATAAGATACTGCTTATGTATCATCAACCAATGTAATGCATGATCTGATAACGCCTTTCGCTTACACACGTACACGGACGCTATCGTAAAATTGTCTGCTAGAAGATATCGAGCAATCGCAAACCGCCTCTAGAGGTTGACCAGAGTTCTGTAAGCAAAATGGTACTCACCCATACTGCCCATCATTTGGCCAGGAAACCCCGATCTTGCCTTTGACGATTCTGAAAATGTCAAATGCTTTGCAGACAGTTTAGAGAGCACAATGAACTCCATCTAGCTAACCCATTAATCGCGCTTACCTTCTAAAGGTCGAGTGTAAATAGAGAAAGCAGAGGTCGAGTGTAAATCTGCACTACAATCTGCGGGCGTACCTTTAGATCTTGTGACTATCGATGAAGTGAACGAAGTCATTCAAAATCTCACCCGGCCCCGACAGCATTAGAAACGGGATGCTGAAATCACTCACTGCGTTACTTGTCTGCCTCCTAGTACCTAGACATTTTCATCCCTCTTCTCTCCAACTGCTTCTTACCAGATGCCTGGAAAGAGGTGGCTGTCATAGGAATCCCGAAAGCAGGGAACCCGCGTAACTTAGCCTCCAGCTATAGACCCATCAGTCTCTTTAGCACACTGGGGAAAATTTACGAGCGGATCATATTGAATTACCTCCAAAATACGTCTTCGCAAACAAGCTTCTTCTCGACGAGCAATTAGGCTTTAGATTCGAAAACCTGTGCATAAAATCAAATTCATCGCCTAACGCTACTTCGATGTCGCAAAAATATTTGACAAATTTTGGCACCGTCGTACCTTGCTTTTCAAGCTGTATAAACTAAAAGTACCTGATAGGCTCACTTACATCATCAGCTTTCCTTGCTAAGCGCCATTTTCGTTACGGAGTTGAAGGACTAACTCTTCGAAGTGCCTACTTAGGGCTGGAGTCTCACAGGACTGCGTCCTCTCCTCACTCCTCTTCACACTCTTTACGATTTACATCTCCTAGGCCCCAGCAGTTAATACTGATCTCTTTGGCGGTGACATGGCACTATTTGTCACCCATTACAGTAAGAAATTTCTCACCAAGATGCTCCAAAGAGCCACGGGTCGCTTAGGCTAATGATATGAGTATCGAAGTGAATCCTGAGAAAAATGTAGCAATATACTTTCAAAAGAATTTCTTAATGGCCAAAACTTAAATCCGAAAAAATCGAAACAGTAATTATTGGTACGAGTATAATCACCTTATTCGGCCACCAGATTCCTTGGGAAACAACAGCCAAATGCCTAGTGGTCACATTTGATCACGATATGACTTTCACGAAACACATTCGCATTGTCCGCAACCGAGCCAAACTCATTTCTAGCCGCTTTCGTCTTCTAGTCGACGGCAAGAGAAAACTGCTTGTAAGACACAAGCTCCATTTTTACAAAAGGTGCATAAGACCTATCATGTCATACGCAAGCGTAGCCTTCGTGTACGCGCAAAAAAGTAGTTGATGTCCTACGCCGATCCAATGAAACTGTAAAATTCAAAAGGCTAACAGCACTAACATCACAGAAACTAGATGATGAAAACTCCCCGGTATCGTGTTATATAATTAATATATTAATATAAGTGAACTAGATGTGTAATTGTAACACGATACCGGGGAGAATCGTAGTGTTGAGGTGAGATTTCATTTCGACAAAGAAATACTTATAAAGAGACTACTTTTTAGGGTTCCGTACCTCAAAAGGAAAAAACGGAACACTTATAGGATCACTTTGTTGTCCGTCTGTCTGTCTGTCTGTCAAGACCCCTTTTCTCAGGAACGCGTGGAGGTATCAAGCTGAAATTCATATCAAATACTCAAGTCTACTGTCCCTGTGAAAAAATCAAACTTCTAAGCCAACGCAATCAAAAGATACAGCCGTCTATGCCGCAAATTTTCGACATTCGCAAGGCAATCGAAACCTACAGGGTACTTCCCGTGAACTCAAAATCTTGAAATTTTGTACGAAGCAACGTATTATAGTACAGATAAAGGAAAAATTGCGAAAAGCATACATTTTTAGTTACATTATGTAATAAAAATATTTTTGATAATTTTAAACTTATATACCTACGGATTTGTTCGGTACCCTCGGTGCGCGAGTCCGACTCGCACTTGGCCGTTTTTTTAAATTTGTTATTGAAATAGTTTTACAATAAGAGTCCGCCCTTTGTAACCCCTAGTTGGTGTGTTGCAATAAAGTATAAATAAATAAATAAATAAAAATGCCGCTGAACTCAGTTGTATATCGCGACACTGTCTTCGTCACTCGCTTATAACGATCTCAATTTTGCATGAGTGGAGGGAACCACGAAATTATTTTTACCGTTACTTACCAAATATTCTATTACGAGTATGTGAAAAGTTGTTCGGGATGCATATTTAACTTTGTTACTGGTTCTGATGATCATGCGATGCGAAAACACAATGGTACCAGTCGTTTGTTTGAGTTATACAGGTTGTACAAATGTTCGAACATTTATTAAAATAGTTATTTGAAATGAATGTTAGCAGTTTATTCTAATATCGAAATTCTCCATAATAGCACATAGCTGTTTGTATTTGTAGTTTTAAAAGCTTGTACAACTAGATCGACGATCGATCTCCGGACGTAATAAAACGAAGGAAGTGCGGCAGGTAACTATCGATAATCTTGGCGCGGAAAGTTAGAAATTGCAATAAAACGAACATTTCTCGAACACAGTCCAAATAAAAAGAAAAAGCTGAGTAGGTACGATAACACAACAAAAAGGTTCATTACTGGCTTTTCTTTCGTCTTCGGATATATAGTCCTAAGCTAACAAATATAAGTTGAACAAATTGTAATTAACAGTGTTCATTGGCTGGCCTTCTTTTATCAGGATAAAGCTAGGAGGAAAAAAGAAATAAAACAGGGCTTAATACTGCTTACTTTTTTACTAACAACAAAATAAGGAACATTCGAAGTGATTTCGCGAAAAGGATATAACTCACACTCGGGGCAAAAGTGAGTTGTACTTTTGTTTTGTTATTGTTTAATGTACATAAACTTCTGCCGAAATACGAATTATAGTATTAATAGATTATTGGTTAGATATTTATTAGAATTCGATCGTAATTCAATAAAGCTGCATCATGGCTCTCGGGTGGTTATATAGCGTATTTGACAATAAACCAGTTTTGAAGAAACCAACAAAATAACGCATATGATTTTTTTCATAGAATAACGATGACAAACGAACTCACAGTCCACCTGATGGTAAGTGGTTACTGTGGACCATATACACCTACATTCTACATCTATCTTCGATTACGAATTCAAATGCAGTTGCTTAGTCACCCATTAGGACTAAGATGGAATGCCTCGTTTCCAGTAAAAGGGTCTTCTGTTCTCTACACTTACCATACGAAACACAGCAGCGTTAAGCTGCTATTATACGCTGGTATTGTGTGAAAGCGTGGTCCTTCCCAGGTCGAGCCAACCCATTCGTGCTAGAACTATACTACTTATGTAGCTGTAGCATGGCTCTACATCATATAAAAGTTGCAGCCTATTTACGTCCCACTGCTGGGCACAGGCCTCCTCTCATTTCTGAGAGAGTTTTAGGGCAAGGAAATGTCCAAATGTGTGAAAGGAAATATTTTTTTTCCTATTTCTCAGACATGCAGGTTTCCTCACGATGTTTTCCTTCACCGCCGAGCACATTGTAAATTAACAATTTCATTGGTGCCGGCGGGGATCCGGGTTGTTCGAGTACTGTGAAGCTTACATCGAGCGCTAAACATCTGAGCTACCATGGCTACCTCGTATAAACAGACATTATATTTTATATCTGTTTATAATAAGAAAATAATAAAATATATAATATTTTTATGCATTTGATTTATAAGGTATAATCATTTTAATGTACTAATGCATTAGTGCAGGATCTCTAGAACCATTTTATAGCCTTGTCCTAGATGAAAGGCTTTCGCTAATCGCCAGCTTAAGTAGTTGGATTAGCAATCAAGGAACGCCTTGAAAAACTTGCATCGTTAAAGCTCACCCACACATGCACGTAGTGCATGTAGTGGCGGCGTCAGTGAATTGTCCTTCATATCATTTCATGGTCGTAAGGGGCAACAAAGGGAAACTGAAGTAGGAGATACGCAACATCGTACTAATAACAACCCGTAAGTAGACAATAGCCCGTCTGTCAAGTGTGGCAATTATAGCAAACATCCTCTATGAGGCAATTTATGGAGAGGCCTAATAGCGATGGACTTTTAGCAAGTTGTAATGATTAAATGTATAAAAAAATGTTACACAAAATAAATATTGATGTTGTTTTCATGTACACATGGATAGAATTAAAAGCGTAAATGTATGTTGAAAATTCCATTGGGAAGTTATAACACCCATGTTGACATACTGTTTGTATCCGATACCTAAATTCTCATTTCCCGCTAAGAGCGAAATAAATATCCATTAATCCAGTCATCCATTTGGAAATAACGATTCGTGAATAATTTTCCCGTTTGAGATAAGATAGGCGTGTGTTAAATTTACGTATCGGTTTCATTCTCTCTTATAAAATTTGGTAATAAAATACCTTTTTGCAGTTAACTTAAGGTTCTTAATACGTTGATATAAACGTGATTAAAATCTTTTTGAGGCATGTAGATTATGAAATGCTGACACTTAAAATATTTTCATATACTCTGTGATTAAAAGGATTGTGATAGATATATTAAATCCTAAATATGTATCTATAGGAGTAAAGACAAAATTGTAAAGTTTATAAGCGGGCTCACATTCCACCTGATGGTAATTGGAAGCTGTGGCCCATGTACTGCTACATCTTTCCTTGACTAAAATACAAAAAAAAAAACAGTAAGTGCACGCAATTTTGTAAGAATGTGTAGTGTTCATTAAACTGGGTTATACACACCGTTCTATCCTTTACATAAGCAATCCCATTATATATAATATGTATAAATTTAATTCGTTTCTCGGAACGTTCTAAGGATAAAGGCAAAGTTGTGTTTGAGGTAATGTTGTATTTACCAATTTTATCTTGATATGTGTCTGAGCCTAGTACCTTTTATTAATGCATGTGAATTTCAGCTAATGTTTACATCTTTACTGACCCAAGTGTTTTTTTTTTATAGAATAAGGGTTACAAACGAGCACACAGTCCACCTGATGGTAAGTGGTTACTGCGGCCCATAGACATCTACATCTATCCTCAATTACAAATCCAAATGCAGAAGCGTTGTCACCCGTGAGGATTAAGATGGAATGCCTCATTTCCAGTAAAAAGGGCCTCCGGCCACCTGCACTCACCAAGCGAAACGCAGAGGTAAACCTCTACTTCACGCTGGTGTTCTGTGAGGTCGTGGTACCACCCCGGTTCGAGCCGGCCCAACCGTGCGACAGCAAAATCTGCCGCGTGGCTCTACCACTGTAAAAAAATGTTTTCTTATTTTGAATAATAATTTAAAATAAAAGTTATTAAGTTTATTATTTTATTTATTTTGGTCCATGATTGCATCAAAATATTAACCAAAAGAGATATCTACATGTACAACAAAAAGTTTAACGTTTTATAAAAAGTTGAAGCAGACTATGCGAAATTATTATGTGGAGAATATTGAATTATTTTTAGTTCTTTGAAAGTGTTCTTTACTTTTATTAGACTATGAAATTATAAGCTCTAGTATCTACTGGAATGTAGTTTAAATAGTTGCAGTCAAAACTTCATCACCTTAACTTTCAAAGGAGCCTCTCTCTCAATTCTCGAAACCTAAATGCGAAAAAATCGTTAGGTTCGATCTCCCTATTCGGCCGCCAGATCCCATGGGAAACGACTGCCAAATACATAGGGGTCCTTCCTTCGCCAAACACATTCGTAATGTCCGCAACTGAGCCAAATTCGTTACTAGTCGCCTCCACCCGCTAGTTAACAGCAAGAGCAAACTGTCCTTAAGACACAAGATCCATCTTTAAAAAGAGTGAGTAATGGCGCGTCTCCACCAAAGTTTTCAACATTTGTCAACACGTGTTGCCGACAAATGTTTCTGTAATAGGTGATTACTTGGTTTTAGCAACAAAATGAAAAAATGTCGGGAATCGTGTTTCCATTTTCGGCGGCAACATCAAAGGACTACGCTTGTTGCCGACATTTGTTCCCTCGGTGGAGACGCTTCTTGCAACATTTTGAAACATGTCGTTAACTTTTGTTGATTTGTCATCAGTCGGAAACATAAATGTTGTCAACATTTTTGGTGGAGACGCGCCTTGAGACTTATCATGTCCTACGCAAGCCTAGCTTCCGCACACGCGTCTCATCAGTGTGCGACCTCCAATTCGTTCAAAATAAATTCATTCGCATAGCCACTGGTGCTCGGTGGTATCAGCGAAATTTCAAACAAATCTCTGAACATTTTAAGGAAATGTCTCGACGCTACTTTGTGTGAGCCGAGACACTTCCCAACTCATTAGTAATAAAAACAGCTATCTACGCTCCGACTCCAAATGTCACGCAAAGTCTCTGGAGCCCCGTAACCTTTTAATCGAATCCCCAGTTCCGCTAATCTCCAATGACCCAAATATCGCCGGCCCACATGTGTCACAAACACCGTTAGGGTAATGGATAGGACGCAGCGAGTCTGCAGATGGGTGCGCTGCACACCCCTCTATACCGCGTACTTATCGTACAGCCAACATCGAGCTGTCAGAGCCGGAACCCACCACCCCCTGTTTGGACGGCTGTTAGACAACTCATCTACGTGCAATTGTAAACTATCGTACGTGAACATCGATGTATAAGCAACGTTGGTAAAAATATAGCATCACCCCCTTTTGCAGCTGAGCGCACGAGTCATGGTAAACCTGAAAAAGCCAAAAAGGTTAATAACGCTAATATCATTAGAAAACAGAATCCTCACCTATTCAAAATTTACATGGGAGCACCCAGTAAAAGATTAACCAATTTATATAGTTTTAATAAAAAGAAAAAGCCGACTTCAAAGTTAAACTAAAGTTAACTTAAACTAAAGAAAAGAAGAGAATAAGAAAAGAGAGATAGAATTTCAAACACAACTAAAAAGAATTCTATCGTCTATTTATATATTATATCGTATATTTTCCTTATTTATCATGGGACAGATACATATATATATATATATATATATATATATATATATATATATATATATATATATATATATTCTGGTTTATTCGAACTTCGTTACCCATTCATCATTTTTTTCGTTTTTTCCCATTATTATTTTACTTTTGCTACACTACCTCCCATATATTTATCTCTGCTTAGCCTAATAGTTGACTGGGAGAGAATGCCTTAAGGCATTAAGTCCGCCATATGTGCGTGCATAAAAGTTTAAATCATCATCCTCATCATCATCATTACACGACCTTCACAAGTCCACTGCTGAACATAAGCCTCCCCCAAGGAATGCCACAAAGCACGGTCCTGAGCCACCTGAATCCATCGACTTCCTGCATATCTTACCAGGTCGTCACTCCATCTAGTGGGGGGATGCCCTACACTTCGTCCGATGGTACGAGGCCGCCACTCGAGAGCCTTTTTTCCCTATCGGTTGTCGGTTTTTCGAGCTATATGGCCGGCCCATTGCCACTACACACTTCAGCTTACTAATCCGTTGGGCTATGTCGGTCACTCTGGTTCTACTGCGGATATACTCATTTCTAAGTTTATCACGCAGAGAAACTCCGATCATGGCTCTCCATAGCTCGATAACCTTGAGCTTCCTCATCCGGCCAGCAGTGAAGGACCACGTCTCAGTTCCATAGGTCATCATTGGCAACACGCACTGATTGTTATTTAAAAAAAAATAATTATCAAGTTTAAATAAATAAATAAAAATAATAGTATTCCAAAATAAAAAGTCAATAAAATAATGCAAGCCAGGTCTTTTAAGAGGTTTGATAAACAGTTTTAAATGTTAAATACGTACAGTCGAATCATAAGTCTTCTTCTTTTTTGAAGATGGCTAATAATTTTAAACAATAATTTAATGGGAAAATCCGTACATTTTCCTTATAGACGTCATTTATTTCCTTGTTGGTAATAAAAGTTCATAAACTGCGAGTTAATAAAGTGCTTTTCTTTAGCGGTTATTTATCGCAGGCATTTCGAAAGTGATAGGGTGCTAACCGCTACCTACAAAAGCTCGGATGAGGCCTTCCGTTTTAATATAAAGGTAATAGGTTTTTCCACAGGTTCTCTCTCTTCTATATTTTATCTCGTTCATTTTCAATATTCCCATATACTTAAATAAAAATAAAATATTTGAAAATGTCCGTGTTTTAATAAATATTGTATTCAGCTGTTAACGGCCTGTCTTTAGCCGTTTGTATATCTGTTCCTACATAAAATCCATTTTTTATAGAATAATAATGACAAACGAGCACACAGTCCACCTGATGGTAAGTGGATCCTGTGGCCCATAGACGTCTACATTTATCCTCGATTAAGAATCAAAATTCAGATGCGTTGTGAACCTTACGGGATAAGATAGAATGCCTCGTTACCAGTAAAAGGGGTGTCGGGTTGTCTACACTCACCATACGAAACACAGCAGCATTAAACTGCCATTTTAGTCTAGTATTCTGTGAGAACGTAGTGCTACCCAGGTTGAGTTGACCCATAAGTACCCGTAAGTCACTCAATAAGTTTTGAAATGCCCGAAATTTAAAAATGGCACGCACCCGTGTAATATGTTTCTAAAAAGCAAATTTATTTAAAAATAGAACTCCATAAGCCATTAGCTAAATATTAAAAAAAAAAACAAAGTACCATTAATTTTCCTGCAACGCTACCCGCGGTTTTAATTTAAAACGATGGATCTTAACTGTGAACATTTGCGATGATTTTAAATTTAGTTCAACCGAACAATTAAGTTTACAACGGTTACAATTTACAATTAATTTAGGGGGATTCAGCTCGATTACGCGCAACAATTTTTAGGTGGTTTGCTGAATTCAAAAGGGGTAAAATTAATCTTAAAGGTGACCAAAGAACCGGGGCCCCGCAAACAGAAATAACGACAGAAAATGTATGGACTACCGAAATGTTGGTGCGAGACAACCCACGATTCATATACGCACATCGAAAAGATTGTAGGCATTAGTTTGGGGAGTATTCATACCATCCTCCATCAACAACTTGGACTGAGGAAGCTTTGTTTTGTCTCGTTTGCTCTTTGAAAGCGAAAACCAGACTCGTGTGGATTGGTGCCATGAAATACGTCTACGAGTTGAAAACGGGGCATCTAGGCATGTTTCAGAAATCGTTACTAGTGACGAGATATGGATATATCAATATGATCCGGAAAATAAAAGGCAATCATCGGTATGAGTCTACTCAGAAGGACAGTTACCAACAAAACTGCAAAAATCTCGCAACGTCGGCAAAAAAAAAAATGGTGGCTAGTTTTTTTCGCGGAGCGGATATTTGTCGACGTCAATTCTGGAAAATTATAGGTCAGTCAACTCTGAATGGCATACTACAGTTACATTACCCAAAGCTTTTCAAGCTGTGCGGGAGAGAAGACCAAAGACCGGGCGTCGGGGAATCATGCTGCATCATGATAACGCCTCTTCATATACCACCCTTAGAACAAAATAATTTATTGAGGAATCTCGTGTTGTAACTCTAAGTCACACACCTTACAGCCCTGACTTAGCTCCTTGTGATTTCTTTTTGTTTCCAAGAGTCAAAAAAAATGAAAGGAAATTTTTTTTCAAGCGCCGAAGAAGCCTTGGCTGCCTACGAGGAAGCGATTTCCGAGCTGTAAAAATAAAATTAATAGAACTTTGCTTTTGGCACTTTTTTCTTATGTAGTTATATTTTTAAATACCTACATTTGCTTTTTAGAAACATATACACGGTTGCGTTCCATTTTTAAATTTTGAGCATCTCAAAACTTATTGAGTGACCTACGTACAACAACCATAATAAACCTCTTGGTAGAGAGTAATTGTGTTCTGTGAGCGTGGCTCTACCTTGTCAAAGATCAAAAAGTTTTTGGGGTTTGAGATGGGCAAAAGGATTACTTGGTAAACCCGGGTTCGAGTCCGGTATTCGGCCAAAATGAGTTTTTGGGTATTTCTGTCAAGAAATTCTCAGTATCAGTCCCGAAGTCAGAAAGTTGGCGGTGTTTCACTCCCATGCCACGACACGTAAATACGTTCATGCTGCACCTGATCTTTCTACCATCGTGTCGGATTGCCGTCCCATCGGATTATGAGAATGAGGGAATAGAGAGCGCACAGGTGATTTCGCATACACTTGGGCACTATAATTCAGTCCTGCGCAGATGGCTATAACAAACGAGTGACTGATAACGAACAACTAAGACGTGATTATAATAAAAATCAGCATATATGAACAAATCAAATCCGTAGGGCTTACAGGTGACCGGCATACACACTCACTCACTCACACACACACACACACACACACTAATTAACCCACATTTCTACAGTTCTAAGCTTCTAGATATAATATAGTTTAATAGTCTTATTGAGGAAACCGTAAGGGAAGTAGCGAGTTATTCCCAACACAAGTGTCTATGACTATTTAAAGGGAAAACTCGACAAATCTTTGTTATAAGACTTTTGAAAATAAATTAATTTTTAGTTTTTATTTTTTTATATAAAAAGAAGTATTGGAGCTCCACATATTCTAAAAATAATAAGAAAATCCTATGAAACCCACGTGGGTTCTTACACCGCCATCACACGGCAACGATAACACATTCAAAATAAAATTACACCAAATTTACTTACCATTAGGAAACCGCCCATATTTCAGAGACAAATTAAATATTTACTCATACCGACAAAAGATAACGATAAAAGTCAACTTGTCTTTTGACCCTTTCTGGCACCGACAACATGAATAGTTGACTGTGTTATAAATAATAGTCTCGTCAGGTTGTGAAAGATATTTTTTCCGGTTTCAAAAACTGTACAATGGAGTCGATATAGAAAATTTGAAGAAGTTTATATCTATAACAATATTCTTATACGCTATTTTAAATAAAATGCTAAAATATAACTATAACGTCCCGTTACGTTGCTTCAATACGGTATTCTGTGTGAATATGTTCGCTTCTCTGTTTAGCCAACCGATTCGTTCTGCAGTCATAATAAGCTGCATGCACGCATATATGGACCTGAATACTAAATTCATCCATTCATTCCATTACAGCCTATAAAACTGCATCGCTGAACATAGACCATAGGCCATAGATATTGACATAGCTTCCACGCTTAGCAAGCAGTGTCATAACCGCAATTTTTTTAATAATTTTGAGTAGTTATCAGGAAGATGCTGCAGCCAATTTCCTGTTTCGGTTTCACTGCATAATATGGAGTTGTGGATATTCTAACTCCGTCACTACATACTAACGCATAAATACTAGTACCTAATACCCCCTTTGGAATAACATGTTGGCCTGAACTTGTAACTACATAGTTAGTAGTGTAGTTAAAGTAAGAAACGAAGATGGAGCGCTGCAGCATAATACGGCTGCGTACATTTAAGGTGAAAGCCTCAGGGTAACCCGCGAAATTCAAATTTTCTTAAACTTTTTTGCAATTTGTAGGTCAGTGCCAGGTTGTATGTTTAATAAAATATGATTCGCGAGCGTAACGTATGTATTTACGGAATTAAAATCATTATAATCACCAATGCAACCCTCCAAGTTCATATAATCCCTTGAATGAGTTTTTCTGAAAATATCCATACTATGGGATTATATGAACTCGGAGGGTTGTATTGGTGAGTTTAACGATAATAATTATGTAAACACATACTCGTTACGGTCACAAATCATATTTTGTTAAACATTGAACCTGACCCCGACCTGCAAATTCCAAAAAAACGTAAGAAAATTTGAATTTCGCGGGCCACCCTGGAGCTTTCACCTTAAGTGACGCAAAATCTAACCAAACCAAATTACTGTAGGAACACGTATTGACCTGTTTAAATCATTTGCAACCATCAAAATGGTTTTACGTGCATATGTGTGCCCATATGATGATAAAGAAAGAAAGAAAAAATATGTGCGCGTGAGTGCATGTTAAGAAGTTGGGCATGGTTTCGGCATTATTTGAAATGTACTCGGCGCTCCGTTTATTTTTTGATGGTTGGTAACAAAAGGAACAAGCCTTAAAAAATAAATAAAAATACTACTTAAAAGACTTTCGTGAAAAAAAATGTATATTTTATGTCACTTCCATAACTAAGACGATTCTAAAGACACCACATATCTTAAGATCCATCAAGCTGTAAACAGCTATAGAGCGTGTCAAAGAAACAGAACACATAGATACATACATACACTCGAAAGACATAACCCTCTTTATGCGACAGTCGGGTAAAACTGTGAGAAACTATTTAGTCAAAAAATCACATCAGCTTAATGGAAAGGGTCCCGTATTCGCTAAAAATTGTGGTTAACCGCCTCGACCCACGGGAGTTAAACGTAATAGAAACCGTGTTACCCTTTAATGAAATCGGAAGCCACTATTTATTCCTTTAATGCTACCGGAATTTTCGAAGGAATCCATTTATTTTAATAAAATTAAGGTCATTGTGTATGCTAATGTATTGTCTTTACTCGGCTTCGAATTTAATTTTAATAATGTATGTGTTATTTAAATGCATAGTAATAATTACGGTGACAATAAACAAAGACTTTAAGTTTTGAGAATATTTTCTTTTGAATATTTTTCTTCTTCATGATTACCGTGTAGTGGCTGTGTAAGAATATCTACTATCCCATAATATCATCCAGTGGGTGTCGTAAGAGGCGACAGAGGGAAACCGAAAGTGTCCGAAATTATGATGATTGGACAGAAGAGAAAAGAAAACGCTTACTAACGAATGTAGGAAATGAATACTTCTCCAAAAAGTGCGTTATTGTTCCAGCAAAAACTATAGGTAGTGAAGATATAAATGTTACACTATATTCATTCTAGAAGAAAGACAGAATGCATTTGAAAAGTTTTGAAACTTAGGTGATAGTAAGAAACAATGGTTGCATGTTGCGAATTATACTATAAAACAGAAGAAGAAAAGGGTCTTCAAACAGATTTAAAACATAACCGTCAATACACTTACAAGTGTTTTTTGCCAAGGGGCTCATGAAAAATGGAGGTTTGTAAAACCATGTTTTTAAGTACATATTCGATTACAGATTAAACAAATCAGGAGATTGGCAGCAGCGTCTTCCTAATAAAGACTAAAAATAAAACTGCGGTTGCCAATCCAAATGCCAAGCGTGGCAACTATGACATATAT
The DNA here is from genome assembly GCA_033319125.1 of Parnassius glacialis. NCBI lineage: Eukaryota > Metazoa > Arthropoda > Insecta > Lepidoptera > Papilionidae > Parnassius > Parnassius glacialis. Next base: position 40,631,400 of record JAVANC010000019.1, on the reverse strand, counting down.
CTCCCCTGTGAGGCAATCTATGGGGGCTTATGTTTAGCTGAGGAAGGGATAGCCCATGGGTACTGTCGCACGAATTGTATTGCACGAATGCAACTGGAGAGTCAATCAGCGCGTACGAACGATACGCATGAGCCAATCAGCGTGTGCGAACGGCGCACTCCCGCCCCGCGATCTGTTTACTACCCCCACGATAACCTATTTTCAACTTAAGCGCAATGACGGTCACCGCTAGACTATCATGCCGCTACTTATATATACGGTAACGACAATGGATATTAAGGAATAAAAATATATATACACGCTATGCATAATTATATATTATGTGGTAATATATAGGGAGAAGAAGTTGCCGTCCGATCGACGTTGAGTGATATGGTCGTATAGAACATGTAACATGTATAAAGGACTTGTCTTACCACGCTTGACGGACATATTGACGAGCACAGTTTGGTTCACCTCCAACAATAGTGCACTATGAGCAGTAGTTTCCGCCTCAACGCTAGCTTGTCCAGACCGACCATACCTGATAGGTACGAAGAAAGATAGATTATAAATAGGAATAGTATCAAACGTAACAAAATGTTTGTAAACCACGGCATAAACTTTCGTTTTATTTTATCAATCATAAGAGTCACAGATGATATCACCAAACTCGGTAGTTAATGCTAATCCTGTCTTAGTACTATTTTACGTCTGGCGTAAGCGAGATTCCTAAAACTGCTGTCTATCAGAAACTATAAGGTTTTTCTGATCTTTTGCTATAGCTCTCTCTTACGACACCCACGGGAAGAAACGGAGTGACGGATTTCTCTTACGAAGTCACACGGCTATTATAAATACATGCCATTTATTTGTAAATATAGATTGTTACATGTCTATTATATATGTCACCTAGTCCTCTTTCGTTATTTAGCATGGTATATACAACACGTGCTAGTACAAAATAAAAATTGTACCAGGCATTCAAGTTAGGTCATGCTACCTCACTCATTTAGGAACTTAATAAAATTATGTATGTACATCTAAAAGGTGAGTTGGAAGACGTCTGACACTGCATTAGTTAATCTGTCTGCCAAACGTGATCATTACGGTATAACTTGCCCACTAACTTTCCGGTTGGCTCGTAGAAAATGCCATATGGCATTTAGTCCACGAATAGTACTCTTAGTATAAAAAAAAATAAAAAAAAAATATAAATGCTAATTTTCTTACAACGGTACAGACCCAGTAGTTGAGTTAATCGGTTTTTATTGAATAAAGGTGATAAACCATAGTCATCTACATCTATCCCCAGTTAAAAATCAAAATGCAGATGCGTTTGAAACTTGAAAACTAAGACGAAATGCCTCGTTTACAGTAAAATGGGTGTCCGATTCTCTACACTCACACAACGAAACACAGGATCATAAAGCTGCTATTTGACCCTTATTATCTGTATGAGTATGGCCCTTTCACGGTCGAGCCGATCCATTTATGCTACAACCATAATATAACCACCATTTGTACCACGTATGAAGCCGAAATAAAAAAGGTGATAAATTTTATTCGTAAGTACTGTTTCCTTTCCGACTACTTTTGCACACAATATTTGTCACTATGTAAGCTGAAATGTAATACGTTGTATACTTTAGTATTCATAGGAGCAAAACGTTGTAAGATTCAAGATATAAGCGTTTTCTTTCGAAAGTAATAAAAAGTAAAGGTTTATAGTCAAAACGAAGTTCGAATCAGAAATGAAGTATTTTCTTGTGCGTATATCAGTAAGCCAAAATATAAATAGGATCCTACTTAAAATAAGTAGGATCCTATTTTGGCTTTGTTATAAATTATACTAAAATATTGATTTTGGACAAAATAAATAGGTAATTAAACATAATGATACTTTTGGTTCAGTGTTGGTATGCAACTAATCTAATATTAACTAACAAAGTTTGTATTAAAACATAATAAGTCATTAATTTCGATAAATTCAACATATTTTTAAGTTAGGTATATTGTTTCTTTTTTAAATATTTATAATTTTTTGCACGTACAAATATTGACGGATTGGGAAGAAAGGGTTTCGTGTAGCAACCGTTATACGTTGAAGAGATATACTGTTATACGTGGTAGAGCTACGCTGCAGTTATATTGTGGGTGTAGCACGAATGGGCCGGCTCGACCGGGGTAGGATCACGCTTTCACAGAATATCAGCGTAAAATAGCAGGTTAATGCTCCTGTATTTCGTATTTTGATTGTAGAGAACCGGATACTCTTTTTTGGCTATGAGGCATTACATTTTAGTCCTCAGGGTTGACAATGCATATGCATTTTGATTCTTAATCAAGGATAAATGTAAATGTAGATAAATGTGCATGGGCCACAGTTTTCACTGGTAGACATCAGGTAGACTGTCTGCTTGTTCGTTGCCCTTATTATATGAAAAAAAAAACTTCGGACTTGCAAGTGCAGTGTGTCGGTGATTCTCCACAACTAGGTGGAGGTGCGGGTGGTTCAGGAACGTAGTTTGTGGCAATCTATGGGGACAGCTATGTTTAACTGTACGCTTGTGAAGTGCTTTAATTTAAATGAATACTATATAATATGATGATCGTACTAATATAATATTATGATGGTGATGACGATGACAAGTATTGTTGTTTTACTGATTTACTTTTTATTCTTTTATTTATTTATTTACTATCGCATTTACCATGGGGATTCCTCCGAGGTATTGTTACGATTAATTCCAGCCGCTAAATCAGGTTATACTTCCCATACGGTCTTTGTTCAGCAGTGGGCTTGTGAAGGTCTGTAATGATGATGGTGATGTTGAGGTATTTTTTCAGTGTGGTCCCATTAGTATTACATAAATTTGGAAAAATATTCCACTCTTAAGTGTGGCAAAATAAGGTATAATATACGGAGGGGCACACTGAAATGATCGGGAATGGAATATTTCGGATTGAGTTAAAATAAAACCTTTTTTAGAATTTGAATACTGGCCTCTTAGAATCTTAATGACATTCAAACAATTAAAAAAGTGTTTAGAAACAAAAACTATGAACAATATAACCAATAACTATTAAAGTTGACAAGTCGTTAACAAAAATGGAGCTCACGCGTGAACATTTCCGTGCCATAATTTACTCGTATCACAATTTTCGTCGCGACTTATCTCAAGATAAATGTCTCAGCGAACTTGTTTCGATTAATGATGTTGAAGCACCGATACAAAGGACAATATACCGCTGGTATGCCAAGCTCCAACGCGGTCGTGTGTCGCTCAGCACTGTTTCTTCTGCAGGTCGACCAAGAACAGCGGTCACGCCTTGCAGCTGTGCGAACTATTATATTAGATGACACTCATGTGACATACGAGCAGATTCGGGCTGTTATCAGTATCGTAATGACTGCAATTGAGTCGATATTACATAATGAGCTGTGCGTAAGAAAGCTAGTTTCCCGCTGGGTTCCCCACAATTTGTCCGAAGAGCAAAAGGCGACTCGTGTAGATTGGTGCCGGAATACTCTGCAATGCTTCAACGGAGGGAACTCAAATGCCATTTATAATATCGTATCAGGTGACGAATTATGGTTTTATTCATACGAACCTGAAAGAAAACATCAATCAGCAGTTTGGGTCTTCGAAGACGAGGTCAAACCAACGAAAGTGGTTCGCTCCCGCAGCGTGTCAAAGAAAATGGTCGCTACGTTTTACTCGAAAAAGGGGTATATTGCTAAAATTCCTTTACAGGTACGCATAACGGTTACCGCTGAGTGGTATATCATGGTTTGATTGACAGAAATTATAGCCGAACTCCGAAAAAATAACCTGAAACGTCGCATCATCTTACATCACGATAATGCGAGCTCCCATACGGCTCAGAAGACAAATGATTTTTTGAAGCAGGAAAACGTTGAGCTGACGAACCATCCTCCGTACAGTCATGACCGGAGCCCAAACAATTTCTTTACATTCCCTAGAATGAAAGACTTATTGCGCGGTCAACGGTTTGAAGACCCCGAAGCAGCTGTGGAAGCATACAAATCAGCCATTTTATCAACATCAACTTCAGACTGGAATTACTGTTTTAATGATTGGTTTGCACGAATGGAAAAGTGCATTAAGTTGAACGGAGAATTCTTCGAAAAACAATAAAATACAGTTTAGCTATACCGTGCATGTGGTTTTTTTATTCCCGATCATTTCAGTAAATGTAATGGTATAGTATATAAGAATAGGGTATAATGTAACAAAGTAGATATAATGATCAACAGTGGACTTTTTAGGGATTATAAAAAAAGAAGAAGAGTACTATGAAACGATTATGAGGTAAGATCAGCAGGTCTACTCGTTAGCTTAGTTATCATAATAATGATCAGTAGTGAATTTTTAAGAGATGATGTAAAAAGTAGAAGAGTACTATGAAACGCCTATGAGGTTAGATCAGCAGGCCTACTAATAACTTGCATAACACTAATCAGAGTGGTCTTTTAACAGTTGATGGAAAAAGAAGATGAGTAATATGAAACGCTTATGATATTAGATTAGCAGTATTATTAGCTAAGTTTTATGCACGTGGTAGAACCATGCTACAGTTATATTAGTATAGTTGTAGCACGAATGGATCGGATCGACCGTGAAAAGACCACGCTCTCACGGAATACCAGCGTAAAATAGCAGCTTAACACTGCTATGTTTCGTATGGTTAGTGTAGAGAAACGGAGACGCTTTTTGTTGGAAAAGAGGCATTCCATCTTGTCTTTACGGGCAACAACGCATCTACATTTTGATTCTTTATTGAGGATAGATGCAGAACGTAGGTGTATATGGTCCACAGTTACCACTTACCATCAGGTGGATTGTGTGCTCGTTTGTCACTCTATCCTATAACAAAAAAAAAACTTAGTTTCCATTAAAATGATAGTCACTTCGTAGTACATTGCGAATCTTTTCTGCACCGTGGTAATTCATACAGAAAGCTACATGGCATACGCAATGTAATACAAATTATTGTCATTTTGATGTCAACAAAGTTAGCCAATAGGCCTGCAAATGTCCGCAGGTCAGAAAAGGTTGTGTTACATATATTTAAATATTTTTAAAAATCTTATCTCATAATATATACTAATAATAAAAATTTCTTTATTTTGGTGAATAATTTACAATTTTTAAGATATTTTAAAAAAAACGGCGTTTCTATGACATTATGTTTTATAAGGTTCACGGATTTATAATACTTACGTACTTCATGATACGGCTACTGCGGCAGTGCTTTTGAATTATCCGTCCGTATGTATTGGTGTAATAATATAGTGTTTAAAGGGTATTTTGTATGAAATTTAAGGTAGGATATTATGCATTTGACTGTGAGTAAAAGATTGTAGACCAATAAAACATAGTTTAAAAATGAATTCGTTATTGTGCATTTAATATTTGGAAATTTGTTTCTATTTATAGATGAAATTCTAATGTTATATATAAAAATGTTTGACTTCTTAGCATCAAAAACTTTGCCCAATTTATGTATTACAAACTTTTGTAGGACGTAACCTGTAATAAAAATTGCTATGAAAGAACAATAACAATACAATTTATATCTGCTAGTAAAAAGTTTTTCGTGAATCTGAGGTTGTTTTGTATATATTGACAAATATTTAATATTTTCCGAACAGTACGCGATAAGATAGAAAAATTATACGATCTCAACTCTTAATTGTCTAAAAAATTGGACAGTTCTGGCTCAAACCCAACCTTGGGTGTCTCTAGAAATATTTAATAATGGTCCCTCTAGGTTGTTGCTTGACATAATTAAAAATATTCTTTAGATTGCTCAGCGAGTTTTAGAGAGGGTTTAACTTGAAGTTTCTCTATGTGACAGAATCACCAGAGTAACTAAAATAGCCCAAGAAGGCAGTAGCGGTGATGGACCGGCCATAAAGCTTAAAAAACCGACAATCAATGGGGAAAAAATAATTTTGAGTGGCAGCCTCGTATCGATTTTATAGCAGGAGCGGCTCGAACCGTGGAGGTACCACGATCTCACAGAATACCAGCGTGAAGTAGAAGTTTACTTCTGCCTGGTGAGTGTGGGTGGCCGGAGGCCCAATTCCCTCCTCCCCTCCCTAATTAATATGGTATTAATATGGTAGTGGCATTAAATAGATCACTACCCTAGGTGGGTACCAGCACCCCTGGTGAAGGAGAATCCCTCGTTGAGCATACACGCCCAAGCTACCCTACTTTTTCTGAGCGTGGCTGCTCAAGCTACCCCACGTATTCTGGGGGGGAGGGGACGAAATTCCGCTCAAGACGAAACCTGCTCGGGGCAAGCGGAGCAGTAAGACCAAGGCGACCCCTGCCACGCTTTCCGTGAATTTCTGCAATATTATAAATTTCTCTTTATTCAAACCTTAACGCGGCTTATTACCACCTGGAGACGGCAAAGGCCTTGCTCTTTCTAACTGTGAAACAGGTGTCGTCTCCGTTTGATACTTCGTATTTCTCCTACACGGGGTACAAATTAAAGGACTTCTTTGTGCCCCGGGCTCCAGTTTGCATGTACATCAGAGAGGACATCGATTTTTGACGCTTCGACTGTTTTGAAGGTACGGACCTGTCCATCCTATGACTGTGTATGGTTTGGTTACTCCTGTAAAATTGCATCACGTTATAAGCAGGAGTACAACCGGGCCTGGGCTGACGCATCAACATCCCGGGATGTAAATACCAGCGCTCTTAAAAAGAAATAAAATTCCGCCTCCAGGTCCTTCAAAAGAGTAATAGCAAAGGCAAAATCAGAGCACAGCAGTGAAATTGGCGAGAAACTAGTTCGCCTCCCTTCGGGAACACGTGTATTCTGGTCTCTCGCCAAGGCTGTGCAAGGGAACTTCTGTCAGCAATCTCTGCCATCTCTGCACAGGGTGGATGACTCACTGCCCCAGGCCGCAAATGAGAAAGCTGATCTGCTAGGCTCTCTCTTTGCTTCCAATTCGACTCGATGATGAGGGGAACACAACGTTGACCATTCCAATGTATGAGTACTCCATGCAGGAAGTGCTGTTTACACAGCGCTCGATGCGCAAAGCACTTACTCCCTGGATTTCAACAAGTCGAGTGGGCCTGATGGACTCCCACCTAGGGTTATCAGATGAAAAAATTAAAAATCCTGAGAAGAGGCCTGATTTCCATTTAAAAATCCATAATTTTTTTACAGTTTGAGAAGAAAACCTTATTTAAAAAGGTATCTTCACATATTAAGTATGATAAAACTGTTTAAGTACCTACTTGGATAAAGAAGTTTTGATTTTAATTGTGGAATTATTACCAAAGGAAAATTATTTTTAGTTTGTTTAACTTTTTATCAAAGAGATATTTAAAATTAAATAAAAATTGATAAGGGCGTGCTTCGATGGTTTGGGCACGTTGAGAGAATGAGTGAAGAGCGAATGGTGAAGAAAATATATAGCGCGAAAGTTAATATTAAAAGGTGTCGAGGTAGACCGAGACTAACTTTCGAAGACCATGTGAGCAAACTGCTCGAAGAGGGGAGGGTCAAGAGTACTCGGATACCTAGACGTGCATGTATGAAGAAGATAATGAATCTGAAAGAAGCGAAAGAAGTATGTAAGGATCGTGACACTTGGCGATCTGTTCTCTCTGGCTACCCCGTCAGGGATTGTGCGTGACGATAAGTAAGTATATTTAAAATGTAAGCTGTATTATATTGAAAGTTCTAAATATCCTGAGATTTTATGAGATTTGCAAAATCCAGCCGCAATCCTGAGAAGAGTCTCAAAATCCTGAAATCTCAGGACAAAACCTTAGATATGGTAACCCTACTCCCACCTATTGTGCTGAAGAGGTGTGCTCCAGAGTTTGCATCGGTTTTAACGCATTTTTTCCGATACTTCTACTTTGTAGGCGTTGTCCCGAACTCATAAAAGATAGCTTTGGTGTTTATTTAGAACAAAATGTTTATAAAGACAGAGTTTTTCTAAAATCGCCAAGGTCTTTAAAAGCTGATTTTAAATAGGTTTTATATTTAAAAAAAATTTTTTGGCACCATAAGCTTGGTAAAAATAAGATATATATATATATATATATATATATATATATATATATATATATATATATATATATATATATATATATATATATATATACCTATATATATAATATCATTAAATCTTAAGTAATAAAACGTTTAAGCATTTTTTATAATCATCAACAAAGTTTTTAACACATATTATAAGAATCGGTCGCTGTAGCAACTAATAAGAAAACTAAAAACAGCTGGCGCTTTTACAAGTACTAAGAGCAATCTCGTTTTATGTGCACGTAATAAATCTATTATAGAACGTCTAACTAATGACAAAGTATTAAAAGGCAGACGGCTTGATCCCGTTAAAGTTTTAAAGCAAGAACAAAAAATTAGCTCAAATAAAGAACTATCTTTCTAAAACTTAAACCATTACAAAGTAGAGACATTTTTATACTTATACATTTTTTTAAACTGAAGTGACAAACGAACTCACAGTCCACCTGATGGTAAATGGCCACTGCTGTCCATGGAGACCTGTAGCCTACTTCAAACAAAGAAGGCTACAAATTATTGTGTTGTCACCTCAGATGACTTAGATGAAATGCTTCACAACCTGTAATTATTACAGCCCTCTATTCCCTTCAGAACGGAGACGGCACTGAAGGTATTACTATTAGATAGTAAAAATCACCAACTAAAAAGTTTGTAAGCTCTTTTTGAAATATTAGTCGAGCATCATAACTTTCCTGCTAACTGACATCTGTCAGATCTGTGATATCATTTTCTTCATCATCAACTGTAAGTCCACTTTTGGACATATGCCACTCCCACTAAGCAATATTGGCTTTAATTGCACTATTGGCAGGCGGATTGGCGATTGCAGTACCAGACGCCTCACACTTTTGACTCTACTGCCAGTCGCTGGTCTACGTCTAGTATTAACGAATTGGTCATAAAGCCATCTATCAGCTGCCTTAATATTTTTCTGGCATTTACCATTATCGCCTCTTACCACACCCACGAGACCAAATGGGGTGGTGAATATTCATAAATTTTATTTATTTCTTATTGGTCATTTGTTATTTTAGTTATTTTAGCTAATAAAGTTATAGCCTGTAAGTTTATATTTAACTCTACTTTGTAATGAAAATGAAATAAACAATGGATGCTTTCACAAAAAAGCGCTCATCTCTCCGACGCTCAGCACGGGTTTAGGCCGGGGCAGTACCTGCATTTCCCCTGGTGTTGCAGTTGTCCATGGGCGGCGGTAGTCACTTACCATCAGGTGAGCCGAATGCTCGTTTGCCCCCTCTCCTTTAAAAAAAGTATGTCATTAACTTCTAACGTGATGAACAAATCACATAAATGTATTTTTTTCTGTGAATTATAATTGTACAACATCACATAAATGTTCGTTTGTTTTAATTACGCTTATAAGTGTACATGTGAATAATGCTTCAATATTTCACAATACATTAAATAGAATTTGCTCATTTCGTTACGGTTAGCAAACGTATTTACTTAGGTCCTCTGAATTCTATGTCGGTTCTCGGAAAGCCATTATAATTAATTGAGTGGAGATACCGCAAGGTCTAGCAACCTGATTTGAAATTCCTTTCAAAATATTAAGTTTAGCTTGATGCCTTTTTTTATAGGAAAGGTTGACAAATGAGTACAAAGTTCACCTGATGGTTAGTGGTTGCTGTGGCGCATAGACATCTACATCTATCCCCGTTTACGAATCAAAATGCAGATGCGTTGTCACCCGTGAGGACTAAGATGGAATGCCTCTTTTCCTGTAAAAAGGGTCTCCGGTTCTCTACACTTACCATACGAAATACAGCAGTGTTAAGCTGCTATTTAACGCTGGTATTCTGTAAGAGCGTGGTCCTTCCCCGGTTCAGCAAACCTAGTCTTGCTACAACTATACTACTAACATAGCTGCAGCATGGCTCTACCACGTAGAAAAGCCTAGCTTCGACTCTTTGCTTATAATACACCTTGAGATTAAAGAATTCAGACAACACAAACAAGTCTTTCTTTAACTGAATACAAAAATAGGAGGAAGTTTACAATTCGATTGGATTTCAATAATTCTTTTTTATTAAATAGGACAAACTTTAGAGGTGGTCTCAATTCCATCCTAAAGGTATTGAAATTGATAATCAAATTTTTATTGTAATTATTTAAACCACATTGAGATCGTCAACACTGACATTAGTCAACTCAAAAGGGTAAAAAATAAACGTTTAATATAAAGTAAAATCCGACTTGAAAGAACTTATAATAATAAAATAATTTCACTCTAATGAATTTACTCAGAATTCAAATATAAAATGGCAGCTATTCACTATGTCTTAGCACCAATTTTATAATGTGAAATCACTTCATTATTTTTAGTTCTTTAAGTTAAAAGTTGAAAGTTTTTTTTTTTAAATACATATACTAGGAAAATTAACACCGAAGATGTTATGTGATCTATTAATATGGCATTTTTGAGATTTAAGTACTTTTTCTTTTCTTTTAAATTTTCGGAAAAAATATAGTATAGATTTTCTTAACTGTTAGTTCTGCCATTCCATAGATTAGTTCAGAAATATGACTACCAACAAAAAAACTAAAAAATTGTTATTCATGTCTTAATTGCATGCAAATAATCCTCTAAGCGCAATATAAAGCTGTTATTTCGACATTACTACAGAGAGATGCTTTAATTTTATTTAAATATTTATAGATATAGACTTACACTTTGCTATATAAAACACTAATAAAAAAGAAAAAATACTATATAAGAAAGGTGACAAAGGGCACACCTAATGCCTTTTGACATTCTCTCCCAACGTTAACGTGCCAAAAATAGATTATGGGTACACTTGAATAAGTTGGTTAGCTTGACCGGGTAAGGATCACGATCGCACTGAATATTAAGGTAAATAGCATAATGCTGATGTGTTTCGCATGTGACAAAATCCGAACTTATTTAACTGGTATCGTTGCAACATTTTACTTGTGAAGAAGTTGAATTGGAGCTTGTGTTCGTTTATCACACTAACTTAAATAAAATATGAGATAACATCATCCATTTTTATTATATTTTTTTTTATAAAACTATAAAACCGGTGAGCAAATCTAACTGATTTATAATATAAGCTAGTATTTTTTTTAAATAAAGTGTAAAGGCCACTTTTTCAATAAAGCGCTTGATATTAACTTAAAAATAATTAAGTATTAGATCAAACACAACAGTGGTTCTTGTTAGAAAATAGCGGGTTGTAGAAATGTAATTAGGGAAAGAATATAGAAATAGTTAAATAATAAATCCTGGTTGGTATTACAGTTTTTTTCCCTTTTTAATTGTCTATAGATCTGTAGAAGAACATTTCATCAAAAAATCATTTTTAAATAATATACTTCAAGCTTACTGCCGAAAGTGTTTTCGAATTCGATTCAGTTTTCGATTCAAATTGACTTTGTTTTGAATCTGATTTTACAAGCTCGAAACTCTCTTCTGTCGAGACTTGTCCGAGTATTCAACAATGTTTAATAAAGAAATACGCCGAAAAATTAAATTTCGACGTGAACTCGACAATACCATCATGTGCCGAACCACTGAGGTTGTATGGGTTACCGAAAATACACAAACCAAAGGCTCCACTACGTCACCAACTTATAAGTTGGCTCACCACTTAGCAAAAATATTGTCACCACTGAGAGGACACACCAGAGCACACACAAAGGATTCCTATCATTTCGTTAGTGAGATAAAATACCTATATCTCGCTGACAATCAAGTTAAGGTGAGTTTTGATGTTCAGTCACTATTCACATGCTTACCTATTGAAGTCTGCATCTCAATTGTAACTAGGAAGCTAGAAGATAACAAACATTCCTACAGAATATGCATTATTACTCAAACACTGCCTCACATCTGGCTATTTATTGTGGAAGGAAGAATTCTACAAGCAAGTACATTGTTTGGAGATGGGCTCGCCTGTATCTACCGTGGTCGCCGACATATTTGTGAAAGACTTCGGGGAGAAAGCCCTTTTTACTGCTCCTATAAATCCAAGATTCTACATGCGGAACCTAGACGATAATTTCACAATTCTACCATCTGACAAAGTAACTGCATTTTTAGACCACCTTAATTCCATAAACTCTAAATAAAATTCACAATGGAGTGAGAGACAAACAATTCTTTAGCTTTCCTAGATGTTTTAGTCATCTGAAATTCTGATTACACTATCGGTCACACTGTGTATGGCAAAAAGACCCATATCAACCGATGTTTAAATGGTGAATCGTACCATCATCCATCACAGTTAGCTACCGTGGGAAAGTCTTTGTTTCAGAGAAGACGAGGGATCTGTGACAGAAAACATCTGGCCGCCGAGCTTCAGCACGTCGAGCAAGTATTGCAAGACAACAAGCTTCAGGTCCCGCGCCTACATCACAGTGACCGAGTGAAGCCAGCCACAGTCGAGCGTGTGCCTGCTGTACTACCCTATGTCAGAGGAGTCACAGACAAGGTTAGCTACATCTTGAAGCGAGCTTCTATTAAAACATACTTCAAGCCGCCGAAGAAGATTAGTCAATTTTTACCATCCGTCAAGTGTCATATCCTTCTACAAGATGCAGGAGTGTATAAGCTGGATTGTGAATGTGGTCTCTCTTACATACGACAACAAAAGATCTATTAAAACCCGCGTGAAAGAACATATAGCTGACTTGAAACACCGACGTTCTGGGAAGTACCTGCAGTGTGTGAACGTGTTTTAGATCATCCCTGCCATTACATTCGATTTGATAGACCACAAATCCTCGCAAAAGAACACTGATTCATACCAAGAATGATTCGCGAGGCAATTGAAATTAAAAAAAACATCCTAATTTCAATAGAGAAGATAGATGGGTGCTGCTATCTGCTTGGGATCTTATAATTAATAAAATTAAATTCAAACATAAGCATATCACTGCAAGACTTCAAGACACTGTAAGCTCATTCTGCGTAGATCGGACCAAAAATTAATATTGAAAAACTGAAGGTAGCCGGGCTAACTATGACATCGGGACGTCAAACAACTCAGTTCCCCCGTGACCATGGGTGCTGTAAAGCACCCGAAACGTCGGGAATCAAAAAGTTAAATATTTAAATATTATTATTAGTGTAAGCTCCTAGTTTATCAATTTAAAATCATATTATTTATATAATATTTCAATAAATCATTTTTATATTCAAATTTTCTTGCCATAACAAAGGCTTTACTGACTTACTGAAAAAAAGGGACCATAATATTGCTTAGTGTTAGCAAAAAAGGCAAGTAAAGTTTGCGCTTTGTGCGTTCGCTCACGTAGGCGATATAAATCTACGATTGAAAGTCAGTAGCAATGACAAGTCTATAAAACTTATGTAATGGCGGAGCATTTTTATTTCAGTGTATTGAAAAGAATAAAATGTTTTTCACTGCCTAATATATTTTGCTCAATGTGAAGATATTATGTATCTTCTTCTACTATTTCGTCATCATCAGTCTAGATGTCCACTGCTGCACATGGGCCACTCCCGTTGTGTGGTCTCTATTGTAAGTCTTAATTGTCAAGCTTGAAAGTTAGATTGACCAATCGCAGTCCCAGACGTTCTGCACCTTTGAACCGCTGCCATCGCCGGTCAGAATATTTTATGTCTGGGATAAACGAGATGGTGCACTGCCATCTATCGGAAGCCATTAGATTTTTCTGACATTTTCCGTAGTTGCCACTTTATTTTCACAATAAGGGTGACACACAAGTACACCGTCCACCTGATGGTAACTGGATGCTGTGGCTCATAGAAATCTTCATCTATCTTCAATTAAGAATCAGAATACAGATGCGTTGTCACTATTGAAGACTAAAATGGAATGCCCCATTTCTAGTAGCAAGGGTCTCTGGTGTTCTATACTCACTATGGTTTGGGAATTCCCGACAATTTCAAAGTCGGGAATTCCCGGGACTTCGAGACTTTTAAGAAAAAACTTTTTGTTTTTTTTTAAGATGGGTAAGCCTTTTCTGAAGAACTTTAATAAGTTAATTTCTTGTGAAACGTATTAAAAAGAGGCAATTTTTTGTAAAATCAACATTTATTAAACAACTAGCTGTTCCCAGCGACTTCGTCCGCGTGTAATTTTGGGTTTTAATTGTTTTGCGAGGAATGAATTTGATGGAATGTTGTATTTTTCACATTAATTTTTAACATTAATTTCAGTCTTAATAATTGCTTTGTTTGTTTCTTTTAGTCACACACAGATGCACTTCTAAACAGTTAAATCTAACGTCAGGAAACGAACTTAGTTAAAAATAATACTAATCCTTAATAACTTTACTATTATCTAGTAATTCTAGTATCTAATCATAATCTCATTGTTAATTCTCATAATCACATATTTGTTTCATTTATTGTGTTTCGTACTCAGTAGTTACGTAGTAGACAAAGTAATTATTCATTAAACTAACACATGGCGCTAGGCTCCTTCAATTATCTACACAAGTAAATAAAATTGAAGTGTCTGTTTGTAATGTTAAAATAACAGCTTTCTACTCAATGCATATGAATGTATATACGGTACTTATAACAAAAACAATTTTTTTTTATATTTTTGTCTGTCTGTCGGTCTGTCTGTCTGTCTCTTTGTTCCGGCTAATCTTCGAAGCGGCTGGACCGGTTTCCACGGAACATTCATTCTAAGGAGTAACTTATGCTACTTATATTTGAGAAAAAGAATTAGGGTTCTAAGCAATATAATTAAAACCCTCAATCACACGCGGGCGAAGTCGCGGCGCACAGCTAGTTTGATAATAAAAATGATTACATAACAATTTTGACAATCTTGTCTCGTCTCGAGTCTCGACCCGAAAGTCCCGGGACTCGAGACAACTAAAATTACAAAAAGTCCCGGGACTTCGAGACACGAGACGTTCCGGGACCCAAACCCTAATACTCACCACAGCAACATTAAGCTGCTCTTTTACTCTGGTATTCTGTGAGATCGTGATCTTTTCCTAATTGAGTTGACTCATTCGTTATATTACAACCGTAATATAGCTGCAGTCATTGAGTTGTACGTAGTACATATAACTCAATGGCTGCAGTGTGGCTCTAACACCATGTAAAATCCTTGCTATGATTGTTGTCATTTTTTAAATATATACTACCAACGCTATTGACATAATTATTACTTCAAGTAAGCTTATAATGTTAGCACTGGTTCTTCACCGCAATAAATGCTGGATTCGATCTCACGACATAGATAAAAAAAATATTTATACATAAATATTAAAAATAAAAATAATTAACAATTAATGTATATTATTAAAATGGACATGGACAAAACAAAGATCATCTTTAATGTCCATGTCACACCTATGCCGGTAGTTGTTGGGAACACTAAGCTCGAAGTTGTTGACGAGTATGTTTACCTGGGACAAATAGTCCGACTAGGTAAGTCCAACTTCGACCGAGAGGTCAATCGACGGATTCCACTCGGTTGGGCAGCGTTCGGGAAATTACGGCACATCTTCTCGTCAGGCATACCTCAAAACTTGAAAACGAGACTATACTCAGTGCGTGTTGCCAGTGATGACATGCGGAACTGAGACGTGGTCCTTCACTGCTGGCCGGATGAGGAAGCTCAAAGTCTCTCAGCGAGCTATGGAGAGGGCTATGCTCGGAGTTTCTCTGCGTGATAAACTCAGAAATGAGGATATCCGCAGTAGAACCAGAGTGACCGACATAGCCCAACGGATTAGTAAGTGAAGGGGCCGGCCATATAGCTCGAAGAACGACAATCGATGGGGAAGAAAGGTTCTCGAGTGGCAGCTTCGCACCGGCAGGCGAAGTGTAGGGCGTCCTCCCACTAGATGGAGTGACGACCTGGTAAGATATGCAAGAAGTCGATGGATGCAGGTGGCTCAGGACCGTGCTTTGTGGCATTCTTTGGGAGAGGCCTATGTTCAGCAGTGGACTTGTGAAGGGCTGTAATGATGATGATGATGATGAATTATTAAAAGTAATTTATTGTATGGATTTTATACAATTAAAGACTTTTGTGGCTAAGGAAGAAAAAAAGGCCATAATATAAAAATTATTTTGAAATTCTTGTAGAATTCGGGACCATTTTATTAGAAAGTCTTATGGGATTTCGATATGCGAAAATGCGGCTTACAATTACAATGGTATTATTATTATACTACTTTTATATATTATTATTATATATACTTATTATATTACTTAGAATAGAATAGAATAGAACATTTATTTGCTGAAAACATGGTACATAAGATGGTCAATGATGTGGATGTTTTGTCATAATTGGCATGCAAAAATTAATGAAATACAACTAATTACACTAAGCCTATCTTACATTTTAAAATTACTTCATTATTACTTAAAAATTATGAACAAACATTATTTTTGAATTCAAATACTATGTACTATTAAATGCTTATACAGACCCATTTAAATATAAAGGATTCTTGAATTCTTATAGGTGTACGGTCCAACCGTACATTTTTGCTACGTTAACATTTTACGCAATATATAACGATTGCATTGCGTAGTTTCACAATTAGAAAAACTGAGTTAGTTCACGTTTTCACCGTAACCGCGACGGACGCGAACTCATCAACATAACATTTAACATTATAACATTAACATTAACATTTAGCATTATTCAACATATTTTAATCTTATATTTTTACTTGTTTATTAAACTTTTTTAACATAAAATTTAAATTATTATTGAACATTCGTCCAATACCCAAACATTTTTGGTCCTTCGAGCGAAAAATAAACATTTTTGGTCATTTGAAAAGTGAATTGCACCCTCGCGTGTTTCAAGGACAGTGAGCTGACAGTGAGGACTAGCGAACTCAAACATAACAGTGGTCATCTTGTTCAACATCCTCAACATTTGGCTTAGCAAAACAGCAGCTTTTCCAGGTCAAGAATCCACGTGTCGGCAAGTTGGTCAGCAGCAGCAGCAGCAGCATCAGCAGTAATAAGCAGTGTCAAAGTAAGATCTTTCCTTTTTTAACAGTTTTGATTTTAGTAACAACATGGAAAACGTACACGCTAATCAGGTTGAGATTGTAGGAGCTATTCGTAAAATTGGTGTCAATATAAAAAAGATGGGTCTGAACGTAAAACAATAGATTATTTTAAAAGAACACTTGAGGTTTTGGAATCGTATTGGCAAGATTATCAAAACAATCACAGCAAACTGGTAAAAAGTGAGAGTCGTACACATCCCTACTTTATAAACTCCGAATACGACATTGCAAGGGAGCATTATAACTCGGTAAAAGAAATCATTAATCAGCAGTATCAGGATTTCCTGGCTAGCCAGAAATATTATCCAGCCCTTGAAGGCAAAACAAGTCAACAGGGGGAACAGCGTGGATTAGGTTAGGGAAAATAAGTTGGGCGTCCCTCAAGGAAGTGTACTAGGACCTCTTCTGTTCCTGATTTATATTAATAATCTCCCAAATGTGACCAAGCATCGATGTATCCTATTCGCTGATGATATATCTGTAATAGTGACAACTGATAACAAATTGACATTAAATGACCACAAAAATGACATTAATGAAACTATAATTCAAATAATTAATTGGCTTAGAAATAATAATTTAATTATCAATATTGACAAAACGAATTTAATTAACTTTAATAATATACAAAATCTGACATTAAATATAAATTATGAAGGACAAATACTTAAAAATACAACAACAACGAAATTCTTGGGTATAGAAATTGATCAAAAATTAGATTGGAAACAACAAGTTAAAAAAGTGTGCAACAAAATCAATCGTTTCTCATTTGCAATTTATAAATTAACAAAAATAGCAGGAAGGAGTACAGCTCTTATTGCGTACTTTGCTTACGTTGAATCAGTTCTGAGATACGGACTGATCATATGGGGTAACAGCACAGACATAAAAAAGGCGTTCATTGCACAAAAAAAGTGTGTTAGAGCAATATGTGGTACTGCACCTGACGAACCATGTCAGCCTTTGTTTAAATCTTTGAACATTCTGACACTTCTTAGTCTATATATTTTTGAAGCGGCAAAATTCGTAAAGAACAATATAAATTATTTTACACAAGCCAAGGACGTCTACAAACGAAGCACCAGAAATAGGAATAGGTTGGTTTCCGCTATAATTCCTAAGAGTGCGAGATTACATAAAAATTGCTACTGGATGTGTATGACAATATATAACAAGATACCACAAGTAATTCGAGACCTACCTTTCATTCAATTTAAAAGAGATTTATACAACTTTCTCAGTAAAAAGTCTTTTTACACTGTACAGGAATATTTGAACTACGAGTACGATAGGTAATAGGGACTTGACAAAGTTAAGGGACCAATTGTGAAATGTTTATTAATTATTTTCTATTTATTAACTACCTGTGGACATTTTGTTATAATCAATACTCTTAAATATTATTATCTCGATATTTTATAGTTTTAAGATTTGCATGCTATTAATAATGGCTGATTAAGCGGATGTTTAATTACTGTGACCATCTTCAATGTACCTTAACCAAATGCAAATAAATATTTCATTTCATTTCATAGGTGAGCCGTCTTCAGTAAGGTCGTCGGAACCGCAAGAGGCTCTCAGCCCACAGACACATCGAGGAGCAACAAGTAAGTTAGATGACATGTTGCGCAAACAATATATTAATTTTAAGGCATTTAAAAGGTCTGTTAGTTGCATAAACATAGATAACATTACGGAAAAATGGGAATTCGAAGATTCTTTAAAAACATTAGAGTCGCGGTGGTCGGCTATAGATTCCCTGCATTGGGAATTGATCATGATCTCAATGGGGACGACGAAGAATATGTAACTACTTTTAGTGTGTATGAACAGTAGTTTATGGATTTGAAGAGAAAACTCAATTCCAAACTGTGGTCTGTCAATCACCGGGAAAATTGTACGCCCTGAATGGATATCCCTACATTTAACGGCAATTATAACCAGTGGATACCATTTCAAGATCTTTTCACAGAGACTGTTCACAACAACCCGTCGCTTTCAAATGCTCAAAAAATGCAATTTTTAAAGAGTAAGCTTCAAGGGGATGCAGAGCGTTTAATACAGCATTTGAATATTAGTTCAGAAAATTACGTAACTTGTTGGGAAATGCTGAGTCATAGGTTTGACAACAAGCGACGAATTTTCGTATCTCACATTAGCTTATTGCTTGGTTTCCGTAATATTCAGCAGCAGGCTGTAAATCAAATTAAAAAGTTACATGATACAACTTTAGAATGTTCAAACGCAATTAAAAACTTAGGCGTAGACATTCACACATGGGATCCGCTGCTAGTACACATATTGTCGCAAAAATTAGACATGGAAACATATACAGGATATATAGAATCGCAAAAAAGGCCCAGAGATCTACCCGTTTTACAGGAGTTTCTGGACTACTTAGAAAGCAAATTTACAACACTTCAATTATGTCGGCGAAAACAAGAAAATACATCAAAGTTAAACGTTCAGTCTCAATATAACTTCAATAATTCATCATCGAGTAATAATTACAAAAAGACATTCAATTTTAATCTCAATACGACAAAGAAACATATTGCAAAATCATATAACGTTACTGGAATCAAATGTTCTCTTTGTATTGATGATCATGGCATTTATAATTGCAAAACATTTTTAGCAATGTCAAATGGAATTAAATTAAAAACCACCAATAAATTGAAACTTTGCATAAATTGTTTATTTAGCCACAACGGAAATCCATGTATTTCAACACAAAGGTGCCGTAAATGCTTGCAGAAACATAATACTCTGTTACATAACGCGTGCACAAAGTCCATATCCGGTACACAGGTTGCGAAAAAACCTATCGAGTCCATTACAAACACTTCGCACGTGTTACAAAATAAATTTGGAGGAGAAGTTTTGTTATCGACAGCTTTGGTGAAAGTTAAGGCGTTAGATGGAACCTATCAGATCAAAAGGGCGTTGTTAGATCAAGGATCCCAAATATCGCTCATTTCGGAAAATGCCGCACAAACCTTAGGCCTAAAAAGACAGCACTGCAAGGGAGTTATATATGGCGTTGGGGAAAAAGAAAACACTTGCAAAGGCATGTTAAATATCACGTGTACATCCATGTTTAATGATTATTCTTTCAGCACTCATGTTTATATAATGAACAACTTAATTAAACATTTGCCAAACCAATCGTTCGCAAAGCCTTCATGGTCATTTATAGAAAACATAAACTTGGCTGATCCTGAGTTTTATAACAGTCGTCCCGTGGACTTACTCTTCGGTGCTGATATTTATTCTATGATCATGTTAAGTGGCATTTTAAAAGGAAATTCATCTCAGCCTATCGCACAACAAACGCAGCTAGGGTGGTTGTTGTGTGGTAATGTTAAAACATTTCAATGTAATGTTATCACAAACGACATTGAAAACATTCAGAAATTCTGGGAAATAGAACAAATAACGGAACATCCAGAGTTGTCCTTAGAAGAACAGCATTGTATACAATACTATACTTCAACTACAAAACGTCATGAAAATGGTCGTTATGAGGTTAGGCTACCCCTAAAACCCGAAATTAAAACAAAATTGGGATCAACAAAATCAATGGCAATTGCACAGTTTCGGAATTTGGAAAGAAAACTTGTAAAAAATGATAATTTCGCGGAAAAATATAAAGCCTTTATTAAAGAGTATGAACAATTGAATCATATGAAACAATCAGACGGTCATACGATGCCGGAGTGTTATCTTCCTCACCACGGTGTAGCGCGTGCCGAGTCAATGACCACAAGCCTCCGGGTCGTTTTTAACGCATCAGCAAAAACTTCGAGTGGATATAGTCTTAATGATTTAATGTATAAAGGGCCTAATTTACAACAAGATTTACAGAGTTTATTATTAAAATGGCGTCATTTGCATGCTGTTGAAAACAGCTAAATAGGTTTTCTCAACACATTGTTTTAAAACACCAAGAACAAAATATTTTTGTACCTATTTACTAGCAAATAAAGAATTTGAAAAAAAAAATTCAATATAAATATGCTTTCACCGCAGATATTAAGAAAATGTATCGGCAGATTATGATAAATGAACAAGACCAGCGTTACCAGAAAATTATTTGGCGGGAGTCACCGGAACAACCTTTGCAATCATATCAACTTAGCACAGTTACAAATGGCACCAAGTCTGCACCATTTTTAGCAATGATGACGTTAAAACAGCTAGCAGAAGACGAACAGGCCACCTACCCGGAAGATTCATCGGTTTTAAAAGAGGCTTTTTATATGGACGATCTCGTCCATGGAGCTCACAGCATTCAGCAAGGTAGAAATTTAGTTAACGACTTAAACACATTATTACAATTAGGAGGATTCACTTTGAGAAAATGGGCGTCGAATAACAATGAACTGCTTCATACCTCAGGAAAAAGTCAGATCAAAGAATAAAACATAATTTTTAATTTTAAAACTGAACACGCAACAAAGACTCTGGGACTCTGTTGGTTAAACCTTTACTTTCTGCTCTAATATGTCTAGTCAAGAAATTAAGCCCACAAAAAGATGTTTGCTTTCGGAAATTTCAAACCATTAGGCTGGTTGGCACCTATTTCAACAAAATTAAAAATATTATTTCAAAATGTATGGAAGTTAAATGTTTCTTGGGATGAAAAAATACAAGAAAACATACAACAAGAATGGCGGAAAATTCGGAGCGATATGAATGATATTCAAGAATTTGAGATCCCTCGATGGATAGGGTGTAAGGAAAATGAAGTTGTCGAGTTACATGGTTTTAGTGACGCATCAGAACATGCCTTTGCCTGCGTCTTTTACGCAAGGACGAAAAACCAACCTGAAGCAATACTTTTAGCGGCCAAAACACGACTCGTACCAAATAAAAAAGAGATATCATTGCCTAGATTAGAATTAAATACTGCTCATTTATTATGTCAATTGATAAATAAAATAAAACAATGTATGTATCAACATAAAATTGAGATATATGGATGGACGGACTTCATGGTCGTTTTAGGTTGGCTTAATGGGGATCCAAGTCGCTGGAAAGCTTTTGTTGCGAACAGAGTAAAATATATTACTACAATTATAGCTGCAAGCCATTGGAGTTACGTTAAGTCTAAAGAAAACTCCGCGGATGCTGCAAGTAGGGGGCTATACGTATCACAACTTAAAAACAACCAATTATGGTGACACGGACCCACATGGCTACAAACATTTTCTTACCGACCTAATGAAAAACAACTTTATCAAACAAAGGAAGAAATTCTATTAAAACAAACAAATTTTATACAGAAGGACATACATAACAATATTATGTATACATTATTAAATAAATTCAGTTCATTTACAAAAATAACTCGTATTGTAGCATGGATATTACGTTTTTTGACAGCTAAGCAGAAAGGTAAACAATGGCCTAGCTACCTTACGTTACGGGAACTGAAGCATGCAAAATTAGTTATTATTAAACATGTTCAGGAAAACAATTTTCAAATGTATATAGAATATTTATATAAGTACAACACAGTGCATACGAGTAGCAAATTACGGAGTTTGAATCCGGTATTAAGTGAGGGAATACTTAGGATTGGAGGAAGATTAAAAAACGCTAACATCCATCAAGATATGATGCACCCTATATTAATACCTCATAAAAGTAGATTGACGGATCTTCTAATAGATCATGCACATAACATGACATTTCACGGTGGTCTTCGACTTACTTTAGGTTGGTTACGTCACAAATATTGGATTGTAGGAGGCAACAGAGCCGTTAAATTACGTTTACGAAACTGCGTCAAATGCAGAAAAAACAGTCCCTCTACACAACATCAATTAATGGCTGATTTACCAGAGTCAAGGGTTAATCCAGCACCACCCTTTCAATACACAGGCGTTGATTATACGGGTTTCGTTGAAATAAAGTCAAGTAAAGGACGAGGAGTAAAAACTACCAAAGGATATATAGCAGTTTTTGTGTGTATGGTTACCAAAGCCATACACTTGGAATTAGTATCGGATTTGAGCACCTCAGCATTTTTATCAGCACTTCGTCGCATGGCATCGAGAAGAGGAGCTCCACGTCATATCTACAGTGATAACGGCTCAAACTTTGTAGGCGCTAATAGGATCCTGCAGGAAGAATACCAACAACTTCAACACATATTTAACAACAACCTTTTGATGGAGCTTTCAGAGTTGAACATCGAATGGCATTTCAATGTTCCCTCGTGGCCAAGCGCTGGAGGTTTATGGGAGAGAGCTGTGCGCAGTTCAAAACATCATCTGAAGCGTGTGGTTGGTGATCAAATGCTAACATACGAAGAATACTCGACAGTATTGAGTCAGATAGAAGCGTGCTTAAACTCAAGACCCTTGTGTCCGCTAACTGAAAACGTGGAAGATTTGGAGTTCTTGACACCTGCACATTTTTTAACAACAAATGTAGGCTCCACCATAATAGAAACGCCTGAAGATGCCAGGACAAGATGGCAGCTAACAAAACAAATATTTAAAGATGTGTGGAAAAGGTGGAAAGCGGAATACCTTACTCAATTATCTAGTAGGAGTAAGTGGCTAAGACCGCGACCAAACATGAAAATCGGTGATATGGTCATCATTCAAGACGACAACTTACCACCAGGAAAATGGGCGATGGGGCGAGTAGTAGAACTTCACCCAGGTAACGATGGACATGTAAGAGTTGTAACATTAAAAACAAAAAACGGTAATCTTAAAAGGCCGGTCAGTAAACTGTCATTACTACCCATTGAACTATTATCACAACAAAATGAACAGAAAGACAGGTCGAGCAACTTTATACAGAAAATAACCCATAAACAAGAAAACATGCTAAAAGGCACCCGCTCCAAATTCAGCTCTATTGTTATGAGTTTAATGTTTTTTATATGTTTAATTACACCTGCATTTAGTACAAGCTCATACAATATTACAACTTTTAATAATAACCAGTCTTTTTACTTCGATCCGATAGGTAAAATGCAGATAATCCAAGATAAATGGACACTTATTGTGTATTACAATTTAAATCCTTATTGGGAAGGAATTAAAGCATTTGAAATATTTTTAAAACATTTAAACGAAAGATGTATGAACATAAACGCAGATCACTTATGTCATATGATATTGTTACAACTACAGCACGAGTTCTCGGAACTGCAATATTACAATGAGCTGCTATTAAATCAGCATTTCGTCGGACACTCCAGACAGCGACGGGGACTTGTGAATGGAATAGGCTACTTGGCAAATAGTTTATTCGGCGTATTGGACGAACGTTTCGCGGAACAGTATAGTAAGGATATTGAACTTGTCAGACAAAACCAAAACCATTTATTGAATTTATGGAAGAACCAAACATCTGTATTAGAGTCTGAATATAATTTATTAAAACGTACCGAGGATTTGGTAGCCAAACAACATAAAATTATTAACAGACATTTGATAAACTTGGAAAAACAGACCAACAACGTGCAAAAGGAAATAAACAACATGTCAATGGCGCAAGATTTTACTATGTCTTCTTTAATAGCCAGCAATATGCTTCAAAATATAAAAATCACTCAGGAGAATCTTCTGGAAACTATAACAGACATATACCATGGTCAATTTAATATGCATTTATTAACAGCCGAACAACTTCGAGAAGAACTCCACATAATTTCTGATCATTTAACAGAAGATATAACATCACCGATAGAAAATATACAACAAGAAGTTCATAAAATTTATAAACTACTTAAAGTCAAAGCTGTATCGTGATGCAAAAATATCTTATATTCGAGGTAATATTTCCCCTTCTAAATAGAGACAAATACAAATTATACAAAATTATAACAATTCCACACCAGGTGGAAAATAATATAGAGATAAGCATTTTTCCAATTGCAGAATACACAGCTATTAGTTTACGAAAGGATACTTATTTAAAAATAACAAACAAGGACTTATATTTATGTTTACATGAGGAGGATGTTTATTTGTGTCCTATTCGACAGCCTATTTACCATCTTTCAGAAGACAAGAATTTTTGCCAATTAGATCAACCAACAAGTAGATGCAGGATCTATAAGACATCTTGTACAAATAAATGGCTACCGCTGAATAACCCTTCACAATACCTATTCCACTGCTGCAACACATATGATGTTAAAATTATTTGCCCTGATCGTATAATTGGGGAACGCCTTACTAAAGCAGGATTGATATCTCTCGATAATCGTTTGCTAAAAGGTCAAGATTTTACGTTGCTCTCCTACCAAATTTACACCAATCAGATTGAGATGAATAAGGACTTAATTCTTCCAAATATTGACCCATTGAATAACATCATCAAAATAAGCATACCTTTAGAACCATTTGACGAAAATGACACCAACTTATCAGATTTAAACAGTCCCTTACATAACTTAGACCGTCAAATAAAAGACCTGAAAAAGAATAACGTGCAATCAACAACATTATCGTCGCACGACATCCATCACTATGCAATCAACTACGTGTTAATCGGAGTGGCAGCAGTCTTGGCGGCGGTGTTCGTGTGGAGGTGGCGGCGACGGCGGCGGCGTGTACCCATCTCCCCAGACTTGGAGCTGCAGTCGGCGAGTAGTGTTAGTGCAGTGAGTGCGCGAAATCAAAGAAAGGCTAGCCGTAAGCCTAGTGTATTCACAGTGAGTGCTAGTGCGCGAAATTGTAATGTTGACCGTCAACATATGGGCAATATAAGTGATGTGTCGTGTGAAATTGAAAAACAAAACAAAGCGTGTTTTCCCATACCGCAAAGACGTTTTAATATCTAATTATAAAAATAATTGTTTAATAATAAGTTAGATACTGTAACCATTTTCATCTTACAAATAACAATCATTCACTAGGTTGAGTTACAAATTGTTTATCACCTTGTTACTTAGATAAGATCACCTCATCGATCACACATCACCTAACTTGCATTATAAGTAATCATCTCTTCACATTTTGGCCCGGCAACATGTACGGTCCAACCGTACATTTCTGCTACGTTAACATTTTACGCAATATATAGCGATTGCATTGCGTAGTTTGAAAATTAGAAAAACTGGGTTAGTTCACGTTTTCACCGTAACCGCGACGGACGCGAACTCATCAACATAACATTTAACATTATAACATTAACATTTAGCATTATTCAACATATTTTAATCTTATATTTTTACTTGTTTATTAAACTGTTTTAACATAAAATTTAAATTATTATTGAACATTCGTCCAATACCCGAACAATAGGTAGAATAATTTTTTCTACATTTTTTAAAATTATTAATCCCCGGAGAAACTCTCTCCTACTCTGTCTGACCTTTTGTGCGATTTTTTATTATAAATAATAAACACGCTGTAAAAATGGCAGATTAAATCAAACACTTATTTTGAATTTTGACAATACAACTTTGGGGTAGTTTGCCCCTATGTGAAGTCCTTCATAAGTGTCTGCCATTTTTTTCTTAATTCTTTATCAACTTAGCTGACGGATAGTCATTATTATTATTTGAATCAAACACTTTTTTTGGGCGATTTTTTTGTGACTTACCTGCATGCGCAGTACCAGGTGTACCCAGGTAGGCCAGGCAAACAGTAAAATACCTGCTTATTGAGTGGACTGATACTTTTCAACAAAGTTTCATGATGCATCAAACACTTCATGAAAAATGCGTCATGAGCTCTCGGACTACCAGAAACAAACACAAGATAGTGATACCAATTTCTCGACTCCACAGAGTCTGTGATTAATTCTTGGGACAATGAACACGCTATTACAACAAATTTAATATAATGTAAAAATACAATATAAATGAATACATGGTTGATAATAACCTCTGAAATAAGGTGGTCGTTTCAAAGCTGTTTTTAAAATAAAATTTGTAAATAGTTTGTACAAACTTTCATGTAAAATTTACTTAAAATAAAGGTTTCTGGCTGATTATTCCTAGGACAAAGGTTTTTTTCCGAAACAGTGGTAAAGTATAAAATGACTTTCAAAAAGAATTACATACATGTGATCTTTATTAAATACAAATCTGGGGGCACGGCAGTGCCCCCGCCAAGTCGAGCAAAAAAGCGGCACGGCCGTACCATCCTTTTCTCGAAGCAGTTCAGGCCATTTCCGAAACCCTATAACTTCGTTATGGATAAAACTAGAAGCCTAAATTTTTACTAACCAAGTAGGCATTGTATAAACTTAGTTTATTTCAAATTTCATTAAATTTGAAGCAGTAGTTTAAGAATTATAACTAGTCAAAATTTCTTAATTTTGTCACTCACTGACTGACCGATCATCAAAACTCTGAGGCACTTCTAGCAGACATAGAAACTTCAAATTTGGAATACAATTATTGCTTAATATATAAACCAAGGAAAAATTAAAATATTTTACAATTTCGGTCCAGTTTTCGAGATACACCAACTGCATAAATAAGTTTGTAACCCCATATAAACATATAGTATTACAAAGTTACATTTGCAGTGAATGAATCAATGTACCTATATATGTATAATGGAATAATAGGTGTAAATAGCTACCTAGATATAACTATCTACAAAAAGAAATGAGATGCCATCAAAAACATAACTTGTAAAAAAAAGCCAAGTCTCGCAACTCAGTTCTTCTACCGTAAAAAGTTGTGAGATCCATGTAATACCAAGTCGGTTAATTTATTCAGTCCATAGATTGATACATAGATTGACTTGGCAATCGCACTAAATAATCTAATTTAATAAAATATGTATTACTTGTGAGGTATATTGTGTTTTCATGCGATTGCCAAGTCAATCTATGTATCAATCTATGGACTGAATAAATTAACCGACTTGGTATTACATGGATCTCACAACTTTTTACGGTAGAAGAACTGAGTTGCGAGACTTGGCTTTTTTTACAAGTTATGTTTTTGATGGCATTATTATATTCTCTTCTATTCTAGAGTACAGGCAAAAGTAATAAAAATCAATAGCTGGAAGTCACGGTAACAAGCGTGGTTATTAAATCCATTTTTTAATTTTAATTCAATGATAGGTAATGGCGCACGTTCGAAGAATAAAAAGATTGTTTTCTCTTTTATTATGATTCATTTGATTTAAATTAAGCTAAACAAAGGTATTTTTAATATGTTTGATGATGGTGATTACGATGACGAAGTTCTCTTAGTCGACTTTAATTTTATAGTACCAATAAGTGCAAGTATGCAATACGTGTTAGGTATTCAATTATTAACGTGCACGTCATTTCCGAATTGCTTAAGCAGCTATGTCTCTGTCGCTTTGATCTAATTATTGAGTGTTGTTTGTGACAAAATTGCTCATAGTAGTACAGAAAAATAAAGTTAACACTATTTTTTTATATTTTTTTATATAGAATAGGGGGCAAACGAGCATGCGGCTCACCTCATGGTAAGTGACTACCGCCGCCCATGAACAACCGCAACACCAGGGGAATTGCAGATGCGTTGCCGACCTTTTAAAAAGGTTTAAGCTCTTTTCTTAAAGGTTCCTAAGTCGTATCGGTCCGGAAAATTCGCTGGTGGTAATTGATTCCACAAGGAAGTCGTGCGAGGGAGAAAACTTCTTTTAAAACTATGAACTATGAATTTCTTACTCTAATACTAATGCACGTTGACGGGCTTCATATTTCCTCGAAATATTATTATTCCTTGGATATGCATCACGATGTGTTCCTTTAGCACTTAAAATTGCAATTGACAATTTCGTTGGTGCTGGCATTGACCGAACCCGAGTTGCTCGGGTTCGGTCAATGCCGGTGTAAAACAAAATTTAAAAAGATAAGAATAAGCCAGCCAAATGACTGGCAACCTTCTTTGTCATAAAGGCAACAAAATGACACAACCTAAACACGTCCGTGTCCCCGTGTTACGTCAAACGGAGCAGAGCTGTCGCAAATCGATCGTTATTTCCGACTGAAAAGCCCCGAATTAATACGTGCTCAAACGGCTCTAGAGACGAAACGCGTGAATATGGAAATCAGGCATGAAACGACAATTTTGTTATGTAAATTTATACTTGTGATGCGCGAAAACTGCCTTTTGAGATTGCCACCAACATGTCATCATTTATGTAATATGCTTTTGAAACGAATGTATCGGAAGGAAATAAAGGCACTCGAATTTTCTGACTGATTTTTAATTTATAAAGAATCAACAAGGAAATTACAGAAAAAACAATGAATACATTTTTACGTCGTTGTGAAATTTTGTGCGAATGAGATCAAGTTATTCAGTGTCAACGGCAGTCAGTAACGACACTCCTTGACTACACAGTCACACACTCTCAATATGTAGACGATATTTTTTTATAACGATATCTACTTAGTGTCGGCAACATAAACGGTTTTAAAAAAGTTAGTATATATCATTATTTTACATCAGTCATTTTTACTAACTTCGCTGGATAGTTTTCGCCTGACGTAAATGAAATGGTAAATCTATGGAAAGTCATAAGAGTTTTTCTGGCTTTGCCTAAAGTTACCTTTTATGACACTTACGAATCAAAATAGGGGTATAACATATCGCAAGATCATCATGAAATACTCAATGAATGTATGATACATAACAATACGGCACCGTAAAAACGCTTGTCTTAACAGGAATTATAATTTCGAGCACATCGAATTATCTGTCTACTCCCGATTCCCATATTCACAAGATCGGTCACGAAAATGGTTTGAGCACGTATTAATTCCGGGTATGTCATTTGAAAATAGCAATTTGCGGGTGTTTGCACTGTTTGAGGTAAGATATGGGACGTGCAGGATACACAGTTTGAACAGAGTTTAGTTTTCGGATACAATACTGAATATTTAATAACTTTGTTCGAAATGTAAATTCTTAAGCGAATTCAAATAAGGAGGGGGTTTTTAATTCTACTGTAAGTATGTTTTTTTGTATGTATGATACATGATATCTTCGTTAATTACGAAAAGATTTTGATGATTATTTTCTTATTAAATAGGTTATAATCATATAATTTATATGGGACCCACCATATAAATTTGGAGAATAATTTCACAACTACACGTGGCAAAATAGAAAATAAATAAAATTGAGAGTAGCTAACTAAAAAGTAACTATTTTGATAAATTTGAGATTGTGATATCCCTTAGCTCAAAAGCGAAAAAATAAACTTTTTATTAAAGGTAAAACTCAACTACAAAGAACTCAAAGGAATAAAATAATTTATTTTTCTTCAGTCGGAGTTGTAATTCTTCTTAACACTAGAATATGAAATTATTTTATTATTATTATTTATTTGAAGTCAATTTATACGTTTTATTATAAATTGATCGCTAGGAACCACTCCGACTTCGCAAGGGTGGTTTCTCGACCTCGACTACAGCGCACCCACCGGGTCCAATTGTAAATTTAAACCATCCAGGGACCCACTCAAACTAGGCATGTCTCACTCCGTGCTTTAGGCATGAAAACATACCTACGCTGCGCTGCCCCCTACAAGGAGCTAATTCCGTGAGGTGGTCACGCGCGCGCCCGTGCTGATGCGCGCCTTACTTTAACAAAAAAGTATTTTTCTCTTATAAGTATTTAAGCACTTTTGATATTTATTTTTGAGTTTTTATTCAATCATTGCCTCTCAAAAAGTCAAAAGATACTATGCCTTTTTGCAGGCTTTTTGAGCATAGAGATAATATAGATAGAGTAGGGAAGCCAGCCGCGAATGTGACTTCTCGTTAGAAAGAGAGAGAAGATCGAGATTGCTATCTGTCTCTCTCTAACGACGCATGTTGATTGTTAGAGAAGGACAGACAGCAACTCTCATCTTCTGTCTCTTTCTAACAGCGCGTCAGTTCCTTTAAGGTCATAGGTATTATACGCGAAAAAATAATATAAGTTGTGGTCGGGTCACTTATCAAATAATAAATCTGTACTATGGCGTCAGTAACTAGGTACCAAATTATCTAGATCTACCTATAAATAATTATATCTTACCTTTTGATATCCATAGGAACAGTAAAGAATGAAAAGTCGACAAGTAGGCCTCCCAGTACTAGTGATTGCCTACTAATGAAAGATCAGCATATACTGGTTTTTAGTACAACACTTGGTCGATAAAAGAAAGAGATTGAAAATAACACCACTTCCCATTGCCACTCTTTCATTAATAATGCCTTCCGTAATGCATGTTCGTAAATAGCATAAGTCTGTTTCACAGACAAATAACGGTTCCGTGGTTTAGCAATGAGTTGCAGCGCTAAGGGCCGCAGGTTCGAATCCCACACGGAACAAGTATTTGTATGGCCTACAAATAATTGTTTTGGGTCTGTTCTGTGTACGTAAACTGCCTTCGCGATACAGGAAATAACCCTAGTGTGGAGGGAACTTTTGTAAAAAGAGAGAAAGAGAGACAAGTAATGCAATTAAATATTTTGTAGAACCGACTTCGATATTAATATGCATTATTAAGGACAATTCCAAAACTACTGGTCAGATCTTGATCAAATTTATATGGGACAAATAAATTATAAGCACCAGCTTTTAAATAAAAAAAAGAATTATCAAAGTCGGTTCTCCCAGAAAAAAATTGTAAGGTAACGCACATAAACAATACAGCCGAATTGAGTACCTTCTCCTTTTTTTTTTGAAGTCTGCTAAAAATGGTAAAAGTAGTTAAATTATCTGAGTTTCAAAAAACGTTCCTCACATTGAACTAGAATGTTCTTATTAGCAACTTAATATACATTGCATAACACCCCGGTGTATTCTACCAACTAATATCAAAGGATCCAATTTGTTTTCTAACAACACAACCCCTACAGAAGGAGTGGTCTTAACAAAGGCGCGCAACGGGCTAAGTAATACAGGCTTTCGCACGCGGACTTAAGGTGCATTTGATTTCATACGCGCGCCGTATTAATTTTTTTCGACGATTTAATCAGTAGGCTATTTAAACCAAAGTTGATTTTTTTTTTATAGAATAAGGGTGACAAACGAGCACACAGTCCACCTGATGGTAAGTGGTTGCTGCAGCCCATAGACATCTACAACTATGCTCTATTACAAATCAAAATGCAGATGCATTGTCACCCGTGAGGACTAAGATGGAATGCCTCATTTCCAGTAAAAAAGGGCCTCCGGTCACCTGCACACCTGCACAAAAGCTGCCGCGTGACTCTACCACTGATAAAAACAACTTGCGATCCCAGCTGCGTAAGCGATTTGTGACACTTGTTTTCAATTCCAAAGTACGTTTATGGGAAAGTTTGCGATTACATCGTATGATGATACCTAATTTCAACATACCTTACGAAATGTTTTATTATAAATACACTTAAAAATATCTAAAATTTATAGTATTAAACACGTTTTCATTTACATAGTTAAGATTACATTGCATTGTTATAATACTTTTACATTATCAAGTAATATGTGTTATTTATCATTAATAGTCGGAAACGTATTACATATTACCTTTTTTTTAAGATTACATGACTTCTAAGGAACATATTTATCTTATTTGAAACACAAATTTGTAAAAAAGATAGGCTATTAACACATATATAAGTCTGTATTAGAAAAATATATATTGTATGTTAATAAAATGATATTAACATTAGAAAAGAAAAGTTTTTTTAAGTATATGATCATATTATTTTTGGTTTCATTGTAGATACTAAAAAAACTTATAATAAATTAGCAAATTAATACACTTTGGATTACCGAATTAAAAAACTTGTACAAATTTTACATAAAAAAACATTTCTTTTATGTAATACTAATGGTTATTATAAATAGAAATCAATTTAAATATGAAAAAAACTTGTAAATTCATGTAAAATATGGTAAAATAAACTAAGTACGTGAAAATGTGTTTATTATTTTTGATTAATAATTTTTGTTTACGTGTGGTTTATGTGGATCGATAATGTTGTTATTAGGTACATGTGTAACTTGTGTAGGATTTTGGGTAGCATTAATAGCTCTTATACAGAAATGTAAAATAACTACATATCTCAATTTTAGCTTTGGTCGGGGATCCCCTTATTACCTCATTATAATTTATTCTCACGTCCTTGCATGTTAGTTTCTTTTCATGTTAACACTAATCTCATTTCCTTTGTTTTCGGTTGTCAGGCCTTATTTTATTTATTTCATAATTCTTGTACGTATGTACTTTCTTTTCTTTCTTAATATTTTTGACGTTTAGCTAGCTTTATTTCTTTGAGTATTCTCTTGCCTTATATATTTATTTATTAATTAGATACCGGGAATCGGAGTATTAATTCACTTCATTTATATTTTATTTCGTGATATTTATCACGCGGGTGCTTTTATACATATGGGCCCCCCATTTACTTGGGTATTATATTTTCATTACATTAATTTATTTTATTGGTACACAAACTTTTTTTCTATCATACTATATCAAGGTAAAACTGTACCTTGGGTTGTGCGCACAACCTTGAGGGTCAACGTTTAAGTCATTTTAAAAGACTCCAACAATTGTCACGGAGGAAAACTAAGTTCACACTATGATCCAATGAAGGATATGACCTCTATGTTACCATTATTAAGTGTAACAAATTTAAGACTTCTCCTTGTCCCCAACAGTACTAATATGAGTTAAAACTTGTTCACATCTCACTTGTACTGAAGGTATTGTTCCCTAGTACCCGATACTTACGATTTTTTCATCCAATCATGGAAACATACCCTGCTCGAGGACTATATGCTACACCAGTGATAGACGTTCCCGTATCTCTCCATTATTTGTTTGTCAAGGTCAACTTTTGTTTCATTTTTATTTATTTTTTTTTACTTTTATAGTATTTTATTAATCATTATTTAATTATACCATAATATACTTTTCACGTACATGGCTCGCGTAGATACATGATAAATAATATGGACACTATTCCTATACAATACATAATAAATTATCATTCCCTCATTAAAACTCATTATGTCATTAATCGCAATCATCGCAAAAAAAATTACTCGGTATTAGGTTTTCCAAACTCTCAGCTGATCAGGCCGATTGTATGTGTATATGCTAATCTCCGATGATTTTCTTTACTTGCCTTACGCTCACAACTACACTCAATATTTTTCATTTAATAATTCCGTATTTCTTAGTCATATTATATTAGCCTTTAATATAGTAGCCATAAATTAACTCACGTCTTTACAAATTTATTAAATGAGTCTCATAGATAGTCTCTTGTAGTATTTAGGTACATCATTTCAGTTAGGGAATGAGGCTCACAATGATCACAACAAAATTTAAATAAATAAATTGAAGAAATTATTTTCTCATGTATACAAATAAGTTAAATAATGCAAACTTTATCACTTTCCCAGGAAATGATGAATTATAAAAATTAAAAGTTTGTGATTTAAAAGTTCACTGAATAACAAAATCAGTATCAACTAATAAACATATTCAGTTTTTGTCTTCACATTTGTCAAATTAGAATAAGTAATAGGTAGTAAAGATATTATGAGGGAATCAGGAAACAGAGGAACATAATTAAATACATTATATACATACATATACATACATATATACCGGTCCAAATCATTACTCTCCATTGCCTCTATTTCATGCATGCGCTATCGAGCAAAACTACAGCTCGTGAAAAGCAATTTCTACAATGCCATTTTTCATAGATACAAATGTTACCTAATTCGTCATAATATCTTGCACCGATTTTTCAAAAACCGGAAATGTTTCAAAAAAATCTGAGAATGTTTCAAAATAATCTCAAACTGTTAATAACCCCTGAGTACATTTGATCAATAAACCCGCCTAACGAGTTCTTAGCATTGTATGGGAACGTTGTTTCGTTTAGCATTTTAACGACAAGGAACGTTTTTGTCGTTGAAATGCTGTGTTGATTACTACAGCATTCTTTAAATTACCTAAATCTTTCTATACCTATACTTAAACACAAAATCTCAAAATTTCAACAAAAGTGTGATACAAGAGAAACATCTTGTTAGCCGCAGGCTCAATTTAAATTGTCTCGCCTTTGTCGACATTATTCTGTACATTCTTGTTACACAAAATATCTAATCTAATGTCGCAACTTTAATACATTGTAATTAAATTAATTAAATTGGAGAACATTGTTATAATGAAATAAAGTGCAATGCTTATTTGATAAAAACTTATGTGGTGTAATCCGCTTTGAATGTAACTAGTTTTTTTAAGAGTTTTCGTTGCGTTTAAATAATTTAGTTTATATTCCCGATGTTGCGAAGACTTAACACACACACAAACTTCTTTGTTTTTTAAAGATTTTATTTTGTCTTTTTTTAATATTTAAACTATAAATAACATCAAGGAATAACGACCCGTTAACTTACAAATGTCCGTGTGTGGCAAATAGCGGAATATTTATCCTTACCCTGCGCAATGAATGAACATTTCTATTGTATCTGTTTCGCGGACAACGAAATAGTCAAATATGCCAAAAAAAATAAACACTAACTAATGGTGTCTGACATTATCCATTAATGGTAATGTTCAATTCAGCGCCCAATGCAAGAGCAGGGTATCGATTGCCGAGCAAGTCCTGAAATTGAATCCCAGCTGATTGTAATATTGTCACATTAATACTTTAATATGTTCGTTATGGCTTTCTCTTTTTATTGTAATTTAGTGAAAAAAGAGAGAGCAAGTTAAGGCATTTCTTAAATTGATGTCAATTTTTATGAGTAAGGCCGATATTACGTTTGTTCTTCAGACCGAAATTTGGTCACATAAGTCATTCTCAACAGTTCACAAGTGTTTCCGCAAGCACAGTTATAATATCTAATTACTCACTCTCTATTCCGATGAAATTACAATCAGTCATGACTTGACCTACTTTCTAAGGCGTGGGGTAAACCTTTTTGACTTTTATTTTGCCAACCCGATTCAAACCGATCAATACTTTTACTTATATAATATTCGACCGGCGAAGTAGCCAACAGAGCTGATATTATGTGTATACTTTTTATAGAATAATGGTAAAAATGAGCTCACAGTCTACCTAATACTAAGCGGATGCTGTGGCGCATTTACATATCTACATTTATCCTCGATCAAGAATCAAAATGCAGATGCGTTGCACCCCTGAGGACTATGATGAAATCTTTTCGAGTAAAAAGGTTCTCGGGTTCTCTACACTCACCACGCGAATTACAACAGTATAAAGCTGCTATTTTACGCTGGTATTCTGTGAGAGCGTGGTCTTATTGTGGTTGAGTCGACCCGTTCGTCCTACCAACATAATACAGCTGCAGCGTGGCTCTACCACGTAAAAATGCAGATGTGCTGTCACCCTTAGAACTGAAATGGAATACCCCGTTACCAGTAAACGGTTCCCTTATCAGACTAAAATACTTGATAACTTAAATACTTTATAATTTTTTGGTGCTTATATCATTCTAATGTTAATGTAGAGAGCAGAAATTAAACGTGTATGTTATCATTATAGCAGGTAAAATAAAATAAACATACAAACACGATTATTCGATTTAAAATGCTTAAAGCAGTAAATTGAAAGGATTTTGAATACGTTCATGGCTGCTGCAATGGCTGTGGCAATGAAGAAATTAGCCTTAATAAGTTCAAAAAATATTTGCAGAATCATTTCCTGTGAAAGAACATGTGAGAGTTCGCACTTATTAAGATTTGTATCCCTCGGGAAACTGTTTTCGGTCCTATTTTGTTTATCGTGTACTGGAATGACATAGGTACACTTGTTTAACTCTGAAAATTTGAAAATAATGTGTTATACTGTTGACATGGTCATTTTATTTAGTTGAAATACATGGGTATGAGTATTTCACAAGTTACAAGTTTAATTTAAGTGAGACAATTAATTTCTTTTTAAATAAATTTTAATATATGCCATTATTTGACTACAATTCCTTTATGACATTGTTCAATTAAAAGGTTGACTCTCGGCTCTGCTTAATCGCTTTGTGCTGCTACTCTTAGTTCTTTATATTGATCAGTGTTTCCAATCTACGTACCCTAAAGTATATAAAGAAAAATAAATCCAGTTTTATGAGTATCTAACCGAATAATTTTAACATCTTTAAGAAAAAGAGACCTTGATATAACTACAAGTAAGCATGACATAAGACTACACAGTAAACTTGATAGAAGGTAAATGAAGATAATATGTATCACATACATATATCATGCGGAAAGTAAAGATAACGTAGATGTGTTTTCACCCCTGAAGACTAAAATGTAATGTCCTTGTTACATGTAAGCTGATTTCTGTTTCTCTACACTAATTATACGAAATAACTACTGTGTTATGTTCTACGCTGGTAATCTTTTTATTAATCTAATAATAATAATATAATTTTAATCGAATAAATGCTCGTAAGCGTGGTACTTCCCGAACCAACAAATCCATTCGTACTACAGCTAGATTACAGCTGCGTATGTGCACTACAATAAAAATCTAGTTAAACTGAGTGTCAATGAAGATCAAGGAAACATCAAAAGTCTTTCAATATGGTGAATTAAATTGATTAATCAATTGATGGTAGATATTGAAAGAGAAAACTACCGCAGTGTATTTTCACAAACACGCGTTAAATTTAGGTTTCGTCCACGAAGCGTACTATTTTACGAAACTAAACTTGGAATTGGTTAGACATTAATTTGCTTCACATTTACTTCTTTACTTTATCCTACTTTGTATATCTTATTCACTTGTATTCTACTTAATTAATATAAACTCACCAGCAAATTATATATTTTTTAGTGAATATGTTATTATAATAAACCAAATAATTTGCCTAGACGTAACTGATTTCGGCAGTACCAAATACGATAGTAATATTTTTGACTACTATACACATATATACTCGTATATGTTTTTTTTTATATGGTAAGGGTGACAAACGAGCACACAGTCCACCTGATGGTAAGTGGTTGCTGCGGCGCATAGACATCTACATCTATCCTTTATTACAAATCAAAATGTAGATGCGTTGTCACCCGTGAGGACTAAAATGGAATGCCTCATTTCCAGTAAAAAGGAACTCCGGCCACCTGCACTCACCAAGCGAAACGCAGAGGTAAACCTCTACTTCACGCTGGTTTTCTGTGAGGTCGTGGTACCACCCGGTTCGAGCCGTCCCATCCATGCGACAGCAAAAGCTGCCGCGTGGCTCTACCACTGTTCAAATTCCGTATCTCCTGTCTTATTTGTAAAAAAGGACATACACTAAAAACGAGATCATATTCCTTTTTTGAAGTCAGCTAAAAATGGTTAACATTTCAATAAACGCATAAGAAATAATACGCCTTTTGCGGCATATTTATGATATGGGTTCAGAGTTGTGTCAACAGCATGAAAGGGTTCTATTTAGTAACATATCATTAATAATCGCGGAATCAAATAAAGAGGAGAATTGAGCCGGTTTAGTACAATATATACAGGGTTATTTTGCAATAACCGGCCAAAATTGCAGAGAAGATTCAGAATAAGTAATATAGGCAAATGGTGAAGAAAAATTAAAAAAAAATCTCAAACATTCTGTCCTTTATATATTTTAAATTCAAAATGCGTGGTAATGCATTATTTTAAATGACTTTACTGCGCACGCACATGTAAGAGTCGATCGGTAGTCAAAAACGTTGTTAAACAAAATCATATTCTATTTAGGATAATTTCAAATAATAGAAGAAGATTTATTCACTCGTGTTGTTAAAAACTGCAATAACAGTATATTATTATTTATATATTTGAAATGACGTTTAAAATTTGGCTACTCTTTAAAAATAACCCTCCATATTATAAATTAAAATATAGATAATAATATGTTTGGCCCTGAAGCATTTCACCTTAGTCCGGGGACGACGCAACACAATAAAATGACTGCTCATCTGCATTTCGATTCCTCAAGTATAGATGTATATACGGGTAGGTGTTTATTAGTCACAGCTACTCGATTGCATTGCCGTGTGTAGTGGTTACGAATAACGACTACCGTACCATATTTTACCGTGAGTGTTGTAAGACGCGACAGAGGGAAACTGATGCAAGAAATGGGCAGTAGCATCTTTCTGATAACAGCAAAATAACAATAAATAAACTGCGATTGCAGCTTAACACTGCTGTGTTTCGTATGGTGAGTGTAGAGAACCGGAGACCCTTTTTAACTGGATAAGAGGCATATCATCTTAGTCCTCACGGGTGACAACGCATCTGCATTTTGATTCGCAAACGAGGATAGATGTAGATGTCTATGGATCACAGCAACCACTTACCATCAGGTGGACTGTGCGCTCGTTTGTCACCCTATCCTATCAAAACACTCGACCTGGAAACAAATAAAGCACACACGCAAATGACAGATGAGAATAATCTAGAGCTGGAAGAAGAGATAGACAAGTTGCACTGGCATATTATAGGTTTACCTGAAGTCCTAAGAGATTAAGAGGACACGGTAATCCTGGAATCCAGCAACTTTAATGTGGTAGAGCCATGCTGCAGCTATATTATGGTTGTAACACGAATGGGTCAGCTCAACCGTGATAGGACCACTCTCTTACAGAATACCAGCGTAAAATAGCAGCTTAATACTGCTGTGTTGCGTATTGTGCGTGTAGAGAACCGGAGACAATTTTTACTGGAAACGAAGCATTCCATCAACGCAAGAGGATTTTGATTCTTAATCGATGAAAAAATGTAGATATCTATGGGCCACAGCATCCACTTACCATCAGGTGGACTGTGTGCTCGTTTTTAACCCACTTTCTAAAAAAAAACACTTGTTCTATCACCGGAAGGGCAACGATCTGTCCCAAGAAGGTGTTGGATTTATCGTCCACAAGTCTCTCTTTAACAACGTTGGAAGGAAATGTATGAGTATTTCGCCTAAACACACTATACGGTTTTAATGGGATACTTTAATGTCACAACTCACGCTTAATGGAGTCAAGAATCTGTCCTCCTCGTGGTCTTATCCAATGTCCCGAAAATTTCAGCTCGAATTACAAAATCATTATCAATGTCTAGAAGAATGCAATACAGTGGACGATATGAATGATAAGCTCGTGGAAACTGACCGTGCGGTCAGATCTAGGTTTTACAAGATTCTTCGTAGAAGAACCCAAAAACTCTCCATTCATACTCTTAATCTCATGGTTGTTAGACGGGAAATGAAGCTGCAGTCTTTAATAGATGTAACAGTATACAGGTAACTGAACCGACAGATCTCCAAATGCAGGCTGCGGGACTTACATAACTTCAACACAGCTCATATTGAAGAAGCGAACGAACGGAAACAGGGCTTCAAAGTCTTTGCCAAATATCTGTTTGTCAGAAAGACCCAACTGTCAAAGCTGAAGACTGAATGTGTAATCACGTTTCCGAGACACCTGAGATTTTGATTGAGACTGAAAAGTTCTACGAGCTGTATACGTCGTCGTTGGAACCACACGCAAGTGTGAGTGCAAGAGTCTTATTCAACACTATTCCGGTAATATCCCGGACGCTAGTCTGAGCGAAACTAGAATGGTTAGCCATCAACTTAAAAACGGCACGACCCCAGACAAGGATGGAATTACAGCGAAGCTTCTGAAAGCGGGTGCAAAATCAATACTTGAAGTCCTTCAGAAGTTCTTCAATTCCGCCTTTCGTAGTGGCATTACTCCGGAGGCATAGAGCGGAAAAACGGTGGTCTTATTTTTCAAGAAAGGCGACAATGCTCTTTGAAGAACTAGAGACCGATTTCCCTTGTGAGCTGCGTCTATGTGTTGTTTTTGAGAGTCACGAATAGTATCATACGAAAATTTGATGAATTCCAGTCCCCCGAACAAGCCGGTTTTCGAAAAGACTTTAACACCATAGACCACATGCGTAACCTTCGGCAAATTGTACGCAATACCAAAGAGTTCAATCTGCAATTTTGTCTTGCGAATGTGGACTATTAGAAAGCCTTTGATTTCCATTGGGCGGTGCTACAGTCTTTTTAGTGGTGCCAAATTGACTGTTGGTATATTGAAGTGCTTAATTGTTTGTGCAGTAGGACTACGATGGCTATCCGAGTAGAAAATCAAAGTACGAAACCTATCCAACTGCAGAGATGTGTAAAATAGGGTGACATTACATCTCCGAAACTCTTCACTGCTGTATTGGAAGAACGTGGCTACTGGTCGGCAAAGGCGAGTAGTATATCACTAACCTTCGATTTGCCGACGATATAGACCTCATGGCAGAATTGATGGAGGGCCTAAGCACTATGCTCAATGACCTTAATAGTGTCTCCCAATGGTTAGGTCTTAAGATGGACATGGAGAAAACAAAAGTCATGTGTAACGTCCATATCACATTTTTGCTGGTATTTGTTGGGAGCACTATGCTCAAAGTTATGGACGATTTGACGAGTTAAATCCAACTTTGAACGAGAGGTTAATTAATAGATTTAACGCGGCTGGGCAGTGTTTGAGAAATTAAGACAAGTCTCATAAGGTAAACCTCAAAACTTAAAAACAAGTTCGTACAACCAGTTAATATTGCCTGTCACGACCTATGGATATGATACGTGTTCCTTCACTGTCGCGCAGCAAGCTATGGCTATGATCGGCGTTTCTATACGTGATAGACTTAGAAATGAGTATATCCGTAGTAGAACAAGAGTAACCGTCATAGCCCAACGGATT
Source organism: Parnassius glacialis (assembly GCA_033319125.1). NCBI lineage: Eukaryota > Metazoa > Arthropoda > Insecta > Lepidoptera > Papilionidae > Parnassius > Parnassius glacialis. The sequence goes on along the minus strand of JAVANC010000019.1, from coordinate 40,589,590 downwards.
AGTAAGCTCAAGTGGAAATCGCCCGGCCATATAGCTAGAAGAACTTGCAACCGCCGGGGAAAAAAGGTTCTCGAGTGGCGGCCTCGTACCGGCGGACGAAGTGTAGGGCGTCCCCCCGCTAGATGTGGTGACGACCTGGTAAGGCATGCAGGTAGTCGATGGATGCAGGTTGCTCAGGACCGTGCTTTGTAGCACGAAATATTATAGCAGAAATTTTTTCGAGTGGCAGACTCGTACCGGCAGGCGAAGTATAGGGTGTCCCGCCACCAAATGGACTGACGACCTGGAAATAATTGCAGGAAGTCGATGAATGTAGCTAGCTCAGAACTGTACTTTGTGGCATTCCTTGTGCGAGACCTATGTCTAGCAATTAATTTGTGAAGGGATGTAAAGACTCGTCTGCAAAAGTCAGTTATTACTGTATGGGGCAATGTATACATGTTCACAATAAAGATCCTACGTGGTAGAGCCACGCTGCAGCTGTATTATTGTTGCTACAAACATGAAAAAGCATAATATATTATATTAAGGCCCATATTAATAAACGTTACTCAACGCCGAACTTAAGTCCATAATCATTTGATACGCCTTCATTACGATATCAGCATCTCAAGATCGTTGCTAATTAATAAACACATAAAAACAGTATCTCGAAACACTGTACTTAGGAATACTGTTCTGTGACTTGCACTCAAGTACACACACTTGAGAGCCGTGTTTCGTTTATCAGTTTGACTTCTAGCTGATATCGTAAACCTAAACCGCATCTTCATCATCATCATCATCATCATTACAGCCCTTCACAAGTCCACTGCTGAACATAGGCCTCCCCCAAAGAATGCCACAAAGCACGGTCCTGAGCCACCTGCATCCATCGACTTCCTGCATGTCTTACCAGGTCGTCACTCCATCTCGTGGGGGGACCGTATCTTGTGATATGTTTATTAATAAGATCATAACCTCAATATTGTACTCAAGTGCGTATGCTTGAGCTGAGTTACGTTTATTAATACGGGCCATAGTATTGTGAATGTAGAAAACCGGTGACCCTTTTTAATAGAAACGTCCATCTTAGTCCTCAGGGGTGACGACGCATCTACATTTAATTCTTAATTGAGTATAAGTAGATATTTCTTTGGCCCACAGTGTCCACTTATTATCAGGTAGACGATGTCCTCGTTTGTCACCCTTATTCTATAAAAAAATCCAGAAAGATTACTTGAAAAATAAATATTTATAACACATTATATAAACGCTGTATCATCTTTATCATCTCGTAGTAGTCTACTGTTGAGCATAAGACTACCGTTGCAGCGAGTGTTTGCCTTAATCGTCAGAATTGGCAGGGTGATTGATGATCAAAGTACCAGTCATCTTGCATCTTTGATCAATATGGAAAATCCTACATATTATAGTCGTCGTTGCGTAAAAAGCTGTAGAAATAGGACTGATAATATTAAAGATAACATGAATGAAAAACGCCTGGGGATAAGGTAATCGCTACCATGATTTTTAGCAATAATTTATTATTTATTTATTAATTACTCCTTTATCTATGTATCCATTTTTACAGCGTGAACCTAATACGAAAGTGCCTTCTTCTGCATTAAAAGTTAAATCTAACAAAATAATATTAAAATATTTGTAACTAAACATACAAATAAAGTCCATTTAAATATATTTTTTTTATAGGATAAGGGTGACAAACGAGCACACAGTCCACCTGATGGTAAGTGGTTGCTGCGGCCCATAGACATCTACATCTATCCTCTATTCCAAATCAAAATGAGTTGCGTTGTCGTGACCCGTGAGGACTAAGATGGAATGCCTCATTTCCAGTAAAAAGGGCCTCCGGCCACCTGCACTCACCAAGCGAAAAGCAGAGGTAAACCTCTACTTCACGCTGGTTTTCTGTGAGGTCGTGGTACCACCCCGGTTCGAGCCGGGGTGGTATAATAATAAATAATATATCTATAGTAAATTATATTAAGCAATATAAGTTAAATACACAAAATCGACTAAAATACTAACATCATTAAAAACACGTGATTATGTAGTAAAAATAACAAACAATATATAATATGACCTTTGCTAATTCACTAAAGTAGCAACTAAATAATTAAGTCAATTTAAACATGCACGGACCATGTGAAAAGCTCGAGTTAGAGGCGTTTTTGCCAGGAGATAAGCTCGTGCTGATGGCACAGCGAGCAGTGGCGGACACTTCCATCTCCTCACGTAGCAGTCTGGCACACAGACTCAAGTGCCGCAGAACTTTCAGATTATGTGCTTTATTTTTATATTTAGTTGTGCAACATTACATTGTATATTATTATTAAAAAGACCCGCTGCATTTCTTTATGATTCATTAGGATATTTTTTAATTTCAATAGCATCGCGAATCATCCTTGGTAGAAATCGGTGTTCTTTTGCGAGGATTTGTGGTCTATCAACTCTAATGTAATGACGTGAACGATCTTGAAAATGTTCATCCTTCACACTGCAGACTTCTCGGAACGTCGGATATGTTTTTTTACGTGGGATTTATAGACCTTTTTGTTTGCCCTATGTAAGAGAGACCACACTTACAATCCAGTTTGTACACTCCTGCATCTTGTAGAGGGATATGACAATTGACGGATATTAGAAATATTGACTAATCCTCTTCGGCAGCTTGAAGTATGTTTTAATGGAAACTCGCTTCAAGATGTAGCCAACCTTTTCTCCGACTCCTCTGACATGGGGTAGTACAGCAGGCTCGACTGTGGCCGGCTTCACTCGGTCACTGTGCCGTAGGCGCGGGAGCCGAAGCTTGTTGTCTTGCAATACTTGCTCGACGTGCTGAAGCTAGGCGGTCAAATGTTTTCTGTCACTGATCCCTCGTGCTGTCTGAAACAAAGATTTTCCACGCTAGTTAACTGTGGTGGATGCTGTTGCGATTCGCCATTTTAATATCGGTGTTATCAGGATTTCGTACCTATAACTAAAACTTCTAGGAAATCTAAATCATTGGTTGCCTCCATTGTGAATTGTATTTTAGAGTTTATAAAATTAAGGTGGTCTTAAAATACAGAAAACAAATTACTTTAATTTAATGTGTAGTCTTCGCGAAAATAAAAAAAATGATTACAAAAATTCAATAAATTGAAGTGACAAGTAAATATTTTATTCTATATATAACCTAAATACAAATGGAACATTGTCGATTACATATGGGTCTCGTTGCGGATAACCACAGCTTAACAAGTTTATAAAATGGTATAGTGGTCAAGCTATTATAAAGAGTTATTTATTTATTAATAAATAGCTCTTGGTTTTAATTAGTATTATTATAATAATCGGTTTTGCTGAATATTTTGGTATAATATTTTTTTTCCCCAAAGAGTTCATTCATTACCGAAATTTTATAAATATGCATCCAATATAATTAAACGTGTTTTAGTAGGTGGGCCCAAAATACTTAAAATTTTCAACGAAAACGGAATTCAGATTCTTATAAATTTAACCTTTCAGGGGTGGCGTGTAAGGAAGATGAAGGAAAAAGTAACTAAATTTTTGATAACAATAATTGTAAATGCTAATATACTTCCATTTGCTGGGCGGGGAAAACAAAATCGCTATTAAATATTTCAAATAAATTTGAAGTCGGCTGTTATTTACTAAGCTTTGTAAGCAAATCAATTTATCCTCCTCAGATCAAAGTAAAAGTAAACGGCTTATGTATTGAAATCATTATTATATATTGGTATATGATCGAATTTGAAACAGGTTTTTTAAGTGTTTAATAAAAACGCGAGATTCTGAACTTATATCATTTGAAAGATACTATCCCATAGATGCGCTCAAAATAGAAAATCATGTGATGATGTTGCCGTTGACAAAGGTGATTTAATTGTATAGAATTTAATAGAATACCTATATTTTGCATATATGGGTAATACCATGTCAACCGAATCCATACCATGTCAATCATGTCATCATGCCTCGTACCGGAGGACGCCCTACACTTGGTCCGCCGGTACGAGGCTGCCACTCGAGAACCTTTTTTCCCCATCGGTTGTCGGTTCTTCGAGCTATATGGTCGGCCCATTGCCACTTCAGCTTAATAATCCATTGAGCAATGTCGGTCAATATGGTTCTACTGCAGATATCCTCATTCCTAAGTCTATAAGTTTATCCAATCCAAGTAGTTTATCACGCAGAGATTCTTCGAGCATAGCCCGGTCCATAGCTCGCTCAGCGACCTTGAGCTTCCTCATCCGGGCAGCAAAAAAGGACTACGTCTCAGTTCCACTGGTCATCACTGGTAACACGCACTGGTTGTACAGTCTCTTTTTCAAGTTTTGAGGTATTCCTGACGAGAAGATGTGCCGTAATTTCCCGAACGCTGCCCAACCGAGTTGAATCCGTTGATTGACCTCTCGGTCGAAGTTGGACTTACCTAAACGAACTATTTGTCCCAGGTAAACATACTCGTCAACAACTTCGAGCTTAGTACTCCCGAAAACTACCGGCATAGGTGTGATATGGACATTAAACATGATCTTTGTTTTGTCCATATTCATATTAAGACCTATCCTTTGGGAGACACTGTTGAGGTCATTGCGCATAGTGCTTAGGTCCTCCAGTGATTCTGCCATAAAGACTATATCGTCGGCAAATTGAAGGTGAGTGATGTACTCGCCATTGATGTTAATACCGTATCCTTTCCAGTAACTTGTAAACATCTTCCAAAGCAGCGGTGAAGGGTTTCGGGGATATAACGTCGCCCTGTCTTTCACCAATCTGCAGTTCAATAGATTTGGTACTCTGGTTCTGTACTCGGATAGCCATGGCAGCCCTATTGTACAAAAACTTCTTTGTACAGTTGGCTATCGTTATAGTCAACTTGGCACCGCTGAAGGAACTGTAGGACCGCCCAAATTTCGAACGAATCAAAGGCTTTCGCATTATCCGCATACGCAAGGCAAAGTGGCAGATTGTACTCTTCTGTCTTGTGTATAATTTGCCGAAGGGTGTGTGGTCTGTGGTGGTACTAAAGCCTTTTCAGAAACCAGCTTGTTCGGGAGGCTGGAATTCATCGAGTCTGCGTGCGAGACGATTTGTAATGACTCTCGAAAACAGCACGTAGACGCGGCTCAGAAGGGAAATCGTTCTGTTGTTATTCAAGAGAGCGTTATCGCCTTTCTTGAAGAACAAGACCACCGCACTTCTTCTCCACGTCTCAGGAGTAATACCTTCATAGAGAACGGAATTTAAGAACTTCTGAAGGACTTCAACTACCGGTTTTTCAGCCGCTTTCAGAAGCTCCACTGCAATTCCATCCTCGCCCCGGGGACATGCCGTTTTTAAGGTGCCGTAGAGCCATTCTAATCTCAATCAGACTGACGTCCGGAATATCTTTGGAATAGTGTCGGATAAGACTCGCTCTTGGATCGTTTCTCATACTTGCGTGTAGCTCCGACAGTGACGTGTACAGTTGCCCATAGAACCTCTCAATCTTACTCAAAATCTCAGGTGTCCCGGAAACGATGCTGCCACACTCGGTCTTCAGCTTTGACAGTTGGCTGTTTCTTGCAGACAGATCTTTGGCAAAGACTTTGGAGCCTTAGTTCCGCTCGATCGCTTCTTCAATACAAGCTGTATTGAAGTTGCGCAAGTTCCGCCGCATGCATTTGGAGATCCGTCTGTTCAGTTGCCTGTATGCTGTCCAATCTGTTGAACACTGCAGCTTCATTTCCCGTCTAACAGCCATGAGATTAAGAGTGTGATCGGAGGGTTTCTGTGTTCTTCTGCCGTGGGTCTTTCTGAACCACTTGACCGATTGAGGTCATATTATATTTTGTTTTTTCCATATAATTTGTAGCTATGCTACCATCCGATATGTGTCGCTAATGTCAATTTATTGACTAGTGCTATGTTTATAGACCAAAATTTAACAAATTTACAATTTCTAGAAGATTCTTAGAAGTCCCACAAAAACATAGGGCTTCTAAGTCCCAGATTGACATAGGCTATAAGATTTTATGGCATTTTATATACTCGCCTGTTACGGCATCCATCGGATAAAAATGGGATGCTGGATTTCTATACGCCGCCACTATGTGACAAGTAGTGCATGCTGACTGCGAAAATGTAATTCAAATAGCAGGGGTAACAGTCCGGGGTGCGAAGTCAGAAGTCCTCCACGGGTGCCTGGTAGTTGCGGGTCCCTCTCGATACGTCTGGAGGGAAAAGCAGCTACTGGGCCGGTGCACCCTGGGCGCGGCAGTAATCTTCCTCGAGAAATGAGAAGAAATTCTTATTCCTTGGGGAATGTTACTGCCGCGGCTAATTATTCTGACATGGGTGGGGTCTGTCCCGGACCAACGGTGCGTTCCTCTGCGTGACCCTCTGATCAGCAGAGGGCATAGCAGAGGAGTGAGGGTGGGCTCGGTGTGCACTTACCCTGCCTCCGGGCAGACAGTGAAGGATTCATCCTTTGCTGTCACCGCCGGTCTCGTAATCCCAGTATCGAAGTGTCGTGGATCATGTCTCGTGGCTTTGATAGGGACCGAGGGTCTTGGCTTAACCGCCCGGACCGCGAGGGAGAAAACTTCTATAAAAAGTTACCCCGAATCTCAAGCGGCGACGCACCGCGAGGGGATGGATGGCTGACGGGGTTCTATGAACAAATCAGTCGCTAGTGCGCTCCTCGCCAGGGTACCTGCAGACCCCCTGGCGAGTAATAAATCCTCTAAATCTGCTAACATTGGTAAAGGGGTCTCTGCCAAGGTGGACCCTTTAATTCCCCCATACTCGTGGGTACAAAAAATGGAAAAACAAAAAGCAGAAAAAACCAAAACCGCCAGCAACGGCAACGTAGAGGAGAGGAGGAACGATGCGGGGACAGAGTCTGACGCTGCATCGAGCAGCGTGGGAGGCTCAGAGAGCTCCCGACGCGTGGGGCCTGGGACGCGGAGACCAGTAAGTTCTTCCGTAAGCGGTCCAGGCGGGATGGCGACCAGGGGTCGTCAGCCGGTGAAGAGGAGGTTTCGGCCCGGAAAATCCCTACCAACAGGCGGGGCGGGCTGAGAGGCAAGGGGAGGGGGCTTTCTGACAATCAGAGGGCCGAACGAGCGGCAAAGCTTGCCGAGGAGGGGCGCCACCCGGGTGATACGGCTCGGGTATCAGGCGAAGAGACGGATGCGACTGGCGGCTCCGAGGTGGAGCGTAAGACCAGATTCGTAAAGGAGTTGGAGGCCGCGCTCAAGGTCGTGGCCTACAAGCAAAAGCCCTCCTCGAAGTTCAAGGCCATTTCCGCGGCCTCCGCCTCCATCATGGTGGCTGCGGAGGCCAACTTTGTTGGGGCCGAGCCTAATGCGGACGAGGTGGCGAAGCTGCGGGCGGACGTGGCCCGCCTGACGTCCGCCATGGAGACTCTCCAGAAGGAGAACGAGAAGCTCCGCGCAGACGTGGACAGTCTACGTGAGCCTGCCTCTCGTGCGGCGCCCCAGACGCAGCGCCCAAGCCAGCCCGTGCCGGTGGAGAACCAGGTTCTAAACCTGGTCCGGCAGGAGCTGGCTGCCTTCCAGCACCGGTTCTCCGTGCTGGAGGGCATCGTCCTGCGCCCCCCCTCCCCTAGGGGCAAACAAGACGGCGGCAAGGCCGGCAACGGTCTCGTACGCGGCGGCCACGGCTGCCGCATCCAGGCCGGGGCCGTCCAGCCAGCCCACGGGCGGGGCTGCAGTTGCCCCTCCTCCCCCCCTGAAAAGCCGGCTCCGGCAAAACCGGTACCGGCTGAACCGGTTCCGGCTAAGCCGGCGACGGGAAAGAGAGGCAAGGCGAAAGCGAAAAAGGGCAAGGCGGCAGCACAGGGGGTGGCTGCGCCAGCCCCAGTGCCTGCGGCGAATGTGCCAGCGGCCGCCGCCGCCACCGCCCCCCCAGCTCCCTACACCTCCCGCGGCTGAAGCCGGTTGGCAGGTGGTCGGGGACAAAAAGAAGGGGAAGAAGGCAGCAAAAAAGGCCAAAGAGCAGGAGCGGCAGCGTCAGTTCAGGGCGCGCAAGATCGCGACTAGGCTCCGCGCCCCGAAGACTGCAGCTGTAGTGATTACACTACAGCCGGACGCGGAAAAGAAGAGCGTTACCTACCGCAATCTGCTCGCGAAGGCGAAAGAGGCGGTGGATCTCGGGGAGCTCGGGATCACCGGGGGCCTCCAGCTCAAAGTCACCCAGACGGGGGCCCGTATGCTGGATATCCCCGTGGAATTCAGGGGCGCGACCGCGGACGCTCTGTCTGCGAAGCTCAGAGCGTCCCTGGACGCGGACGAGGCCCGAGTGTCTAGGCCCGTCAGATGCGCAGACCTGCGCATTATGGGCCTGGACAACTCGGTATCGGAGGAGGAGTTGGTGGCCGCCGTCGCCAGGTCCGGGGTGGGTGCACTACTGACCAGGTCAGGTCAGGCGCCATACGCCCGGACCAACAGGGTATGCATGCCGCCACGGTGTGCTGCCCTGTTACGGCGGCCAAAACCATAGTGGAGGGCCGAAGGCTTCTGGTGGGCTGGGTCTCAGCGCAGGTTAAGCTGCTGGAGCCCAGACCTCTGAGGTGCTACCGTTGTCTCGTGGGGCACCACGTATCAGTGAAATGCGCCTCGGAGGTTGACCGCAGTGGCCTTTGCTTCCACTGCTGTCAGCCTGGACACATATCGGCGACCTGCTGCGCCACGCCGCACTGTGATGCATGTGCGGCGACCGGCAAACCAGCCGATCACCGGGCCGGAAGCAGGGCCTGCGTGTCACCCGCCAAGGCCAAGGCCGCGGGTAGGGGAGGGCCCTCCGCCGCCACCGCCTCTGTGGCCACCACCGCAGCCGCAACTGCCGCCGCCGCCGCGACACCGACGCCCGCAGATGGGCGCCCCGTGGAGGAAGCTGAAATGGAATGCCTATAACAGCCCCATTAAGCTTCCTCCAGGCGAATATCAACCACTGCGCCTGCGCTCAGGATCTGTTGCTCCAGAGCATGGCGCAGTGGTCGATTAACATCGCTGCGGTCGCTGAGCCGTATTTTGTCTGGCCTAGGGAGGACTGGGTGACTGGGCTCTGGAGACAGGCCTGGTCGTCCTAAATCGGGGTTCTGTCCCCACGTGTGTGCGGATGCGGGGCGAGTCGGTGGTGGACATCTCGTTCGCTAGCCCCGCTCTGTCGCCGCTTGCCATTGACTGGCGTGTTATGGAGGGGGTGGAGACCTACTCTGACCACCGGTACATCCGGTTTGACGTCTCCAGCCAGCCCTCGAGCGCGACAGTCCAACAGGCCCCGAGTGGTCCGCGTTGGGCGCTGAAGCAGCTGGACCGGGAGCTCCTCCTGGAAGCCTCGATCGTGCAGGCCTGGGTGTCATTACCGGACAGGCCTGCCGACGTCAATGATGAGGCAGGGTGGTTCCAGGAGGCCATGTCCGAGATATGTGACGTGGCAATGCCCCGCGTCCGGCCAGGAAGCGCCTGGCGTCAGGTGTATTGGTGGTCGCGTGAGCTGACGTCTCTGGGCAAGGCGTGTGTCGCCGCGCGGTACCTGTACGCCAGGCATCGCAGGCTCCACATTCGTCCACCGAATGCGGCAGCCATTGAGGCGGAGCTGTACGAGGGATACAGAGCGGCGAAGACCGCCCTCCGGGAGGCTGTCCTGCGGGCCCGGGATCGGGTCCGTGAGGAGATGCTGGAGACTCTCGACAGAGATCCGTGGGGGCGCCCTTACAAGATGGTAAGGGATAAACTCCGCACCTGGGCCCCCCCGCTGATGCAGAGTCTCCAGCCTCAGCTCGTGGAGAACGTGGTGAGCGCTCTGTTCCCTGCGCGAGGGGAACATCCGCCCCCGCCCATGGCTCCGCCACCTGCGGTGCCGGAAGCGGACCACCAGGACGACGACGACGACATCCCGGAAGGGACCGGGGTAGACCTGAGAGTGGCGGTACGTAGGCTCAAGGCCAGGAATACCGCCCCAGGACCTCGGAGGCTCTTGGGCCCCGACTGGAGGGGCTCCTAAGCGCATGCTTGGAGAGAGGCCAATTCCCGCTTCGTTGGAAGACGGGGAAGCTGGTCCTCATTCGGAAGCCGGGGAGCCCTGCGGACTCTCCGTCCGCATACCGGCCCGTGGTAATGCTCGACGAGGTGGGCAAGCGCTTTGAAAGAGTAATTGCAAACCGCCTCGCCGAGCACCTTGCGGGGACGGGGCCGGATCTTGCGGAACACCAGTTTGGTTTCCGCAAGAGGCGCTCTACGGTGGACGCCATCATGCGCGTGAGAGCCCTCACGACGGGGGATGCAGTGGCCAGGGGGGGAGGGTTGTCTTGGCGGTGTCTCTCGACATTGCCAACGCCTTCAACTCCATGCCCTGAAGCTACATTAGGGAGGCACTCCAGTATCACCGGGTGCCGACCTATCTCCGTCGTATAGTCGGGGACTATCTGACGGACAGGGCCGTCATCTACCCCGGTCGCAACGGTGAGTGGAACCGGCGAGAGATGTTGTGCGGTGTCCCACAGGGTTCGGTTCTGGGGCCGCCCCTGTGGAACATCGGTTACGACTGGGTGCTGCGCGCCGACCTCCCTACCAGCATCAGCGTAGTTTGCTACGCTGACGACACGCTGGTACTGGCACAAGGGGGGTCGTACGAGGCGGCGGCGGAAACTATGACACGCGGGGTTGCGATAGTCGTAGAGAGGTTCCGGCAACTGGGTCTCGAGGTGGCTCTGCACAAGTCCGAGGCCATGCACTTCCATGGTCCTCGGAACAGGCCACCACCGGGATCCTCAGTGATGGTAGGAGGGGTATCCATCGGCGTCGAGTCGACGTTGAAGTACCTAGGACTCGTCCTCAACGGCCGATGGAACTTCGTTGAGCACTTTCGACGTTTGGCTCCCAAACTGGAACGGACCGGGGCTGCCTTCAGGCGGCTCCTGCCGAACCTGGGGGGGGCCAAACGTCTCCTGCCGGCGGCTCTACGCGGGGATCGTGCGGTCCATGGCCCTTTACGGGGCCCCGGTGTGGGCGCGTGGTTTGGCGCGGCTTGCCGTCCACCACTTGAACGCGCCCCAAAGGGTGGTCGCCGTGAAAATGGTTTGTGGCTACCGCATGATCTCCCGCGAGGCGGCGAGCCTCCTTGCCGGATTGCCGCCATAGGATCTGGAGGCAATAGTCCTCGCGCACCTGCACAAATGGCGCGCGGAGGCACTATGCCGGGGGGAAACCCCGCTGCCGCGGCAAGTTTTCGCGCAGCGGACAGACTTCCGGCATGATCTCATGGCGACATGGAAAGAGCGACTGTCGCAAACCCGTGCTGGTCACGCCACTATAGTGGCGATAAGACCCCTCTTTGAGGAGTGGCTTGAGAGACGCCACGGCGTCCTCACCTTCCGCCTGACGCAGGTCCTCACCGGACACGGTGTGTTCGGGAGGTTCCTGCACCGAATCGGGCGGGAGGAAACGCCCGGGTGCTCCCACTGCGAGGATCGACCGGAGAATACGGTGGAGCACACCGTGGAGGTGTGCCCTGCTTGGGCGGAGCACCGCCGTGTCCTTGTAGCGGCGATAGGCGGCGGCGACCTCTCGCGTCCGGCTCTGGTCCAAGCCATGGTCCGGAGCGAGACGGAATGGGATGCCGTCACCACCTTCTGCGAAGCAGTGATGCTAGCAAAGGAGGTGGCGGAGCGGGAGAAGGAGAGAGCAGCAGCTTTCCTTCCCAGCCACCGCGGGAGACGCCCCGGGCGTCGGGGGCTACGTCGTGGCCCCGGGCCACCGTAGGTGCGGGCCTGTGGACGGCGAGCAATGGGTAGCTCGCCGTCCGTCCGTCTAACGACGACAGGCCGTGTCGACGGCGCGTTTTGTTCCACTCGCGCTTCAAAGAGCTGTCAGCAGCGTGAAAGGGCCCGCAAGGGCCGACGCCTGCCGGGGCTGCGGGCTGTTCGAAAGAGATACCGCGGCTCCGGAACGTAAGGGCACTGAAGGAACACGGGTGGTTTTTAGTCAGTAAAAGTCTGACACTCCCTTCCGCTCCACCCAGAGCGAAAGGCGTCATTAGATGATTTTCCATCCGCAAAAAAAAAGGGGTAACAGTCCGCTTTAGGTGATGATGAAGATGAAGAAGATGATAATGAAGATCTAATAAATATGAGCTATTCGGCAATTGTTTTGATTGTCCATCGACCAAGATCAAGTACATTTCCTTTGTCGTTATAACTTAGAATATGTCTATATGTGTCTATGGTACCTACCTATATATCGTTGTAAAATGTCATATCAGAGTATTTTAAAAAGAGCTTCAAAAGCTGATTATTTCCATATCAAAGCTCTCGTCGTCACGGAACTCAAAAATATTTTACATATGAGACGTCTATACGGAAATGTACGTTTCAGAATACATGTAAATTCTTTAAAACGTGTTTTGGCTCAACTCTGTGTTTAAGAATATGGCAAGTTTTAAGTGTTAGTTCCAAGATAGATTGTACCGATTTTTTATTTCGTATTTGTGAAGTTTGGTAAATATAATCCATGTAAGTTAATCTCTTTAGACTTAGAGACTTTTTATAGTGTGTAATGCGGCAGTAAAATTTTAATTATATAAATATAAGTAAGGCTTAGACTCATGTATTTTTTTCCATCTTTGAAAAATAAATATAAAAAGGTAGAGTCAAAGTATTAGTAAGAATGGTTATTTTCTTCGAAGAAAATTGTTATTAGTGTTTCGATAACAATAGCCTCATCTTTTTTGTGTCTTTATGTTGTTCATGTTGTGGTAATTACAGTTCGAAATTACAGAGAGCTAGTAAGTTTAAATTATTAATATAAAAAAAATTATTTCTAGGATAACCTAAAATAATTAACTATCAGTTGTAAACATCGTTTATTACTGTATCTCGCTATAATTTTATTGAAACGATAGCAAAACCTGACCCGTAATCTGTGACCTGGATCTTGTAAAGTTCCTTTGACAGTTTTAGTCAAATAAACTCTACGCAAGGTATCGAAGGTTTATTATCAGACGATAACAATAACCGAGACGAGATCGTTCATTGCAAAGACATAAAATTGTTTAGTTCCTTTTGAGTTATTTAAACTTTTGTTCAGAGTTCCGTACCCTTGTTGACCGTTTCCCAAGCTCCTCTTTTAGGAACAGAGGAATGTATCGGTCTATGGTCCTTTTGAAATTTTATAAAAAATCAGGCTTCTGAGACAGTGATTTTTTTAAATTATAACGAAGTGAAACACGCACTTACAATGCACCTGAAGATTAATATCAACTGCAGCTAACGGAAAACTGTGTCAATTTTAAATAAATAAGGTCGTTGTAACTTCTGAAGATAAAGATGGAATTTCTCGTAGCCTGTTATTGTACTAACTTTCTATACTTACAGTTTAAAGTGGAACAGGAGTTCAAGCACTGCACCAGAAAATAAAAAAAAGAAATAGCTACTGACCAGTTCCTAGAAGCTGTTTTTTTAGGGTTCCGTAGCCAAATGGCGAAAAAAAGAACCCTTATGGATTCGTCATGTCTGTCTGTCCGTACGTATGTCACAGCCACTTTTTTCCGAAACTGTAAGAACTATGCTGTAGAATCTCGGTATGTACATGTATTCTGTGAACCTCATTAGATTTTCACACAAAAATAAAAAAAGACAATTAATTTTGGGGGTTCCCCATACTTAGAACTGAAACTGAATTTTTTTTTCATCAAAACCATACGTCTGGTATATCTATGGATAAAGATAAAGATAAAGATATTTATTTTGTAAAACATGAGTAAAAATATAAAGGTGTTAAAAACTTAAAACGAGCTACATGTTTTGCCATTTATGGCGTACGAAAATTATACTTCATATTTCATTAGTTATATAAGATTAAAAACTAACCCTACGGATTTAATTCTAGATGTGCAATTTCAATGGCATCTCCTAAGATTACATTAGAGAAATGTCACAATTCAATATTTAGAAAAAAAAATCAATCACTTAAGAAATCAGACAAGCTGTAATAACATTTGGCTATCAGATAATTTTTAAGATGTAGCTTAAAAAGTGTAGTAGGCAATTGTTTGATGGTTTTGGGGATTTTATTATTGGCACCAGACAGAAAATACTTTTATGCATCAATGCCGTTCTTGATCTAAATGCGCATAACCTGTTATTATCCCGGCGATTGCGAATTGTAACATCTGATAGTTTGTTAAACAATTTAGGGTTACTGTGAACGAAGTTTGCTATTTCATATATAAATAAGGAGGGCAAGCTTAAAATTTTGTACTCAATATAATATGGTCTGCAGCTATCAGTAATTTTAAGACCAAACATAGCCCTGATGCACCTTTTTTTGGACTTAAATATAATTTCTTTGGAAATTTCTTGGGACTTTAATATAATTGTTTGATGGTTTTGGGGATTTTATTATTGGCGCCAGACAGAAAATACTTTTATGCATCAATGTCGTTCTTGATCTAAATGCGCATAACCTGTTATTATCCCGGCGATTGTGAATTGTAACATCTAATAGTTTGTTAAACAATTTAGGGTTACTGTGAACGAAGTTTGCTATTTCATATATAAATAAGGAGGGAAAGCTTAAAATTTCAAAATTAATATAATATGGTCTGCAGCTATCAGTAATTTTAAGACCAAACATAGCCCTGATGCACCTTTTTTGGGACTTAAATATAATTTCCTTATTAGTACAATTTCCCCAGAATATGATGCCAAACCTCAAGATGGAATCAACAATACCGTGGTAAACCGTGAGTAGCGCATCGGTATTTACGGCGGATGCGAGTTTATAGTTTATAGAGTTTATGATAGGTCTTCGAAAACGATATTGAGATTTCTTTTATCATTTTTTTCTAAACTGAATAGTTTGTGCGAGAGATACTTCCAAAATGGTAAAATGTGTGTAACCCCTGTAACTTCTAAAATAAGATAATGATATAACTAAAAAAATATATATCACGTACATCACCTGTAATACTTCCACCAAAAATTGGTTTCAACGAGATCATAAATCGTAAAACACAATTTACCTTTCATTCAATCTACTCAAATATAAAAATAATAAAAATAAAAAATACACTCTTATTAAACATCGATCAAAGTTACAAAAAACTACAAGAACTTTTATATTATGTTACTTGCTGCTACGGAACCCTTCATGGGCGAGTCCGTCTCGCACTTGGCTGCTTTTTTGTTTTGCATGCTGTCACTTAGTTACACACCTATAGGTATCACTCAAATCTTATTTCTGAAAAATGGGTTTTGCAAACTCCCTTCTAAATATTTTTATATTGTGTAATTGTACACTCTTGTAAATACAGTAGTTTTATGACTTCTGTCTATGAGTATATACACTACAAAAATAAATAACCGCCAAATTACAATACAGTATACACAATTTATAATAAAACACAATTATAATAAATTATAATAATACACAATTTTTAACAGTGGTAGAGCCACACGGCAGCTTTTGCTGTCGCATGGATGGGCCGGCTCGAACCGGGGTGGTACCACGACCTCACAGAATACCAGCGTGAAGTAGAGGTTTACCTCTGCGTTTCGCTTGGTGAGTGCAGGTGGCCGGAGGCCCTTTTTACTGGAAATGAGGCATTCCATCTTAGTCCTCACGGGTTACAACGCATCTGCATTTTGATTAGCAAACGAGGATAGATGTAGATGTCTATGGGCCGCAGCAACCACTTACCATCAGGTGGACTGTGTGCTCGTTTGTCACCCATGTCCTATAAAAAAATACACATATTAGTCATGAGATCATATTAAATCTAAATATAAGTTATCTAACACCGTACCCATGACAAAATTTTTAATCTTTTATAAGTACCTCTAAAGAGAATGATATGTTATGTTGAAAAGAAAACTGCTATACAGCGTAAATAATAAAAATATTATATTATACAACTGATTAAAAACCAATGGCTCCTTGATAGAATCCACTACATACATAGTACAGCTAATAAGACTATAAGATCCTCGACATACCGTTATTAGCAAGCAAGTTATTTAGCAAGTTGTCGCCATTTAAGGATTCATGAAAACAACATTTAAAATATAGTTTTAGAAATATTAGACATTATTTTTAGCTTACACAATTATTTTAAGTTTGACTAATGATCATTGTGCACATATGTGCCTTCATATCCTATTTTTGTATTCATTCTAACCTATACAACCGATATTTAGTTACCGTATTCCTATATTTTGTCCCTACACTATTTACTTATTTTGCTGGCGCTATAATTTTTTGATAGAAAACATAATATATATGTTTACCGTAAATCTAATTTTGCACGTTCAATTCGCCATCTATCACCGTCAAAACTCAACTCTAATTCGAGTATAATATATTACATGTTAAATATATTTTTAATCTGTCATTAAATGTCACCATCATTCAGTAAAGTATATAAATACAATCTAGTCATCGAAAATAAAATTCTTTTTCTATATATTCATTTGCATTTCCGTTCAAAACCCAATTTTGAGCGCTTATCTTTAAAAGTTACTTATAAGACAATATCTGAAGTGTACAAGTTTCCTTGCACACCAAATAACACGTACAGCGCTACTAATTCATAAAGCTGTGTAATTTGTGTCATTTTTTACTTATAAGAACTACATAAGCGCTTATACAACCTTTATACAGCCAGAAAATACAGCCTCTAGTATAAAAACGAACTACGATTCCGTCACTGCTTTTAGCGGTTACTCCGTCATCTCTCAGAAGCCATTAAATTTTTCCGAAATTTTATACGCTGCTATACAGTTCATCAGATTGCGGCAAACTTTATCAAATTATTACTTGCATTTGTGCGAATGTTATAGGAATAGCACAATTAGCTTACAGTAGGTGACGCACGTGTCGTAGTGACTAATTTATTTGAATGTTGTATGTCATTCCGTTACCGTTACCATTAGAGCCTATTAAAGTCCACTGCTGAACATAAGCCTCCCTAATAGATTTCCTCATAGGAGGGGATTTGCAATAGCTTCCCACGCTTGGCAAGCTGGTTGGTAACCGCAGTTTTTTTATTTTATTTTTAGTTGTTATAAGGAAGACGCTGCTGCTCGCATATCATTTAACTTTAATTAATAATAAATTTAAATAAAAATTGTCATTCTTAATTAAACATTAAAAAAAAATTAAAAAGATATTTCCACAATTTTTTTTTCTGCTACAGCAACACGCTGGATACCAGCTAGTATATTATATAAATAAATATTTGTTTATTTGTTGGTTATCTATGCGTTTATGTATTTTTATCCGATTTCGATGAAATTTCGGTGAGTTGTGAACGAGCCCACGAAGACGAGTAAATTAATAATCAATATTTGTTACTTTGTTAGTCTTATATGGTTTCCTATACCATGTATCGATTACGATAAAACTTTTGTATTTTTTATAGAATAAAGGTACCAACGAGAAAAATACCCACCTGATGGTAAGTGGATGCTGTGGAACTCATAGAACTCATAGGAGCTACAACTAAAATAAAGCTGCAGAATGGCTTTTTTACGTAGAATCTATTTTGTGAGATGTAAGTACTGTTAGCCTATACAACTCATGCAGCTTCATCTGACACAGGGCTCGCGGTGTACAAGTCCACGAGCTATTCAAAAAAGGGAAAGGGAATGATGATGAGGATTACTAATAACCATGTTCACTCTGTTGATATTTTTCAGTTATCTAACCGCTGTCCAAGTGGGGCTGTGCGGACCCTCACCTCAACGGTCAACGGGATCAAGCGAGCTTCCACATAGAAGTTGTTGTGCGGACGGTCACGCTAAAACTCATTATTCATTTCGGATGTAGCGTGGTAGGTAGTAACCGTGTAGGTGCCAAGTTGACTGTCGTTATATCGCAGTACTGTACAAGCACTTGCTTGTACAGTAGGGCCACGATGGCTATCCGAGTATAGAACCAGAGTAAAAAACTTATCCAACTGCAGAGAGGTGTAAGACAGGGCAACGTTATATCCTCGAAACTCTTCACCGCTGCATTGGAAGACGTTTGAAGGTACTGGACTGGAATGGGTACGGTATTAATATCAATGGCGAGTTCATCACTCACCTTCGATTTGCTGACGATATAATACTTATGGCAGAATCGCTGGAGGACTTAAGTACTATGCTCAATGACTTCAATAGTGTCTCCCAACGGATAGGTCTTAAGATGAACATGGACAAAACAAAGATCATGTTTAATGTCCATGTCACACCTATGCCGGTAGTTGTTGGGAGCACTAAGCTCGAAGTTGTTGACGAGTATATTTACCTGGGACAAATAGTCCGACTAGGTAAGTCCAACTTCGACCGATAGGTCAATCGATGAATTCAACTCGGTTGAGCAGCGTTCGGGAAATTACGGCACATCTTTTCATCAGGTATACCTCAAAACTTAAAAACGAAACTGTATAACCATTGCGTGTTGCCAGTGATGACCTATGGAACTGAGACGTGGTCCTTCACTGCTGGCCGGATGAGGAAGCACAAGGTCACTCAGCGAGCTATGGAGAGGGCTATGCTCGGAGTTTCCCTGCGTGATAAACTTAGAAATGAGGATATCCGCAGTAGAACCAGAGTGACTGACATAGCCCAACGGATTAGTAAGCTGAAGTGGGAACGGGCCGGCCATATAGCTCGAAAAACCGACAACCGATGGGGAAAAAAGGTTCGCGAGTGGCGGCCTTGTACCGGCGGACGAAGTGTAGGGCGTTTCCCCGATAGATGTAGTGACGACCTGGTAAGACATGCAGGAAGTCGATCGATGCAGGTTGCTCAGGACCGTGCTTTGTAGCAATCCTTGGGCTATTTTCAGCAGTGGACTTGTGAAGGGCTGTAATGATGATGATGATGATGAACTGTTTGTTATTTACACTGCCTCTTCTATCAACAAAAAATATTATTGTACTATTTAGGAAAAGAATTAGTAACTATAATTTTTTTTAGAATGTCACTAAAAGATACTCCAGGCATGCAGCAATTCATAATTTTTTGTCTCTTTAAAGAGTTATTTAAAGTCATGCCTACATTTTGGCCATGTCATAGCTATACTCATTTATATTATTTCGTTAATATTTGATTTAGTTTTCATTTTAATCTCCTCTGCTATGGCACTATCGTAGAGTTTTGGAGGTGGTGTAATATTATCAGCACACACCGACTCTGATGAAGCTAATATTGAACGCTGACACTCACGTTGATGTTTCACTAAGGAGTCAAAATGCTCCTCATTATATTTACATGACTTTACCAAATTATCTATAGCCAGTGTTCGTTCCTTTATTTCGCTTTGGCCTGATATATATTAATTGGACACATTTTGAAGGGAGTTAGTAAGTGATAAAATTTCTGCCTTAAGGCACTTTACGTCAGTCTCATAGCATATTTTTATGTTAGCCACCTCAATTGAATACAACTTAAGTTCATATAATTATCAATGCTTGCTTTTCTTTACATATATTAACATAATTTTTGGTATTGCTCTTATTTTTAAGTCATAAGTCTCATTCAACTGTAACTTCAATGCAGCAATAAACCTGAGAGTTTCCTCATATTTCTTGTTGCATTGGTGAAATTCATTAACCGTTCCCTGTAGCTGATCTCTTTCTTTAATAACACTTGTCATCTGTACGTAACTTAACCATATCACATTTTAATTGTGTATTTTTGGAAATTGTGCTACTTATTTCTTTTTTATTATCATCCCTTTCTTTAAGCAACAGTTCACACTGCTCCTTGAATGCCTTAAGTTCTTGGAGCGTAAGCTGGAATTGGTTCTCCATCTGGCGCATCGTGGCGTTGCGAGTATTAATTTTACTATTTATTACAAATAATAAAAGAAAACAAAGATAAAAAACAGAAGGAGCAGAGTAAGCTACAGTCGAGTTGTTGTTTTGCATGCCTTAAGCGCAAAGCGCGTAAAATGTTCTACTATGGCTTAAAAATCAAGATTCCAACGTTTTTTCGCATGAAATCGTATCTATCAATTATACTGTACAATCAAAATAAATCATTTATATAAATGATTTAAAATGCACATAGTCAGAAAGCAAAGTTATTTTTTTAAATCGATTAATTGCTATTTTTACATAAAAATGTGTTTTTAGAAGTGCACTTGATAAATCCACACCATAAACCGTGTAGATTTATCAAGTGCGCGTAGAGGGGTAAACACGTTAACTTTTGAAAATATAAATTTTTCAACTCAAACTATTTTTCAATCCCTTTATCCTTTCCTTTTTTATTCCTTTATACAATATATTTATATATGGGAAGTCATGGAATATAATAGGCAGTTTAATTTTGTTTTGTTTAGTTATAATTAATTTTTTTCTCGCTTAGAAACCTCGAAATTTTCGGTGTTTTGAGCAGCCTTGTAATAATTTATTTTTTTAAATAGACCGCCTCACTCACTCACTTTGGCCTGAGCCGCGTGAGTGGATACTATATCGGTTGTTTGCAGCGGCTCATGCTCAGAACGATCGCTGTACAAATACAAAATATTCGACAAACCAAATTTGATACATACTTGATTATTATTATAATCACAGACTTTTATTACAATATTTTAAAAGCAGAGAATAAATAATAGTACGAAGTACTAAAATTAAGTAGGATATATCTATAAATATACTTAAATACGTCTTGGACTTTATGAATAATGATATGATGATCAATATGAGCATGCATATGAGCATGAGCGTGCACTTTTGGAATTTATAACTTTTTTAATTGAAGTTTGACATACAATTATTGAAAATTTGGTAGTATAATAATAAGATGATTAATGCAAAATTGTGTGTATTTAAACTACTTTAAAAAAATTACGTATAATCATGTTATACATAATTTTTTAAAAGCGCTTAGGGCATGCACAATTAGATTTACCAATATTTTTTTTATTTACAAACCTCAAATCAAATTATCGTTAGAATAATTCGAAAAGAAACCCGCAAAGAATGTAGTAATTCGAGATATAAAATAAGAATTAAAACGGTTTTAGTATACCTATATATTTAAATCTCTTTAATTTTAAACAATGTTCGTTACTTGTCACTTTTTGTTCCAATATTAAAATGTAGTTATAATATTTATGTACCAACTTTATTCCAACCTGTCACTTTTATTTAGGCATCCGTCTATTTCATTAGTTACCAATCTAAATCTCTGTGTAGAAGTTAAGGCAATAATGCAGACAATGACCAAACTGCTGGAATAAAATGCGCTATTTAACTTAATTGTCGCCGTAATTGCATAACTCTCACACATGAGATGAGAATGGAACTCAGTTTAGTTTAATATCAAACACGATTGACAAAAATGATTTAAACCCATTCAATTACCCGATTGTTCCGCAGGCGTTGCCGAGCACGAAATAATTAAACGCCGCATTGTGAGCGAATGGTAAGTAGCTATTGCAGTCCCTAGAACCGGGGACTCTTTTTCCGAATAATATAAAGGGTTGTTTATTAATAACCGGTCAAATATGCAGTGAAGGCTTAGAATAAGTAATATAGACAAATGGTGAAGATAAATTAATAAAGATAATCTCAAACATTCTTTCCTTTTTATCTTTTAAGTATAAATGTCATGGTAATGCATTATTTAAACTGATTATTATCTTTCATAAACATCTAATGCCTACTATTTTACTATGCACGCATTCATAAGAGTCGATCAATCGGCAAAAACATTTTGAATTGAATTGGACACAGAGAAGCGCGCGTACGCGTAGTTGTTGCCCATAAATTACATTCAATTTGGGATACTTTCAAACAAAAGTAGAAGCTTTATATACTTGTATTTTTAAAAACTGCGATAACGGTATATCATTATATCGTTATAAATATTTGAACTTAAGTTTAAAATAAGCTCTTCGAAAAATAACCCACTAGAGATCTAGTATAGTTACAGGCTGTGAGACATTCCATCTTAGTTATCAGAGGTGACAACGCATCTGTAGTCATCTTTTTTGAAATTGGTGCTGGTGTCTATAGACTGCAATAGCTAAGTATTGGGTTGGACTCATCGATCACTGATAAAAAAAACTAGACACACAATCAGTGATAAAAAAAACGTACTCTTACCGAATGAGTATCCATTTGGGTGCGTTTTTAATTTGTACGTAGCTTTGTGAATACAACTTTAGGCAATGCATTTAAGGTTGAATTTACATTAATGTATTTTTATGTCAACTAGAATTACATCAAAACAACTGGAGACATATTTTAGAGAACTTTTGCATGGGATTGTGTATCTAGTTTTTTATTAGTGATCGATGGGTGGACTGTATGTTTTTTTATCACTTCAGTTTTATAAAAAAAAAATCAAAGATATGTTGAAATTTTCCTTTAACAATTCTATATTAAAACTGTCAGTATTACATATTTTTCTAAAGACAGCCTTGTAACGAAGAAAATCTAGTTTAGGAACCGCCTCCAAACCTTAAAAAAGGCGCTGATCGATAATATTTTGTGCGGCTCCAATTATTAGAGCCGGAGCCCCATTACATCTCATATCAAGTTTCCAAGCGAGTTTTGACCGAACTACTATTACTGATACAATAATATATCACTAAAGATAGAAACCTTGTTAGCTGGAAGGTTTTTTTATAAATTCTCACTAATTTGTTTTAGAATCTTACTTTACGTCTCTAATCTACTGTCCTATGTATAAGCTCTGCTGTGATTCAAGACTTTTTGACAGAATTAGAATAATTTTTGATTTTCTAGAAAGAAACAACGTTTTTTATAGAATATTGGTGACAAACGAGCACAGTTCATCAGCGTACCTAGTGTGAGTTTTTTTACGTGTTCAATCCCACGAAAGTTGACTACGATTTGTATGGATGATAAAATCAGCGCCAATTAGTGACAATAATCGGAATCACATTTCATGAGTGCGAGTTCATTAAGTCGTCAATATCGATCATTGAGCATGTCGTCGATATCGCATTCGACAATGAGAACGCGTTAACGCTCGTGATTGGATGTTTCAAATTTTTTGCGAGTGCGAGCGGCATTTGTCATTGTTCGAGACGTAACTTATGTACACTTTACGCCTTCGCGAACAAAAAAGTTTTCACATAGCTTTTTCCAGTGAGATAGTAGAGTGAAAATAATTGTTCAATAGTTAATAATATTTCGTTATGTGTGAACGATAGTAATTAAGGTAAGATTTTTTTGCTTGAATGATGTTTGCAGCCGCTATTAATGACTATAACTAATAATAATAGATGAGTGCTATTATAACGATAGCGTTGAAGCAAATGCTCGTGCATGTTTAAGTCCATTGTTACACCTCGATGACAGACAATCTAAGGATTCATAAATTAAATAAAAATGTTATTCTTAATTTGGATAGTTTATCTCACAACGTGAATGCGCTACCAACACAATAACAGAATGAATGAACGCCATTCTCAGTGAGCAAACGCGAATCGAAGGGTTAGCTTTGATTGTAAATCACACTCGTTTGTCTTCGCTGATCGATACCAATGACTTTAACTCGGTTAACGCGGCGGTGAAGTCATCCGAATAATTTTGTGAAACTTGCACCAGACACTCTGATGATGAGTGGATGCTGTGGCCCATAGACATCTACGTCTATTCTCGATTAAGAATCAAACTGCAGATACTTTGTTAACCCTGAAGACTAGGATGGAATGCCACGATTCCATTAAAAAGGATCTCCGGTTAACTACACACCCCACACGAAACACAGCAGCGCTAAGCTGCTATTTTACGCTGATATTTTGTCAGAGCGTGGTCCTTCCGCGGTCGAGCCAACCCATCCGTGCTACAACTATATCAGTAATATAACTGCAGCATGGTTCTACCACGTCAAAAAATCAATAATACCAATAATTAATAATTTTTGTTGCCTATACTCATTGTAAAAAGAAATATATTATTAATACAAATTTATCCTATTCAAATTATAAACTCGATAACAAGAAATAGATTTACCTCTACCGGACTAAAGTAGTTATAAATTTACAATCATTATGCAAATTGTAGCTTGAATAAACAAACAAACATAAAAGCAGTTAAATCATAGCCAATAGTGTACTCTTGATCTTACTTCGTTGAAATTCAGCACGACAATCTCAGAGCCAGTTTGCGCGCTGTTCAAATACGAATTTGCATAACAAAGTCACCGTTTCATGCCCGGCTCACACACTATAACACAATCGATTCGTGCGAGAATTAATTCGAGCTATTCATTCGAAAATATCGATAATATGGTTAGTTAACGGAATGACACTGATAAGATTTTGTAGCACCATATCATTACAATAATACACTATCAAAAGTTCACTTGCCATAGTTGTCCCGCTTCAAAAGTAGGTTGGCAATAACAGTTTTTTTTTAGCTGTTATCGAGAAGATGCCGCTTCTCATCGCCTAGTTCACTTTCTCTCTGTCACCTCTAACATCTCGTGGGTGTCGTAAGAGGCGACAGAGGAAAACATATCAAGAGAAGTGTAGCAGTGTTTCGTAATTACTGATTCTAAGAGAACATTTAAGGAGCAATTAGTTGGCATACAGTTTAATTAAAAGAGTAGATATTTTATAGCAAAATCATATTTTCGAATTTTATTTTAAATTAATTATTAAATAACTAATAGTAATAGACGTGGAGCAATTATGGATTCTAAAAGAACATTTAAGGACGCATTAATTGGCATACAGTTTAATCAAAAAAATATTCTGAGCTAACTTCCTTCCGGTGGATGTAACGATAGCGGTTCCGGCACTATAAATAACAGATATTTTCTTATAATCGTTTTCATATAAAAAGTTGATCTTTTATACTACTTGTACAGTATTATATTAAAAATTACGAGTTCCATGCAAATAACATTTTTCTTTATCAATGAAGTTTTATGTGTTCTTCTACAGTTTATATTACTTTCTTCAGGAACAATGCTACAAACTTTACGCATTTTCTTACTGAAATTATACGGTTGTATCTTTCCGAGACAAGAATTTTCAAGTACCCAAATCATTCTTAAGATTTATAAAGGACAAAAGAGGTAGTCGATCTGTTATGCCCTTTTATGTTATGAAAAATGTATTCTTGAAATATCTACTTTGTTCGCTAAGCTCTTTCTATTCATGTTATCCTCATTTAGATAAAACGATTAATTACAAATTGGCGTGGGTTCCGATATTATTTCGGTGTTTTTTTCAAAGCACTTTTGTATTGATATTATTTCATTGATCCATGCTATAATTTTAATCGAATTGATTTTTTTTAATATGAGTGATTAACGAACACATAATTCACCTACTGATTAATAATAAACATATGCTTGATTAATAATCAAAATGTAGACGCGTTGTAAGCACTGAAGACTATGATGACATCTTTTTTTAGGGTTCCGTAGCCAAATGGCAAAAAACGGAACCCTTATGGATTCGTCATGCCTGTCCGTCTGTCCGTCCGTATGTAACAGCCACTTTTTCCCGCAACTATAAGAACTATGCTGTTGAAACATGGTGAGTAGATGTATTCTGTAAACCGCGTTAAGATTTTCACACAAAAATAGAAAAATAAAATAATAAATTTTGGGGGTTTCCCTTACTTAGAAATGAAACTCAAATTTTTTTTTTCATCAAAACCATATGTGTGGGGTAGGTCTTCAAAAATGATATTGAGGTTACTATTATTATTTTTTTCTAAACTGAATAGTTTACGCCAGAGACACTTCCAAATTGGTAAAATGTGTCCCCCCCCCCCCCCCTGTAACTTCGAAAATAGGAGAATGATAAAACTAAAAAAAAATATGATGTACATTACCATGTAAACTTCCACCGAATATTGATTTGAACGAGATCTAGTAAGTAGTTTTTTTTTAATGCGTCATAAATCGTAAACCGCAATTAACCTTTTATTCAATCTACTCAAATTTAAAAACAAAAAAAAATACACTATTATTAAAACATCGATCAAAGTTACAACGAACTATAAGACCTTTTATATTATGTTACTTGCTGCTAAGGATCCCTCATGGGCGAGTCCGACTCGCACTGGGCCGTTTTTTTCTAACTTGTTTAATCTAATCTAATCTGTATTTGCTTCACATTTTTACAGCAGCCTATCAATTGGCTTTAGTACTGTTTTAATTTCTTGACAGAGGCTGCTAAAACTTCAAGATTATATATTTTTATCATTAAATAATTTTTGAAATTTAAAATTATTAATTTTAATTATTAATTCATAAATTATATCTACAAATTTTTGTTGTTATAAATGAATGCATTTTTTTTGCGTGTAAAATTTAACCTTGTGTGGATTGGAATTTGTGTATGCCACAAGTTTTTGAAATAAATGATTGAATTAAAAATATTGAAAGAGTTTTGTTAAATTTCCAATATGAATCTACAAACTTTTGTCTGATATTATATCCGATTTTTTATTGTTCTTCTTCATCAGCCTATATAAGTCCACAGCTGGACATGAGCTCCGTCTACTGTAGTGAAGATTTACCTTAATCACGATTGACAGGTATCCTTGAAATATTTTATTCCTCAGACATACAGATTGACTACGATGTTTGCTTTCACCGGCGAGCATGTAGTAAATCAGCACTCAATAATACATTTGACAATTCCATTATACGTGGTAGAGCCATGCTGCAGCTATATTAGTGGTATAGTTGTAGCACGAATGGGTCGGCACGACCAGGGAAGGACCACACTCTCAAAGAATACCAGCGTAAAATGGCAGCTTAACACTGCTGTGTTTCGTATGGTGAGTGTAGAGAAGGTCTCCGGCTTTTTTACTGGAAAAGAGGCATTCCATTCTAGTCCTCACGGGTGACAACGCATCTGCATTTTGATTCGCAAACGAGGATAAAATAAATGTAGATGTCTATGGGCCACAGCAACCACTTACCATCAGGTGGACTGTGTGTTCGTTTGTCACCCTATCCTATAAAAAAAATTCATCGGTGCCGGCGGGAATCAAGTCCGGGAGTTCTTGCGTACTGTGAAATTTACAGCGAATGCTTAACTCCTGAGCTACTATGGCTTTTACAGAGCAGTTCAAACTAAAACAATGTAATAAATATATCCAATTTATGACTAATTATTGATAGTAAAAACCAGGTCGAGATTATCTACACCTACTAATAGAACGTTGATTCTATCCTTATTGAAAAGTAACATTTTTCTATTGTCAACGGACCGCTTATAAAGGTGACCCAATCCTATCTTTTCAAAATAGTTCGAGTAGCCACAGTCAACGGAATTTGAACTTAAATTTTTTCAGTCTGATGTTTCACGAAGATTACATTTGGGTGATTTGTGGCCGGTTTTGTTCTTCATATTCATTAATGAAATACCTTCTCATTTCCTCGATTGTATTCTATTATATTATTTCTATTCGCCAACGACTTATTGTAGTCCAGTCAAATTAGCGATCAACCTCGGAATGAGAGATAAACAGCTGAATTTTCGTATATACCTTCATTTTGGCGTTTCAAAAGTTGACTCAAAAATCCTAGAAAAATTCGTGTCTGTGTCTTAAGTTATTCAAAGCCTATGGAAAAAAAAACAGTTTTCAGTTCGCGATTATCTGGGTTTCTAATGCTCCAACGATGTTAATATCAATTATAAAAATTGTAGACAATGAAATTTGCGAAAAATTTTATTTGAAACTTTTTTTTCATGCTCTTAAACTTTTTTGCTATAAAGGGCGGTGACCGCGCAGCACTCAGCCATATGTTCTGTAATGCGTAAATATCTTTGAATAAAACCTTTTATTTTTGAATAATTTGTATTATTTATCAGTAAATACATTGTATTTAATAACATATTACATATTTTTATTATATTAATTTAATAATACTTACCTACTTTGTGTAATTTAAAATTCAGTTAAGTTAAATGATTAATGTCATATATTATAATTTATTGAAGATAGACATTGAGTAGAAAACTAATTAAGTATTTTATCTTTAAAATGTGTAAATTTTTAAATACTTGTTTTTCTATCATGATCATAACTGGGAAGACGGTTGCCTGTAATACGACTTTTTTATATGACATTTATACCTGGAATGAGAAATCAGGTCTTTTTAGTGACCGCTTTCTATTTATTCTGTAACAGAAATTCCCGAACTCCTGTTTAACGATGATGATGAAGTAGAAGAAAATCGATACTTTTGTTATTTAAATTGTTCAATATTTATAGATTTTTTCTCCAGTACAATTTAAATCGTAAGAAATGTACAGCGGCTGAATAAAGGTAATATTAAAATATATTAACTCGTTATACTCCTACGTATAATTTACTTTGAACGAATTAATATAACCTTAAGATATATAATAAGTATATTATAGTATCTAGTATCTAAATACTTACACATTTTAAAGGTAAAATATTTAATTAATTTTGTACTCATAATCTACCTACATTAATTATTTAACTTAATTGAATTTTTAATTACACAAAGTAGGTAAGTATCATTAAATTAATATATTGAAATATGTAAAATGTTATTAAATACAATGTATTTACTAATACATAAAACAAATATTATTCAAAATTCAAGGTAATATTCAAATATATTTACGCATTACAGAACATATGGCTGAGTGCTGCGCGCTCACCGACCTCTATTGCAAAAAAGTTTAAGAGCATGAAAAAACATACATATATGTACTGTGAAGCACCCGAAACATCGGGAATTAAAAAGTTAAATTAAACGCGATAAAATCCGTAAAAATTAGTTTCATATCTTAATAATTTTATTAAATACAATGTACTCGTATTAACTGATAGATAATACAAATTATTCAAAATTAAGAACTTCACCGCACGCAGACCCCACGGATCGATAGTTTCTATTGCAAATGGCATAAATATGAAGTTATCTTTCAGACATGAATGATCATCTCATTTTAAATTAGAAGCTATTCTTCATCACGTTATTATCCACGGAGCTCATTAGTAGAAGATGACGCAAAAAAAGCACCAATAGGAACAACCTTTTTAACAGTGGTAGAGCCACACGGCAGCTTTTGCTGTGGCACGAATGGGCCGGCTCGAACCGGGGTGGTACCACGACCTCACAGAAAACCAGCGTGAAGTAGAGGTTTATCTCTGCGTTTCGTTTGGTGAGTGCAGGTGGCCGGAGGCCCTTTTTACTGGAAATGAGGCATTCCATCTTAGTCCTCACGGGTGACATTGCATCTACATTTTGATTTGTAATAGAGGATAGACGTAGATGTCTATGGACCGCAGCAACCACTTACCATCAGGTGGACTGTGTGCTCGTTTGTCACCCTTATCATATAAAAAAAGGAAAAAAATATGTTGCTCTCACAGGCCTCCTTTCATTTTTTCAACCGATTTCAAAAAGAAGGATGTACTCTATTGTACTGTATGTTCTTTTTTATGTGTGTTACCTCATAATTTTCAGGTCATAATATTTAGGTCGAATAATTTCGATGATTTTTTTAAATTGAGAGCTGGTGCTTTACATGTGGTATATAAATTTGATCAACGTCTGATCAATAGTTTTTGAGTTAACCTTAGATAATAATTTATATTGAAGTCGTTTATAAAAAAAATTACCACTTGTTATAATAAGTATATATAAGTACTCGGATACCTAGACGTGCATGTATGAAGAAGATAATGAATCTGAAAGAAGCGAAAGAGGTATGTAAGGATCGTGACACTTGGCGATCTGTTCTCTCTGGCTACCCCGTCAGGGATTGTGCGTGAAGATTAATAAGTTAAGAACCACTTGTTATAGAATAAGGGTGACAACAGTCCACCTGATGGTGTGTGCAGTTGCCCATATACACCTTCGTTAATCCTCAATAACTCCAAATGCAGATGCGTTGCCACCCGTGAGGACTAAGATGGAACGCCTCGATTCCAGTAGAAAGGGTCTCCGGTTCTCTATACTCACCATACGAAACATCTATTTTCTGTATCAAAACTGTATGAGTGTAAGTTGCTGAACAAATGCATGTCTATATCTATGTCTTTATCTAAAATAGCAGGTCAATCCCCATTGACTCATACAGTTTTGATACAGAATATAAAATGATACATTAAACATCAAAGATAAAAATAAATAAGAGAAAACAGGCACAAAATGATCCAATTGCATAAATGAAGTCATGCTTAAAAGGACACTGACTCAGCATAATGCAACGCTAGTATTTTGTGAGGTCGTAATCCTACCCCGGTCAAGCCGATCCTTTCGTTCTGCTACCATAATTAGCTGCTGCAGAATGGCTCTACCACGTTAAGATTTTTACATAAAGATCAGTTCTAGGTTTTAGGGCAAGTCAATGTCCGCCGCGCTGCCCCAATGTCTGTTCGCAGATATGAAGGTTTTCTCACGATGTATTCCTTCAACGCCGCCGTAAATCAGGTTTTAAAATTGTAATTAATAATTAAATTAGGATGAGGAGGACGACAAGGTTTGAACCAGGTTTGCGCGGGTGCTGTGAATTTACAACGAGCGCTCAGCCCCTGAACTTTCACGGCTCTGAACGTGAATTAATCGAACATTAACCAACTTGCAATATATTTAATTTACATATTGATTTTTTTTAATCAAAACCAACATTAAAACCGTCCATTTTAACACTGTGCTCAGAAATATATACAAATAAATAAAAGTGAAGTGTCTGTTTGTAATGTCAAAATAACAGCTTTTTACTAAATGCATATGAATGTATATACGGCAATTATAACAAAAAAGACATTTTTGAAACTTTTGTTTGTCTGTCTGTTTGTCTGTCTATCTGTCTGTCTGTCTGTTTTTTCCGGCTAATCTTCGAAACGGCTGGACCGATTTCGACGGGACTTTCACTGGCAGATAGCTGATGTTATAAGAAGAGACTTAGGCTACTTATATTTAGAAAAAGAATTAAGGTTCCGCGCGACATAATTAAAACCCTAAATTACACTCGGGCGAAGTCGCGGGGTACAGCTAGTATGCAATAATTTCACCTTCACTTTAAAGCGCTCAATCAACCTAGCAACATTGAAAGAACCGAGTTCCAATAATTTATGTTCACAATGGCGCCACAATGCGATTATATGCAATGTAAAGGTTGGTTAAAACCAATTAGGTAATTATTCATGTTAACAGCGCTGTTAAACATATTATAAATGTAAAACATAATTGCCTATTAAAGTGTTACCACGCTTAGAAGGTTCGCCGACAACCGCAGTTTTTTTTAAATTTTCTACTTGTTATTAGGAAGACGCTATTATCTCGTCTGTTACGACATCCATGGGATGACATGCGGTAGTGGATATGCTTACACCGCCATTACACGTTTTTTTTTAAATTCAATATAGATCATTAATAATAACTATTAAAAGTTACTCTTTTGTTTAATTAACACTAGTTCGGAAAAAAAACCTCTGTCCTGGGAAGAACTAGTAAGAAACCCAGCGGGCCTTTTTTAAAAATAATAGCTTACAATCATGTTTGTTACACAATTAAAAACACAAAACAAATTAGAAATAGCTTGGTAGCTATCATATTCCCAGGGGTTATTATTATACATAAACTCTTTAATATTATAGATACTCTTTTTATGCAAACTTAGTTTAATAAAGTTTTTGAACTTTGAGCAGGTCAAATTTTGTATATTTTCTGGGATTTTGTTGTAAAAGCGTCTACATCGAGCCCCAAGATTGAACTACTAACTCGATGGAATCGAGTAACTGGTACTACCCAGCTTGTGTCTGTTCCTAGTATTTACAGAATGAATATCGCTTATTTTTGCGTACGCACATTACATTTTTATAAATGTATTGAGAGGCCAAAGTTAATAGATTATTTTTTTTATATTTTTGTCACAGCGACTCCTTTAGGCTTTAAATCATAAATTGCTTTTATGGTACTCTTCTGTAAAACAAATATAATTTCAGTGTCAGCCGCGTATCCCCATAGCAAAATACCATACAAAATTTTGCTACGGCGGTAGTTAAAGTAAACTAGTCTAGCTGTTTCTACAAATTTAAACGTAAATTTTATTCAACCTTTTACCATGATTGCTTATAAGACTAAACTAAAGCTCAAGTGTGAGTGAATGCGAACGTGTGGAAAGGAAAGATTTAAGAAAGGATGGAAGAAAAATGTGGTTAATGTACAGACAATATCTCTGGTCGACATCTTGCATTATTGGTGTCGAGAATTATATGCTATACCAGTGACAGACGTTCCCGTATTTCTGTTCAGTATCGTTGTCATGGTTATTATGCTCCTCATAATCTTCGGTTTCATCCTCACTATCTTCTTGTTGAAATATTTCTTATATCTGTCGGTATAGTCAATAGCGTAAAAGTTCCTGCAAATTTAACCAAAAAACATGTTTATGCTGCATAATTTGCATTTGTTACACTTGCCTTACTGTCACACTTGCCTAGGGTGACCATTTATACTTTGTAACAAGATGAGGGATATAAAATCGACAGAAGCGATTGTGATGGCCTAAGATGTTTGCAATATCAAGTAGTTAAATGTTCTAACTTATGATAAATTCATTCATTTACTAGTCAGGGCACACTGAAGGAAAAGTGTGTGAAGACACTACAGTGCAGTCACAAAATAAAGCATTTTTGGAGGGTTTGTCGACGCGTGCCAAGAATCCTACTTCCAAAGGCAACCGGCTAGTTATTTTACATAAAGAAGGTGAAAAAGGGTTCGTGCCAGAATCATTATTGATATTTGAATGCAAAGGTTTAGGCGATTATCATGAATAGATGAATGCAGTCAAATTCAATAATTGGTTTCAAGCAATGAAAATGAAATGAAATGCACCTTTAAAAATAATTTAACAGTGATTCTCACACTAGGCTCGCAGACCTGTACCGTGAGAGCCATATACCCATAACACGACACTAAAACACGATATCATCCGGTGGGAGACGTAAAAGGCGACAGAGGAAAACTGAACAAGAGTTTTACAGCTGCATCTTCCTGATAATTAATCAAAATAAATTACCCGCCAAGCATGGCAAGTATGAAAAATAACCCCCATAGAAGTAATTTTAGGGGGAAGGTAACAGCTGTCAACTTTTGATGGGTCCGAAAAAATGAATCAATAAAATCAATAAAATGAGGCTTTTTAAAATTCGCTCCGAGGGAATAAGTCAATATTCTCTGCAACCAAATTGAGTGTATGTAAAGTGTGTTGTGTTTAAGTCGTTTTGAACAATAAGTTGATACTAGCGTGGGGCAGCGTGAACAGATGCCATAGGCACTAAGGGCGTTCGTACTCACTTGCCGTAAGTAGTCTCTCATACTAACACGTGCACGTGTACGGGGTACTGCAAACAAAATATAACATTGTAATTTTATATCCCAGGAGTAATTTTTATTTATATATTCAGTAGATGTTCAGCATTGAACTTGTAAAGAGGTGTATTGATTTTGAAGATGATTATGAAGTGACAAATGAAGTGCGTAGTTGCGCCATTGCAGGTCCTGTACATGTGGCACTGTAGTCATTTTCAAATAAAGAAGACCTTATAATATGCGTGGTCACCTCTGAGGAATAAGATGGGAGGCTTCACAACTGGGTGTACTGCTGTTTGAGATATAAATACCTACGGAAGAGATTGGATAATTACTAAAACAGACTTCTAATTAGAAAGGGGGCCCTATTCATCGTCAAACTATACTGTGTGGTAAAATCTAGCTTCTTAATAGAAGCAAAAGTGATAAAAAACTTAGTTCATCTGATGGTAGCTGGATACTATGACCCAAAAACGTCTTTTACTATCCTCGCTCCATAAACATCTATATCTATTCTCGCATAGAAATTAAAATGCATTTCTTTGTATCCATTGAAAACTAAGATGGATGCCATGTAATCAGTAGAAAAAGGTCTCCGGTTTTCGTTCATTCACCGCACGAAACACAGGAATATTATGCTGCTATTCAAAGCTGGTAAGCTGTGCCAGCGTGGTACTCAGAATACCTTGCCCGATCGAGTCCACCTTTTGGTGTTGCATGGTCTTTATACGACGCAGTGTCTTAAGTAACAAATATTTCATTAAAATAAATTTAAAAATAAATGTTGTATATTTCACAATATATATTTAAAATTTCAAAATATTGTTTAATTCAAAACTCATTTTATTAAATTTTATTAAAATCATTTTTGATAGATTTATTCTAGAGTTAATTTCAGATTAATAAAGAAAGGAAGAAGAACCACTGCGAACGTTTCAAGTGACTGCAAACCAAGCAAAAACCATACTCAACTTTTCACTCACGTACACATATGCATTTAAATTCATTTCCAACCAACAACAAGGTTTAGAGCATATGTGTGCGTCCAACAATGGAATTTTGCGGTCTGATAAAGAAAAAAAAAGAAAGATGTGTGCGTTATTGCGTGTCAAGAAGTGGAGTATGATTTCGGCATCACATGAAATGTACGCAGCGCTCCTTCTATCTTTATTTGTTGGTCTGAGAGTGTAAATACGACTTAGAGCAACGCTTCAATCTAAGTGGAAATTCAACTTAGTGTAAGGCTCCGTTGTCTGATAAATCAGTACAACAAAACAACATACGATTTAACGCAAGCTTAAGCAAAGCCTGACTCTGCTTTAGACATCACTAAACTTATGTCCTGAATGTAGGATTAACGTCAGACAACCTTAATATAAGGCGTGTGCACAATAAACGCAATAAAAGAATAAAACATGTTATAAAGATTAAAAAAAAAGCCTACTAAAAATAAATTAATAAATAATATGGAGGAAAATGATGTGTGGAAATAAGCCTGAATCTGCACTTGCAAGTTGCCTGTACTGATAATATTTTGTTAAAACTCACTATAAAATATTATAGATCTTTGATATTGTATTTATATTCATTTTACAGTAAGTTATAATTGTTCTGAAATTGTAACATGGCATTAAAACGCTCGGAGTTTCTTACCGGCGTTTCCTGTGAATATTTTTTTTTCATACATATTCACTAATTCACATATTTTACTTGTGTTTATGTAACTACAGAATCGAGAAAAAATTACTGTAATGGACGAGAGTTACAAAAGCATAAAACATTACTAATAATTAAAGAAAATAAAAATTACCAAAAACCCTATGTATAATGTCCTATCAATCGATAGTATTGAGGTTGTTGTATCCTCTAAAGCGACCGCTGTATTTTTACATGTTGCATTATTGGTTTATATTGATGTAATAAATTCTATAATTATAATATATAAAATATAGTACAGGTTACAGCGTAAGATTAACAACATTTCATCAGATTTTTTGAAATTTAAGGAAAATCAGTAATGTTTATTCCGTTCGTTACTCCGTTCACATTGTTGGCTACAAATTTATTAACAACCAATTTATTTTCTCTGGGGATAACCGAGAATGTTTGGCCTTGCATTCGCGCATTACAAAATATTTCTAGCTGTTACTATTTTCTTTCAAATATTTTAAAGTAAAAATTTGAATTTCCCATTTCACAATGACGAAGTTTGAGCACCTGTTGTTTAAAAAAGTATTGTAACTACGGTGGACAAGAACTTAAAAAAACATAACTACTTCATACAGATTCTAAAATGGTAATAAACTATTTTTTGTCCATTCCGTAACATGTAACATTCCGGAAGGATGATTTTCACTAAGTTTATTTTCACTAGTACCTACGGGGTTATCCATTACTTACCGGACATTCTATATATGTTTTGTGTCAATTGAAATGTACGCAGCGCTCTGTCTTTATTTATTTTTTTGCAGATCTGAGATTTTAGGCATGTAATTTGCACAATATTCTCAAGGTACCGGGTTTATAATTCTTTGTAGGGTTATACGTAAAATAGAAACATAATTATTTCCATGAAT
The DNA here is from genome assembly GCA_033319125.1 of Parnassius glacialis. Taxonomy (NCBI): domain Eukaryota; kingdom Metazoa; phylum Arthropoda; class Insecta; order Lepidoptera; family Papilionidae; genus Parnassius; species Parnassius glacialis. The sequence goes on along the minus strand of JAVANC010000019.1, from coordinate 40,553,695 downwards.
TGTAGTGAAACCTAAGCCTTATGTCCGCAACGTGTCAGAAGCACGTATGTAAGCGTATCGCTCAATGCTAGATTTAATTATTTCGAGCTCGGTGATGGTTGCGAAATAAACTAGTAATCAAAGTGAATCATATAATTAATTGTAAATGGGACATTAATATTTACCAAAATATTAAGTATTTTCTGCCAACTTCCATAAAGGAGACGGTACTCAATTCGACTCTATGTTTTTTATGTGCCTCATAACTTTTTACTGGGTGAACCGATTTTGATGATTTTTTTTAATTGAAAGCTGATACTTCTCGTGTGGTCTCATATGAATTTCATCAAGGTGAGACCAATAGTTTTTGAGTTATTCTTAATAACTTGTATTGAAGTCGGCTGTACAAAATTTTTAATTTAAATTATTATAAAATACTTTAGTTTGCTATTTAATCGCTCTGTTCGTCAAATCAATTTGAATATTAAATATCTTTTTAACTAGTCTGTCTCTTTGTATTGTCAGATAGTGAAAAGAGAAAAAGCAACCTTAGAAATTACTTAAACTACCGTCCATTGTTATCAGTAAGGCCGATGACAAATAATTTTTAAGTTTAATTTTTTAAATTGTATTGACGAAGTAACGGAACATTGTTTATTAAAAAAAAAGTGCGTGTGTACTTATGTACGCACGCAGGAAGTTATACTGCTTTAGCATACAACAAAATAGCTTGAGAGACAATTACCCACTGAAGTAGTCGCTTTTGGGTGTCAGTGTGCGCGCGCATCGTAACAACTTTATGGTGTCGTTTCTAGGTGTTGGTGTGCGCGCAACGTACAAATTCACTCTCATCCATAGATATAATAATAGAATCATCATTTTTACCAAACGCCCCAAAAGAAGTGCAAATTCAATAACAAATAAATTGTGCGTGTAATTGTGTACAAACGTACGAAGTGAAAATTCTTTACAACATATCATTCTTCTTTTATCTTATATTTTACATAAGTAGGTTAATTAATAATATACTCATACAGCACCATCGGTAAAACCAAAGAGATTTAAAATATATATTTACTACTACTACTTAAATGTGTTTGGGTAAAACGTAACAAAAAACGTGACTTTTTTTAAATACGTACTGAAGAAAAAGAGCAGAAAAATAGTTGACAAAAATAATTACGTCTAGAAATAACTTATATATAAAATGAGTTTTATTATTTTTCTATGATTTTTTCAAGTAAAAAGGTATTTAATTAAAGCCACGGAATAAACAAACATTTTTGGGAATATAAAATGACTTTAATCATTTAACTCTATTCAAACGTTGCCATTTACTATATTCATACTATTTTCGTATACACTTTGAAAGACTACCAACACAACACAAAAATACAAAGTATTATGTTATTAAGTTATTATTAGTAATAACTATAATATCTGTAGTAATAATAAAAATAAAAGTGATATGGTTGAAAATAAGTCTCTTACAAAAAACTTTCTACAATAATACATTATCTCAATCATAGTACTATGTAACAATTCCATTTAATGTTATGGCAACACTAGCTAAAACAAAATGTTACTGGTTTTTTTTACACCGGCTTTACGACTCTGAGTACTAGCCGTACTGAGAATGTCACTCTATAACACAAAGGCCCTGGAGTCATGCCAGAAGTATACATTTATAGAATTTAAACATATAATAGAGATACAATAACCTAAAAACTCTCAATTATGTAGATAGGTCTCAATTATGTTGAGAATGTATTAAGCTAAAATCAAACAATCACAGGACGCATGAATTTTTCCAAGTGACATAAGATATAACCTAAAAAGGTTCAAATCTAAATATCTTTTTTGACGCCTTCTCAGGCAAAATTCAGCCTTGTAGAGTGGATCTTTTTAAATTATGTGCGGTGGTGGTCAAAAGAAACCAGGTGCGATATTTTATACCATATCTTCTATATTCTTTTATATAAAAATATATTTATTTAACTATTATTGAAGTGAAACTTTTTGAAGTAAAACGTCTTTCTCGACGTACTGGAGAAATTTAGTCACGTTTTGTTGTAACATTTCACCACCGGATCTGCATGAGTAATACAAAAGAAGCATGATATTTAGTAAATATTAATATGCCTTACAAAATATTTTCTACAACAATTCGAAATTTATATCTGGGGGCACGGCAGTGCCCCCGCCAAGTCGAGCAAAAAAGCGGCACGGCCGTACCATCCTTTTCTCGAAGCAGTTCAGGCCATTTCCGAAACCCTATAACTTCGTTATGGATAAAACTAGAAGCCTGAATTTTTACTAACCAAGTAGGCATTGTATAGATTCGGTATATTTCAAATTTCATTAAATTTGAGCCAGTAGTTTCAGAATTATAACTAGTCAAAATTTCCTAATTTTGTCACTCACTGACTGACCGATCATCAAAACTCTGAGGCACTTCTGGTAGGCTTAGAAACTTAAAATTTGGAATACTATTATTATTTAATATAAAAATCAAGGAAAAATTAAAATATTTTACAATTTCAGTCCAGTTTTCGAGATACATCAACTGCATAATTAACTTTGTAATTCCATATAAACATATAGTATTACAAAGTTACATTTGCAGTGAATGAATCAGTGTACCTATAGATGTATAATGGAATAATAGGTGTAAATAGCTACCTAGATATAACTATCTACAAAAAGAAATGAGATGCCATCAAAAACATAACTTGTAAAAAAAGCCAAGTCTCGCAACTCAGTTCTTCTACCGTAAAAAATTGTGAGATCCATGTAATACCAAGTCGGTTATTTTATTCAGTTCATAGATTGATACATAGATTGACTTGGCAATCGCACTAAACAATCTTATTTAATATAATATGTATTACTTGTGAAATATATTATTTTTCATGCGATTGCCAAGTCAATCTATGTATCAATCTATGGACTGAATAAATTAACCGACTTGGTATTACATGGATCTCACAACTTTTTACGGTAGAAGAACTGAGTTGCGAGACTTGGCTTTTTTTACAAGTTATGTTTTGATGGCATTTACCTTTTGTAAAGTAGACCAAGGAAAAATTCAAATTCAAATTCAAATTCAAATTTTATTTATTTGTGAATACAGGTAATGAGACACAATAGATCTTAAAAAAAATGATGTTCGCTGCATTCAACCCGTAGGTGTACAAAAAATGAAAAAATTTCCTAGAATAATTTTCCGTACACATTGTAAACTGATGGTGATTCACAATGAACGTATTAAAATTTATATGGGATCCCATATAACTATTATGACTCTGAACCTGTTTAATATAAAACAATAATAGAAGTCAATATAGCCGTTTCCGCGAAATTAGTGAACATACATTAAGGCGTTTCCCTGACCAAATAATCTTGAGCATGCAGTGCACTGCCGCCCGTTTATCATAGAATTCACAGAATTTCTGGAATTAATTTTAATTAAAAAATAAAAGCGAACTATAAAAATTAAATAAAAAGTGAATAATATAGATTTTTAAATTATCTATCCATTAGTGTAATCCTCAAATGATTAGAGCGTTGCCTTTAGCAACAGATGCATGTAATCAATAATTTTAGTCATTTTTAAAAGTAGATTTTAAATGCATTTATAACACATAACAATAAATTAAAACGTGGACTGTGATGACAGGATATCGAACATTAATAATGTGCTTTTAGATGTAGTTTATTTCTCATAACTAATGAGATAATAACCTCTGAATAACGAAGAAAAACGCACTATCGCAAGGTTTTGGTCGGGGTATCGCCAAAAATAAAAACACGCGCTTACCGTAAAACCTTCGTGTCTTTACTCGGTTCAAACCTGCGCGGTAATTTAATAATTTCATAGCAGACCTATTGCCGATTTTGACTCATGCGAACAAAATGTTTCTGAAATCAGCCTTACACAAACTTTATAAAAAACCTCCCTGCAAAAAGTTGAGACTAAAATGTGATAAATTAGAACAAAAATCCGGTAATTAAAGTCGTCTTAAGAAACTTAAGCCGAAATAATCTGAGTTGGGCGGCTTTACTCAGTGCACAATATATATTTGTTTCTTTAATTCAACGAAAGGTATTTCGTAGTTTTACTCATTCTTGTTTAATTTTGAATAACAATCCTACATGTTTGTTCGATTAATAGTTAACTTTTACTTTCCATAATCATCGACACAAACATTTCGCTGTTAAAGGAAGAGCTAATTATGATTGTAGAACAGAAAGTAACGTCCCACAAGTGGCCTGTTAACATCCCACAAGTGGGCGCTGACTTTCTACCGTTACTCGTATTGCAGCCGGTAAAGACTAGTGTGTTTTTAGTTCATGTTGAAGAAGATACACATATTACACTAGCTTTTAGCCGCACCTCCGCTCGCGTTTTATTATAAGCGTACAATTTTTTTATTACTGAAATTATTTTAAATAAAAGTTGCAGAACGATCTACTGCAATAGATTCTTATATTAATATTATTTCACAGTTAAATTATAAGATGGATTTTTCAGGTATATTTGAATTATATACGTGGTACGTTTTATACGTGGTAGAGCCATGCTGAAGGTATATAAGTAGTATAGTTGTAGCACAACTGGGTAAATGAAAATGGGAATGGGTAGGCTCGACCGGGGAAGGACCACGCTCTCACAGAATACCAACGTAAAATAGCAGCTTATACTGCTGTGTTTCGTATGGTGAGTGTAGAGAACCGGAGACTCGTTTTACTGGAAAGGAGGCATTTCATCTTAGGCTGAGATATATAGACCGTACTTTGACTTTGCTCAGCCTTTACTTTCGAGCTAAGACAATGTCGGTATTTATAGAGCTAACTTCGAAGTTGTGCTGAGTGCGCGCTTAGCAAAGCCTAAGTCAACGATATCGACGACTTACGTAAAATTCAGGATATTATTCAAAACCACCGTTTTAATTTTAAATTGTTGTTTTTATGTTACTCTAATTAATTAAAACAATAAATAGGTAGTTTAGGCTGTCTTCTAGTTTTAAATAGGATATTTAATTTTCTATTTACGTAATTTCAATATTATTTCGAATTCCTTAATTTTTTTTTTGTGTTTGTACTTATCTTATCCGTTCCCGTTCTCATATGCCCGTTTTCTATTTCATGTAATAATAACTTATTTATGAAATACAATTTGGACTGTTTTCGATTTTAAATATATAAAGATTTTTAATTTTATACGGTAATTTTGATTTGAAATATATATTATTTTAATTTTATATCGTAAATTCAAAAACATAATGCGTGGAAGTATCCATTAATATTTGGACTGCCTGGGCTTTAGCATAAGCTTAGCTTAATCTTAGCCCGATACAACTATAAATTCAGAATCAAAGTTTATGCTCAGCATATACTCAGCTAAGTTTTTCGTAAGCTAAGTTTGAGCAAAGTCAAAGTACGATCTATAGATCTCAGCCTCAGTCCTTACGGGTGACAACGCATCTGCATTTTGATTCGCAAACGAGGATATATGAAGATGTCTATGGGCCACAGCAACCACTTACCATCAGGTGGACTGTGTGCTCGTTTGTCACCCTATACTATAAAAAAAATTAAGTTCTTCATAATTTAAGATCCCAAGTCTCAGCAGATGGAAAGGCAATTGGAATTCCAGACACTTAGACTTCTCCCGAACAAGCCAGTTTCCGAAAAGGCTTTAGCACCATAGATCACATACATACCCTTCGGCAAATTGTACAGAAGTCAGAGGAGTACAATTTGTCACTATGTCTGGCGTATGTGGACTATGAGACAGCCTTTGATTCCGTCGAAATTTGGGCGGTGCTGCAGTCCCTTCAGCGATGCCAAGTTGACTGTCGGTATATCGAAGTGCTGAAGTGCTTGTACAGTAGGGCTACGATGGCTATCCGAGTACAGAACCAGAGTACGAAACCTATCCGATTGCAGAGAGGTGTAAGACAGGGTGACGTCATATCCCCGAAACTCTTCACCGCTGCATTGGAAGACGTTTTCAAGTTGCTGGACTGGAAAGGAAACGGTATCAACATCAATGGCGAGTACATCACTCAAAATCTCTAGAGGACCTTAGCACTATGCTCAATGACCTCAATAGTGTTTCCCAATCGATAGGTTTTAAGATGAACATGGACAAAACAAAGATCATGTTTAATGTCCATGTCACACCTATGCCGGTAGTTGTTGGGAACACTAAGCTCGACGTTGTTGACGAGTATGTTTACCTGAGACAAATAGTCCGACCAGGTAAGTCCAACTTCGACCGAGAGGTCAATCGACGCATTAAACTCGGTTGGGCAGTGTTTGGGAAACTACGGCACATCTTCTCGTCAGGTATACCTCAAAACTTGAAAACGAGACTGTACACCCAGTGCGTGTTGCTAGTGATGACATACGGAACTGAGACGTGGTCTTTCACTGCTGGCCGGATGAAGAAGCTCAAGGTCGCTCAGCGAGTTATGGAGAGGGTTATGCTTGGAGTTTCTCTGCGTGATAAACTCAGAAATGAGGATATCCGCAGTAGAACCAGAGTGACCGACATAGCCCAACGGATTAGTAAGCTAAAGTGGCAATGGGCCGGCCATATAACTCGAAGAAACGGCAACCGATGGGGAAGAAAGGTTCTCGAGTGGCAGCCTCGTACCGGCAGGCGAAGTGTAAGGCGTCCCCCCACTAGATGGAGTGACGACCTGGTAAGATATGCAGGAAGTCGATGGATACAGGTGGCTCAGGACCGTGCTTTGTGGCATTCTTTGGGGGAGGCCTATGTTCAGCAGTGGACTTGTGAAGGGCTGTAATGATGATGATGTTGAGATTTTGTTCGCCTAAAACTCGCAAGTATAGGCGCTGTCGCTGCGGACCTGGCTTTATTTTATTCACATCACTATCAGCCATGAGTTTCAGTTAGTTTCACAGCACACCGGTTTCATACATTTCATAACTATGTGTGAATACGTATAAGTAATGTCATAATATATGTTGGATGCTTTGTGCACATCGCGTTGTCGACAATGACGATGTCAACACCAACGACTGCCATAAGGCTCCAGTCCAGCAAACTACGCTACTACTACCACCACTACTATATATATACGGCACTGAAAATTTCGGGAATCAAGGAAGTGACACAACATTACTATTAAAAATGTATTTATTGCTTTTCGAAGTATTCTCCGCGAAATTTGACACATTTTTCCATACGATGGAACCAATCATTAAAGCAACCATTCCATTCGGTTTAATTGAATAAAAGATTATTCTATTCTAAAAAAATATTCTATTGTATTCTAGGCAATTACGGCTTTGTTTAATTTTTTCCGAATACATGCGACTTTGAATTTGCCTTTGGAAACTGTGTTTGAAATATTTTGAGAGATAATTATTTTTTGATATTTATTATTTACATTGTTTGTTATTATTTTATGGTGTTTATTTGCCATAATAGTCGCTTATAATAAAGCCATGGTAGCTCAGGGCAAGGGCAAGGGCAGGGTCAGCGCTCGTTGCAAAAATCACAGTATGCGGGCATCCCGTGTATAATCCTCGCTGGCAAATGAAATAGTTAATTACAATTTTAAATAAATAAAATAAAATGAATTTATTTTATACTTTTGGTCTATAAGAGGGTTAGTAAAAAATATAAACATACAAATTTTAGTAAAACAGAATAAAAATACAATACAATACAATAAAGTATTGTTCACTAAGAAAAGTTAAAAATATCAAAAAGAAAAAAAAACAACTATTGAGGGATATACAAAGAGCGGTCTTATTGCTACATAGCAATCTCTTCCAGATAACCCAAATAACTACACTATGACATTAATTTTAATATTTTACCGGCCATTTTGTGACACCAGTTATGCACGTATGTGTCTGGCTTATCACTAATGACTATCACAATTTTGAATGCTGATTTACCACGTGCTCGGCGGTGTAGGATAACATCTTGAGGAAGCCTGTATGTCTGAGAAATAAGAAAAAAAAAATATCGAAAACACGTGAAGTCCACCAACACGAATTGCGGCAGCGCAGCGGACATTTCCTAGCCCTAAAAATGAGAAGATGCCTGTGCCCAGCAGTCGAAATTATATAGGCCTTTACTTTAATAGTCGCTTCAAAATTATGAATATGATATTCAGTTTTCCTTACTTGCAATTGAAATGCTTTAGATTTGCATTATTTTAGTCCCAACATAGTTTGTGTCACGAATATATGTATTCATAATTTAAAAGGATGCGAATAGTTTTCATTCAAACCTGTTAAATTCGTACAGTTTCATTAATATAAGCAAACCGAGTATTTCAATTTCAAAACTAGTCAAACAAGGCGAGTGCAATGAATTTAACAATGTAAAAACAACCCCTGAAGTTAAATCAAGTAAACATTAAGTGAATTCAATTTGCTGCGTTCATCGGAATAGGGAACGGATTCTTATTTACTTGAAGCTTTTTTGTAATAATACTCTCGGTTACATTGAAAAGAAAATACACATAAACGTGAAAATATCACGCAAAGACATTTCAAGGGATAAATGCATACATACCGTTCGAGCATGTATAAAATTAATTTCTGTCAAATTGAATTCGAGTAATTTCTTTCAACATACACTACGGCAACGTAATATTTCTAGAATTTTCTTGTCCCGCACGAGCACAGTATTTCGGACCTATACGACTTGGGGAGCTTCAAAAAAGAGCTGAAACTTTTTTTTAAGTCTGGCAATACCTCTGCAATTACTTCTGACCTTTCACGTAACATGAAGAGGGCTGCATGCTTGTTTGCCTACTTTTCTATAACGATGATGATAGATAGGGAATTAAAAACTAGATGTTTTATTATAGAAATAAGAGATATAGAATTAACGAGACTAAATATTTATATGGAGCGCATCTTGTACTTACTATAAAGTGGTCTGCGTGCATCATCATCATCAATACTGATTATTAAGTACAATTTTGAACATAAGTCTCTTCCATATCTACTTTTGCATCTTTTTCCACGATTTCCAAGCTTACCCGCACAGGTTATATTATATGCCCTTATAAATCTAAATTATAAATCAAGAAGCTTGTTGATTTAGATATCTAAATGAGTTGTAGTATAAATTATATCTTTACTCATAATATTGTGGTGACGGTGTTGGAGAATCCATCTCTCTATCAATTTCATTTTGAAGGTGTCGTAAACAGCAAATCTGATGTTTCTCGGCAGATGACAGTATAGTGATTGTTGACGCCATTCGTAAAATACCCAGACCGGCGCCAGGCACCAGCGATTAAAGCGGGACGACGATTAAGGCATATACTATCGTAAAAAGGAGCGGCACATATCCAACAATGGACTTTCACAAACTGATGAAGAGGAAGAACTTTGTCGATTCTAAATTTTACACGCTCTTACAAACTGTTAATAAGAGAGAGCGTCTAAGGTACTCGTAGTAGCACCTTAGGATCCCGCTCAATTTAGTGAGTAATAATGTCTTCCAGTCTTGAATTGAACCACCAGAACACAAGGCGAGGCTTTCTCTGAGGCCACACGCTCTACCTTAGTGACGGTCCTAAAAAATCGAGGTCATAGTGAAGTCCGTCAAGCACTGTCGTAGCGTGGCAGAATCATTGCTCTTTTTCTGCCGACTTCCAAACAAGAGACGGTACTCAATTTGACTGTATGTTTTTTTATGTGTATTATACCTCATAACTTTTTGCTGGGTGAACCGATTTCGTTCATTCTTTTTTTATTTGAAACCTGGTACTTTTCTTGTAGTCCCATATGAATTTAATCAAGATCAGACCAATAATTTTTGAGTTATTCTTAATAACTTATATTGAAGTCGGCTGTACAAAATTTTAAATTTTAAATTATCTTATTAATTATATCCACGACCTCACAGAAAACCAGCGTGAAGTAGAGGTTTACCTCTGCGTTTCGCTTGGTGAGTGCAGGTGGCCGGAGGCCCTTTTTACTGGAAATGAGGCATTCCATCTTAGTCCTCACGGGTGACAACGCATCTACATTTTGATTTGTAATAGAGGATAGATGTAGACGTCTATGGGCCGCAGCAACCACTTACCATCAGGTGGACTGTGTGCTCGTTTGTCACCCTTATCCTATAAAAAAAAAAATTGGTTCGCCAGTCGTGGGAAAAGACAGACTGAATCTATAAAGAATACTTAATAACTTACTTCGTGTATAATTTTTTAACGTATCACGTTAAAACCAACATAACCAAATAATTTATCATACATTATAATATAGCCGTAGAGATTGCGTTCAAAACTGCCACTAACGTATGATTATTATACGGATCAATAAATGATTTTTTGTGCGTAAAGTGTGATTGGAGTCAGGACCTTTATATAACCCATATCAAGTTCTCTAGCGGATTTTTTGCAAGGTATTTTATTACAGAGTCATTCATCAATCATTTCAAAAATCTTTTACAGTAAATTGCGAACATTTTTATCTATAAAAGCAAGGATTTCGGTTAACCGAGTAATGCTTTAAATCACAAATTAGCTTAACTGAAATAAGTATGTATAATTATTAGTTGCTAAGTGAAGACAGATTTTTAAATTCATCATTATCTCTCTTAAATTATGAAAATAGTGTGTAGCTTCTGATAGTAAGCAGCATATAATAGAATAGAAAAGAACTATGAATAAATCGGAATACACATTTATTTCCTGAGCAAAAGTGGTGGGCCAACGTAGCTGTACTTTCTTGCGACCTCAAACACGCAATCCCCAAGCGAGCGAGCAAGCAAGTTCTATAATGGGGTTGCGTTATATACCTCTACCCTTCATACAGAGGTCCCTACAAATCTATCTTTATGAATGCCTTCGAATACCATCCCAAAAGCAAAATAAATGCCACTGACCGTTTAAGTGTACTTATAAATTATTATAAAGCTTATGTGCCAATGACACTGTGTAGTATTATATTTAATTGTTTATAATCGTGTCAAATTTATGCATTCTACACAAATATCAGATTATATTATGTACAATTTGGCGGCCATATCGCTACATAGCGATCTCTTCCAGGCAACCAAAGGTGTTAAGGAATAAAACACTGAATAGATAGGTGGTAGGTGGTGCAATATAAATATACAACATATAATATTAATACATGCGATTTATTAATAGTAAATGCAAAAAAAAACATATAAATAACTAATACATGAAATAATATAAATTACTAACACATAATAAAAGATAAAGTAAAATATATAATATATACATAAATATATGTACATAAATATAATTATATAAACAAACTTACATATACCTACCCAAAAACACATACATAAATTACAAAATTCCTCAAACAATAATATAAAGCTGATAGATACAATAAATATATAGTCACACAATTTATCCTAACGGTGTCCGAACGATTGAGACAAGTAATGCACTTTAAGTAGTCGCTTAAAGATTACAATAGTTAGTGATTCACTTATATGCATAGGTAGGGCATTCCAGAGCTTAATAGACTGGACAGTAAAAGATTTATTAAAAAATGATGTATTGTGAGTTGGTAGACTTAAAATTAATTTTCTTGAAGAGCGTAAAGTTTCCCCCGGAAGCCCCACAAAATTAAACTTCTCCTTTGGATAGGGAGGAGTAGAAGGATGAAATAATACACAGTACAGAATAGAAAGTATATGCATGTTCCGGCGAAGTCGGATAGGTAACTACTTGAGACGTGAGCGAAATTGGGAAATATGGTAAAATTTGCGCAATCCAAATATGAACCGAATACTAGTATTTTGAAATCTCTCAAGCTTATTTAGCTGGTCCTCAGTTATGTTTACATAGCTTGCGTCAGCATAGTCGAGAATTGGAAGTAGAAGATATTGTGCGAGCATAATTTTTGTAGGAATGGGAAGAAATGATCGAAGGCGACGCAGTGAACAAAGAGCGATAAAAGTTTTCTTACTTGCCTCATTCAGTTGGCGTGTCCAGTTTAAGGAATTATCAATATAAATACCAAGATTTTAGACATTGTCATAGTAAGGGATTACCACTTCATCGAATACGATAGGCGATACAGAGGACCAGTCAATTCTTGAGATATAGCTCTGGCTACCAATAATGATAGCCTAAGACTTTTTAGGATTGACATTTAGGCCATATGATTTACTCCACTTGTGAATAAATTTAGATCCTTATTCAATGTAGCGATTGCATTAGGAAAATTCTCAAGAGTTGACTGGGTGTAAATCTGGACATCATCCACATACATGTGGTAGAGAGAAGATATTTTATGAGTGATGGAATTAATGAAAACGGAAAAGAGTAAAGGTGACAACACGCCGCCCTGCGGCACGCCTGCAGTAACATCACACCAAAATGAGTGAGTTTCATCGATACGAATACACTGCCGACGGCCACAGAGATTACTTTGAAACCAGTTAATTACTGATGGAGATATGTTAAGGGAACACAACAGACTCAACAGTATCTCGAAGTCAACAGTATTGAATGCATTACTAAAATCCAGCAAGGTCATGACTGTGAGTTGTTTATAATCCATACCCCACCGTTTTTCATCAGTAACTTTGATTAGGGCAGTAGACCAGGACGGAAACCGGATTGTAAGGAATTCAATAAATTATGCTTATTAAGGAAAGGGTCAGCTGTTGGCAAATAAGTTTTTCAAGGACTTTAGAAAGGAAAGGTAGAAAGGAAAGGAAAGGTAAGAAGAAAATTATAGGTGTTAAAAGATAAAGTAATAAATAACACCTTTTGAAGGCGACGACAAAAAGGAGGAGCCTTACAATTCGACTGTATTATTTTTTGTATAAATATTACGCGACATCATTTCCAATTTTTAACCGATGTTGATGATTCTTTTTTTATTAAATAGGTCATACGTCCCAAAGGTGGTAAATTAGGTAATAGTAACTATTGAGACAATATCGAGATTGTGATATTCCTTAGGTAGTGGACTACACTTAATAGGGTAAAAAAATAACTTTGAATGAAAAGTAGTTTTTATTACTTTGTGTTGATTTCAAGACGATGTTGCTGCCCGTTTCCTTATTCATTTCCCTCTGTTGCCACTTACTTCACACACAGAATGATGCTTAATGCATTTAGGACGGTTTAGAAAGCACAATGCCACAGTAAATATATAGTAGGAACAGTATGGAAACTTCGAACAAACGCTCGAAACGGCACACTCACACAAACATGCGCAACGACGAGACTTCTAAGCGTTCGTCGCGGTGTTCTCAGTAGCGAGTGTCGCCTCAAGACTTTAAAAATGCCACGAACGTATTGCGTAGTATACGGCTGTTTGAACTCGGCTTCATCAAAACCGGAGCTATCTTATTTTAAGCTTCTTGCTGATTTTGAAAGGTAAGAATGATTTTTATTGTCATTGTTATAATCGTTATCGAATTTATAAGTCCGTGTGATTGATCATAATGAATTCGTGAACTTATTTGTACATCCAGAATGCGGCGGTTTTGAGGCTGTTAAAAAGCTGATAGTGCAATAGTGGTAACAAAAAGTAAATCCAAGATGGCGGCTGCAATAGGTATCATTTTTTTGTCATGGGTGCCATTTTCATGGGTTTCGAGGGTGTTGAAGCCGATAGTGCCGTCGTAATATAAATCCAAGATGGCGGCTGCAATAGGTATCAATATTTTCGTCATGGGTGTCATTTTCATAGTTTTTGGATATGTTGAAGCCGATAGTGCTGTTGAAATGTAAATCCATGATGGCGGCTGCAATAGGTATCAATTTTTTCATCATGGGGTGCATCGATCATTAATAAAAAAACATGGGTGTCATTTTCATGGTTTTCGAGGGTGTTGAAGCCGATAGTGCTGTCGAAATATAAATACAAGATGGCGGCTGCAATAGGTATCAATTTTTTCGTCATGGGTGTCATTTTCATAGTTTTTGAGTATGTTGAAGCCGATAGTGCTGTTGAAATGTAAATCCAAGAGGCGGCTGCAATAGGTATCAATTTTATGGTCATGGGTGTCATTTTCATAGTTTTAGAGTATGTTGAAGCTGATAGTGCTGTTGAAATGTAAATCCAAGATGACGGCTGCAACAGGTATTAATTTTTTCGTCATGGGTGTCATTTTCATAGTTTTTCAGGGTGTTGAAACCGATTTTTTAAAAAAAAAACCGCAAAGTAGCTGATCTAATTTACAAAAAAATAAACAAAATCGGTTTCATAGTACCCTGTCCTTGTTTCTCAACAGTTTATTAACAAAAAATCATGTTCATTAGAATGATATTTTTTACACAGTTAAATTTAATAATAAAGAATTCCGAATATGTCGTAGCAGACGAAAATATTTTTCTGTAAATAATTTGTAATAATCTATACAAATAAATAAAATTGAAGTGTCTGTTTGTAATGTTAAAATAACAGCTTTTTACTAAATGCATATGAAAGTAAATACGGTACTTATAACTAAATAACAATTTTTAAAATTTCTGTCTGTCTGTCCGTCTCTTTGTTCCGGCTAATCTCCGAAACGGCTGGACCTATTTTGACGGCACTTTCACTGGTAGATAGCTGATGTCATAAGGAGTAACTTAGGCTACTTTTATTTTAGAAAATGAATTAGGGTTCCGCGCTAAAAAAAAATAAAAACCCTAACACGCGAGCGAAGTCGCAGGGAACATTTAGTGAAGAATAATGGTACGTTTTCGTCCAGTGCGTTCCCGCCGAAACTTTCAAAAGGTTACGCCGTAATGACAAAGTTAAAGATCTATAGTTCTAGAAGTTGTTGTGTGTTAATATTAAATTGTTTTCCGTATTTAAACTATCGTTTTTTGCTGAGATTATCTATTTAGATTGTACTAGCTTACATTATTTAAATTCGATTGATAGATAAAAAAAGCAATATCAAAACATTAAAAGTTACAACCCTATTGCTTCAATGGAGCGTAGGTTATTATATTCTCAACTGGGCTTAGTTTCCATACTGTTCATATTTATACTGTGACAATGCACTCCTTCTAGCTAACACATAGATATGAACATGGACTATAGGTATGGACCTGCTCACACCTCTAAAAGGTTCTAGAGGTGGAAACAGAGGTTGAGCGTAAATCTACACTACCATCTGCGAGCGAACTCTTAGATATGACTTTCGAGGAAGTCAAAGAAGTTATCCAAGTCTCACTATCAGGCCTTAGCAATAGAGTGCTGAAATCACTTTCTGCGTTACTTGTCTGCCTCCTAGTAGGCATTTTCAACGCTCTTCTCTTCAGCTGCTTCTCACTGGATGCCTGAAAAAAGGCGGATGTCTTAGGAATCAGGGAACCTGCGTAACTTAGTTTCCAGCTGTAGACCCATCAAACTGGAAAATTTACGAGCAAATTATATTGATTCGCCTTCGAAAATACGTTTTTGCAAACAAGCTTCTTTATGACGTAACGGCTCTAATGCCGAACCTACAATATTTTCGTAGTGTAAGCATACCTACTGCGTGAAAATAATTCGAAATGGCGTGTCAACCGAAACGCGCCGAAACCGTCGTAGTTAACGAGTTCCTGACCTTTGTTCAATAAAAATTGGACGTCATGGACCAGGTGTCTCTGGAGCAGATAATGTTGACAAGATTCACCGAGGAGGAGATCATCCAAGTAAAGAAGGTTTTAGCAGATTCAGCCAAGAGCCAAATCCGTCTCATCACACGTCACAGGGATGGACGCGGTAAGAAAGACCTGCAAGACATTTTCAGGCTATTCAATGAGACCGACCCTGATGACAGCCCAAATTTCGTCGCGCGTGATCTCAACAAGCTGCCTCCCGCGACGTTCGATCACGTAGACGTGACCAGATTGTTGAAAGACATCAGCACGTTGAAAGCCGATGTTACTGACATTCGTTCCAAATTTGAAGAATCAGAATGCGCTGCAACAGAGCTGAGGAACGAAGTCAATATGTTGCGCAACATAATTCCAACATCTGCGAATTCAACGCCGTCACAGAATGTTAATACGACACGCGGTTACCGTAATAGTAGTCATATTTCACCGATGATTGCGACTCCTTCATGCGATACCGCCTGTCAGCGTGTTGATGACCGTGAAACTAGGGCAACCTCGGTCGTCATTGCATCACCACCTCAACCCTTGAATGGACCCATTAGTACTCCTCCGCCGAAGCCAACTTCAAAACAAGGGAAGACGTTTGCGGATGTTGCCCGAAAATCTTTACAACCGGCACCCTCTTCTGGTCGAAAGCGAAAGAACGTGGAAAGAAAATCAGTTCCAGTGGTGACCCAAGACAAAATTGATAAGGACGGGTTTACTCTTGTTGAGAAGAGACGTCGGTCGAGACTCGTCTGTAACATGCGTGGGACGGCCAAAATAAACGCGAGTACAACTCTGCGTGCTGTGGAGTCAACTATACAGCTCTACATCTCCCGTTTGAACAAAAGTACGTCGGGAAATGACGTCCTGCGTTTCGTGGAAGAACGAAGCCGATGCCGCATTGAGGATCCGATCTCTTTACATTTGCAGCGTCCGGAGTCTAATAGGTCAACGAACTTCAAATCCTACGTACTCCAGGTTCCTGCAAAACACAAAGAGACATACCTCGCTCCCGATTTCTGGCACTCTGGGGTAGTGTTTCGCTAATACAGGGACGCGCCAAAGAAGAAAGTTCCCTAAATAGTGTTAAGTCTTTATTTTATATATATTTTTAGGTTAAGGTATATATTGCTATGGGCCAATGTTCTTAATTTTTAAGTCCTTGATGCCTGAAATAAAGTTGTTGTATTGTATTGTATGAAATGATACTTAAAGTCACGAAATCTACCGTATAAAGCGCTTCTTGTCCTAGACAATGCACCTGGTCATGGCTGAAATGATCAATTATAATCTAATGATGGCTCTATAAAAATATTTTTTCTGCCAGCTAACTTATCCAACCAATGGATCAAAACGTCAAACAAATGATGAAAAAACAATTACAAAAAGAAGATTTTACTTAATGCGGTAACTTGAGAGTCAAACATTTCTAAAACTTTGAAACAGTTGAATATCACAGACGCACATTTAACTGTTTCTGATGCATGAGATGTAGTAGAAAATCGAACTATCAAATACTTACTTACTTACTTATCTTCACGCACAACCCCTGATGGGGTAGCCAGAGAGAACAGATCGCCAAGTGTCACGGATCCTTACATACCTCTTTCGCTTCTTTCAGATTCATTAACTTCTTCATACATGCACGTCTAGGTATCCGAGTACTCTTGACCCTCCCCTCTTCGAGCAATTTGCTCACATGGTCTTCGAAAGTTAGTCTCGGTTTACCTCGACACCTTTTAATATTAACTTTCGCGCTATATATTTTCTTCACCATTCGATCTTCACTCATTCGTTCAACGTGCCCAAACCATCGAAGCACGCCCTTGTCAATATTTGTGATAAGGTTATCTTTCAAACCTGCCATATTGCGAATCTCTTCGTTTCGCTTTCGGTCGGCCATGGTAACGCCGCACATTTTACGAAGTAATCGCATCTCCACTGCATTCTGCTTGCTTTTATGCTTCTTTTGGCATACCCAGGTTTTGCTGCCATATAACAAAGTCGGTACCAACACTGCGTTATGTATTGCAAGGCGTGCACTCTTCACTACGCCTTGCCTTTTGACTAACGCAGTCAGGGCACCATTGACTTTGTTCCCGGCAGAGACACGCCTGTCCACATCTAAATCACATCTTTCATCCCGGCTAAAAGCACTCCCCAAGTATACAATTTCATTTACCTGTTATAGACATTCCTGATTTACCCATATTTCACACTTCGTTCTCTCTTCGTCCCTTTCAAATACTCTGATATATATATATATATATATATATATATATATATATATATATATATAAATATATATATATAGTAATACCAGTTTTATTAGCATTCAAACGGAGACATTTAATTTCACATTCCTCTTTCATACACGTGACTAATGCCAGACAATTTACAATAATGTCACCCAATTTCACACCCAAACAGCTATCTTTTAGCTTCTGTAAACAGCTGTCGAGATACAGTATGAACAGCCAGGAAGACATGACACAACCCTGTTTTACGCCCGTTTGGACGCCAAACATGGGTGACAGGTCATGCCCTACCCGCACACAGGCTTTACAATCACAGTAAAGTGACTGCACAGCCCTTAGCAATCGACCATCCACACCATACCCCGGCAACAGTTCCCACATTTTCTTCCTTACAACCTTATCAAATGCTTTCTCAAGATCCACAAAAGCACAGAAAATCTTCTGGTTAGCAGCCAGAAGCTTTTCCGTGATCATGCGGAGAGAAAACATTTGATCCGTGCATCTTCTTCCAGGTCTAAATCCGCATTGTGCCTCCCATAGAAATCTTTCTGATTTCTCTTGCATCCTACGTGTCAAAACCTTCGAGTAAACTTAACTTGCTAAACTGGTCAAGGTAATCGCCCGATAGCACCTGCAGTCAAAATATGAACCTTTACCTTTATATAAAGGTACAATGACTGCGGATCGCCAATCATCCGAGACATCCCCCGTCCGCCAGCACAAATTGCACAACAGGTGAAAGCTGTCCCAGACGCGAGGCCCACCATACTTGACCATTTCAGCAGTAATTCTGTCTAGTCCCGCAGCCTTACCACATTTCAAACTTTTAATCGCACATTCACTCTTTCATACTGATGACCTCAGTGTCACCGAGGTCCGCGTCTGGCGTATCAGTCACGGCGTCACCTCCGGATCCCTCACTAAGATCATCACACGCATACACTTCTCTATAAAATTCGCTCTATCGCTGCATGACGTCAGATTTTTCTGAGAGGACGTCATTGGTTCTCGAAAGCACTTTGTTCATTCTTAAGGCCGTCGCAATACTTCGGGTTCTTCCAACCTCTTTCCAGAAGAGTTTGGAGTTCTCCTTAAAGTTGTGCGACAACCTTTCGTCCGCTTCCATTATACACCTTTCACGCACTTCCTGAATCAATGCTTTCGTGTGAACTTTCTGCAGCTTATATCTTACTTTCATTTTCTCTCTCATATTCTCATAATTACTATAGGCCAAGTAGTCTTACCATGATTTCTTCTTCTTCTTTACAGCTTCTTTCACTTCATCATTCCACCATGCATCTCTTCTTTTACTACAGCCTCTTTTAATCGTACCACACACTTCTTCCGCTGCACTTACCATTCCATCCCTAAAGTTCTGCCATGTTCTTTCCACAAATTTTTTTCTGCCATCGATGGTTTCAAGCTTTTCGGCTACCCTCGCATGATATTTGTCCCTAGTATCCGCTTCCTGAAGCTTCCAGCTTCGGATGCGACAGACCGACTGTGGTTCTGTTACTGCCGTCCGGTAGCGCCAACCCGCAAACAGACCCCTAAATCTGGTAATCACTAGATAGTGATCCGTTCCCAGGTCAGCACCCCTGAACACTCGCGTATGCATCACCTGTTTTCGCAGTCGGTCATCCACCAGGAACAAATCGATCATACTTCTCTCATTCTTTCTTTCTCTAGTATACATATGGATTTCCTTGTGATTAAACATAGTGTTTGTCACAAGAAGACCCTTTTCCTTGCATACAGCCAGTATAAGCTTGCCAGCATCATTAAGCCTTTTATCGCCAAACTTTCCAAGCACTGACTCGTACCCTGGTCGAGCGGTACCAACCCATCCATTCAAATCACCACATACAACAACTCTTTCGTTTCCCCTAACCAAATCTAGAACTTCTCTTACATTCTTTCAAAACTCCTCCAGCTCAGCTCTGGTTGACGAAGCTACCGGCGCATAAACAGCCAAAAGGAATAACTTCGTCAGTCCCAATTTAAAGCGAACCCAGAGAAGTCTTGAGTTCACAACCTAATATTCAGTCATAACATCGACCAACCGAGACGACAGCAGCACCCCCACTACCTGGCAGGTGCTCTCGCTCTCCGGGACTCCGGACCATAGAGCTAACGCCCCGCCAGGGAGCTCTTCAGTACCACTGCCCTTCCGTTTGTTCTCCGACATGACATACACACGACATCTAATTCTCTTTCTTTGATTATTTCGATCAACTCATTCGTCTTATCTCTCATGCCTCCTCTAACATTCCACGTGCCAACTCTGCACTCTGTCCTCCACCTTCCGCCGTGTCGGGCTGTGCGTGACGGGTGGCGGTCCCCATCGCCGCTTTGCGCGCTGCATTCCACACCAACGGGGACGAGCTGGTGTGCGTCGCCTTGGGGTGACGCCCTAACCCTCTTTGGCATGGGTGCGCAGCTGTGTAGAATTGCAGCCCTGAAAAGGGGTGGCAGGGGTCGCGACGAGCACGCTTCTACAATGAACTATCAAATCATTTTGGAAAAAATTGTGGCCTTCCATTACCAAAGATGAAGAGTGAAAAAAAGAATGAGAAAAAGAAGATCTGACACCCTCACAAAAACTAATACGATTAGCAACAATTCCAAATACGCGATGAATTTATCAAGAAGATATATTTTGGTAAAAAACAAGCAAAATTAGACCCATTTTACTTTTACTTTAATAAATGCTTCATGTTTGTAGATTTCTTAAATACAATATACATTTTTTGCTTTTGTTTTTTTCCAATTTCTTGTTTTTGTACATTATAATAAACCGTTTTCAGAAATCTGCTGATTGTTAGGATTATATGGTAGCAGACTAGCGAGCGAATACTGTGCTTTCAATGGAACCCCTTTCTCAATGGCCTAAATCAGAAAAATCGTCATTTACGATCACCCTGTTTGGCCGCCAGATTCCCTAGGAAACGACGGCCTAATGCCTTTTTTTTTTTTGCGAATGGAAAATCATCTAATGACGCCTTTCGCTGTGGGTGGAGCGGAAGGGAGTGTCAGACTTTTACTGACTAAAAACCATCCGTGTTCCTTCAGTGCCCTTACGTTCCGGAGCCGCGGTATCTCTTTCGAACAGCCCGCAGCCCCGGCAAACGGCCTAATGCCTAGGGGTCACATTTGACCAAAACTTTCGTGAAACACATTCGCAGTATCAGCAATCGAGCTAAGTTAATTTCTAGCCGCTTCCATCAGCTAGTAAATAGCAAGAGTAAACTGTCTGTAAGACACAAGCTCTATTTTTATAAAAATTGCATAAAATCTGTCATGTCATACTTAGCGTAGCCTTTGTGCACGCGCTCAAAAGTGATTGCTGTCCTGAGTCCGATGAAGCTGTAAAATTCAAAAGGCTAACAGCGCTAACATCACAGGAACTAGATAATGACAATTACGCGATACCGAGGAGAATCGTATTGTTGAGTTGAGATTTCATTTCAACAAAGAAATACTAATAAGGAGATGAATTCATTTTCGAAAATACCAATAATTGGTTACTCTATGAAT
This sequence comes from Parnassius glacialis, assembly GCA_033319125.1. Classification (NCBI taxonomy): domain Eukaryota; kingdom Metazoa; phylum Arthropoda; class Insecta; order Lepidoptera; family Papilionidae; genus Parnassius; species Parnassius glacialis. The sequence goes on along the minus strand of JAVANC010000019.1, from coordinate 40,532,328 downwards.
AACTAATAACAAGTGTTTTAAATTTATTATTAAATAATATGCAATACAGTTTTACATTTAGAAAATCCCGAAGGAGGCCTATGATCAGCAGTGGACTTCTGTTAAACTATGACGACGATGAATGTTGCTAATTTAATTCTAGCCAGGTAACTATACAAATTATTCCATTCATATACAAAACCTGCGGAAGTGATGCAGTTAACAGTAATACAAAATTTTGCATTTAAAGAGATTGCAACTGATTTCCAAATTTAAATGTAATTAATTTTATACTGTGAATTTCAACGAACGAAACCGGAAATAATTTATTCTTCAATAGTACATAATTAAGAGGATATTGTTCTGTGAATGGATTTCGTTTGTATATCTAATTATATTGTTTCAGTATAAAAATCGCGTATACATATTATTAATGAATGAATAATGCTTTCTACTGAATAGGTTGAATATAAAACCAATCAAATAACTGAAGAAAATGTACGCTCAAATATTTGTTCATACTATCCTTTGTAACATATTTATAACCATAATAATCATCATCAAAAGTAAGGTAGCCTAGGGTTATCTGCCCTTGGAATTATTTGAACTTGAGGCCACACCTGACAGGCAAATTGTTGATCGTAGTATAAGACGTCTCCCTGACACCTATATGCATACCGACGTCTATCGAAAGCTATGAAGATCTCATAGGACCACAGGTTTCTCATATAAGCTTCTTACGACACCCACGATCGAATTATATCCGGTACAAATTGGTGTAAGCAAAGTAATCCTGTATTAATAAAAAATGTTTACTTCACTTTTTTTCTTCAGAACATTGTTAAATTAGCAATTAAAATTGCAATTAACAATTTCATTAGTGCCGGCGGGGATCGATACCGGGTCGCTCGTGTACTGTGAAATGTACAGCAAGAGCTTAGCCACTGAGCTATTACAACCACTCATAAATGAGAGTAGACCTGTGCCCAGCAGTGAAACACGTGGAACACGATTTTATCAGTCAGTCATCGTCTCCACATGATATTTTTGTCAGCGTAAGGTACCCTTCTGGCCCGCCGCGCTGCCCCAATGCGTGTTGACGAAAATTGCAATTACAAATTTCATTCGTGCTGTCGGGGATCAAACTCGGGAAAATTTACAGCGAACGCTTTGACCCAGATCTACTAATACGATACAAATAAATACGATTTAAACAAAAAACTCTTACGTACTTGAAACTTGAATACTTGATAGCTCGTGACGCTTATCGGACAAAGCTACAGCACCACACCGTGCAATGTAATTGAAGATGCGTTACCGCGACATAATTCTCAATGATGCGCAAGCATAACAGGCAGTATGTCACTTATATAATTGTCATCTCTGCAGTCTCTTAATCTTTGCATCTTTATAAGTAATACAGAACGTAGTTGCTAGACGGTGTTGACGTCGGCTAAAATCTCTGCGGTCGCCGTTTCGTCAAGGTCATTCAGGCTAGTTAAAGCCTTAACCCTTTGTTATTTTTAGTCGTAAATTCACTTTGTAAGTAGTTTAAAGAATTTATAAAACTTAAGCCGTGCTAGGCTGATAAACAATTTATTCAGCTTTAATAGTAATACCAGAAGTAAGTCTAGTTATTTGTTTGTTTTGTGCATAACAATATTTATTGTATATTCAAACTCGTATAGATGTTATAGCCAGAGGTTACCAACCTATAGGAAGTGGATTTTGATATACAACTATTTTTGAAAACTGATGACAATATTTCGTAAACTATATTTAATTGGGCTCCATCAAGTCGCCATAGAGTCCAGTCATCGCTTAACTCTGGTTCGAGTTCATTTTGTATAAAATATTGTAAATTTACTCAAAATTACTATAAATCCTTAATATAAATTTTGTATGGCTTTACTCAACGATTCTTTGCAGGATATCGTTACAAAGATATTAGTAGTATAACTGAAATATCCGTCATAAATAAAGGATCAATTAACTGAAGTAGCAATGGGCTATATGTAACAATGACCGATAAGTCGATGAATGCAGCTGTTTTGACAACTCTCATTGAAGGTTAATGTTGTGGACTTAAGAACTTCTTTGACATCAAGATTAAAGTTACCTTAAGTAATCAATTAATTAATTAAGGTCCTCCAGACCGAATTTCGGATACGGCGGCCAGTTTCAATAGAGATTAGCCATCTGCGCAGAACATGATTAAAGTGCCCGAGTGTATACGTAAGAACAGGTGTGCACTCTATATTCCTTAATTTTCAAAGTTCGATGGGACGGTTATCCGACATGACAGGAGAGAGATCAGGCGCAAGAACAACGGCTTTATGAGCTTTCTGAGGCACGGGAGTGAAACACTACCAACTTCCTGACTCCGGGCTATTACTAATAATTTCGTGACAGAAAAACCCAATAACTAATTTTGCCCCAACCCGGGATTAAAACCCGAATCTCATGATCGGCAATCGCGTTTACGACCACTAGACGCCCATGAGGCAGTCAAAGGTCCCATACAGTACATTGCGTCGTATGCTTTATAGCTTTTTAAAGCAGCAGAAAAATTACAAAACATACAAGACAATGTACTTATGTATCTATCAATGAATATCACGCGTATTATTAAAGCTTTAAGAGTTGGAAGTTAAATTTGAGATAAATCGCGTTTCATTTCTCCATTGATTTATATATTACTAGCGTAAGGACCAGGACCAGACCGAAGTCCGCAATGACGGATATTGCGTGGCCGGTTACGTTACCAAGGTTATGCTATGCCAGGATTGGATTCAGCTCCTCAAACATATTGTACGTCGAAAATAAAATTATACTATTTGTCCAAAATTATACCACGTTTGAAGTTTCATATTTTTTTCTCATGCGCCGGGCTTTGGCGTCGCACACACGTCAAAATTGCATTGCGATATCATGTTCATAGCAAATTTAAAAATATTGCTGTGAACATAACATCGTCTGTTGCACTTATTTATAAAAAAAACATCACATCAATTCTTCTTTGTGAGAAAGACCAGAATAGTAAAATATCATATAACGAAGCCCCACCTGCCATGTCGTTGGATATAAAAAGGACCCACCAATAATACAAGTCAGGCGACCTGAATATAAAGTTATTTTCGCGTAGTATAATAGCCTTATGATACTACACACTACATACAATGAAATAATTGTAGAAATAGTATAATTATACTTTAAAATGCAACACTGGTTACGTCATCGACCAAGACAACGTAGTTCGTATGTGTTATGACAGATGGCGCTACTTTTGCTTTATACAGAAGGAATAAGTAAAATCGCCTATAAATTAGCCTATACACCATCGGCCATGATTGACAACCACGGAATGGGGCAAGATTGTTACAATCATTGCGCTACTGACCACACAATAGTGCATCCTACATATTTGTATTGTCGACTGTTCCACATGGACTTTGAAACAGTAGCAGCTGCCGCAATTTATTTTAATTAGCTCATAATATAACTATTATTAAAATGTAGACCATACCAGAGTGGTAATCAAAAAGAAGTTGTTCTATTGTTACTTGTTCTATTTCGGTGTATACACCGAATAGACCTATATAACTATACACCGACATATGACAAGGTAAGTTTATAGAGCATCGGTGCTCGGCGATCATGAAGACGTGCGCACGATCATGGCCGAACATCTTTTGATGTTTGTCCGAAAAACCGACACAGCGGCCATTACGCTCGATCATTACCGGTCATGGGTAGTTATAGGCGATTATGCCCCCTACACGATCGTGATCGCTAGAATTCGTCCATCATGGCCGATGGTGTTTAGGCCCCATTTCCGCCAACGTTGGGAGGCAATTGGTCTTTATACGATTATGATCGCCAATCCGTTTATCAAACAAGAGGATATATAAACAAATGGACACGGCATTTCCCTCTAAATTGAGAGGTATTTAATCGCGATTGAACTAACCAATGCCTGTATCTCTGAAAAATAAAACATTACTTCGGATAAAATTATTTATGGTTTATATATTGTTCTAATTTTAATGATTTATAAATAATAAAAAAAGTCACATTCACAGGTACCCAGAGCTCCACAGGTTTATACATAATATAAAACTTTAAACTGTGGTTCGATTTAAGAGCTTAAAAGTAATATAAAATGTCAAGCACTTTAACGAATAGGAATTATAGCACGGGCCTAAGTCATAAGTTTTTTGTTTTCGTAAATCCCATAATTCAAAGAAACCTGTATGAGATTGCTTGTCATATTTATAAGGTGTAAAGTGCTCCCTAAACAGTCGCTCGTGTTGAGTAACCGGTCATGTTATAAGCCTAGTATGACGGAAGTAATACACTTTAGACCAATTCTCTCTGAAGCTTCCCATTCTTCGGTACAAACTCGTAGATGATATGATTAAACTTTTGATAAAAAGCAATGACCGACTTTTGAATGGTCTAAAATATATAACGTAGTCAAGACGAGAGTAGGTTTCTCCGGACCGATACGACTTAGGGACCTTCAAGAAAAGAGCCTATTACTTTCTAAAAGGCTCCAACGCACCTTCATTTCCCCTGGTGTTGCAGATGTTCATGGGCGATGATTGTCACTACCATCAGGTGAGCCGTATGCACTTTTGTCTCCTCTTCCATAAAAAGCGAAAATGCCGCTGCTCATTTTCTATGTCACGTCTTACGATATAAACGGGACGATAGTGAATATTCTTACACCACCACTGCACGATTACATCGACATTTATTAAATATAACAATATTAATATTCTTAGAAGTGATGAATTAATTTATTAAATACACCCGTTTTAAAATTGTCTCATTAAATACAGTCCTATTATTACACGGCTTAAGAATAATCCCGAAATTCAATTTATATTTATTCTACTTATTAGTAAGATTTATCGGTATCCGCTTACAACGATATTTTACGAACACCTGTGTCTTTTGTAACTTAAACAATAATACCAATAAAGTTGTTTATTTATAAATGTTTATATGTAGGTATGTTTAATTTAATGTCGTTTGTGATGCTTGCCAAGTGTGGTGACTGAGGAAAATCATTCTTAATATGGTATAGATTTATCGCAGCATTTGATATTGACGGTACGATAACAAACGGAGAGAGAGAGGGAGAGAGAGAGAGAGAGAAAACAACAAGAGTGAATAGGCTTCTGTTACACTAAGACAGTGCAATTTACCATATAGGCTTTCATCACCATGCGCCACCAGGTGGGATTATAGTCAAGCGCTGATTAATAATAAGTACAAAAAAGCAAAGTCGTGGGTTCCGAGTTTCGATATTTGCAGTTCGTCTGACACAAGCTCACGTACATGTACTCAGATGTCATTGATAAATATACGTTTAGTTTATTTTTAATAGTATATGTTTATTACCATTCTTGAAATAGAAGAGCGGGGCATCTTGTCTGCATTACTACTGTTACGATCTGTTTTATTACATACGAGGTGCACGTAGAAACAGTTTAAATTGCTTACTACTCATTCAGCTTGGATGACTTAAAATAAAAAATAAAAACTTTAAACTATGTGATGGACTATGATCGTTTTGAAGAAATAAACAATATTTTATAAACTTATCGCTGGGATATTCTACCGTATCGTAAAGGCTTTATACTATACAAGTGGGACTGAGTACAACAACGAGTATATTATATTTAAGTTCCGAAATAAACAAAGCTATATAAAATAATATAGTTTAAAGACAGAATTTCATATATTTTGCACTTTTGGTATTATAATATTTCAGAGCAACCATTTTCACACTATTGCAAGGGATAATAATTACGCTCACTGTTTGGACCGGCTGCCAGCTCGCCATATTGTAGCGAAGGAATAAATTGTACCCGCAAATTGTTAACTCTACCAAATATTTTGATTTTTTTACTACAAGTCACTTTCTTCTATAAAAAATCCCAAAAATACGTGCAGCCATCGACACCAAGAAGGGTCAGCTTCACTAAGTAGAAGGATGTGCAATATCTTCTATTATTACTGCAGTGAAAGGCTGTAATAATGCTGGCTCTTAACCTACAAACCACAATCATTACACTATTATGGCATGGACAAAATTAATTGCACATTAAATACATACATATAACGATGCCATAATTGCGCCTCAACAGCGTCAACGGACCAAGCAACAACCGGGCCTAAATCATGCTATTGTATTTTCAGAATGGCATATATGGCAACATATCCGGCGTAATGTCTCCTTTTTCACCATCCTCCGAAATCCCTACCAGTCCATCCCCGAAGGTTAGAGACAACTTTCCACTTTTTCCATCAGTAGGTATACTGATGTATAGTATTTTCTTACTATCACCATTGTTTTAATAATTTGAAAATTTACAGGAATAATAAATAGTTGTATAGTTTTATTAAATGTCTGTTTGTGGTTTTGGGACATAGCTGAATGGTGGCGGTTTAAGAGAATCCACTGACACACTGTACCGTAGGTGTCGCAAGACGTGACTATGGTAAAAGCCAGAAACACCAATGATCAATGAGGCCACTTATAAACGTCATAATAATCCTTATGCGCCAGAAAATATACAATTAGAAAACTCTTTAAAATTTGTTTGAAATTTCTAGTAAGATCAAGTAATTGCCTTTATCCGCGTCCTTATCTTTTTTTAAAGTAATTGGAATAATTGTATGTTGATTTTTTTCGTAACTATATGGAGTGAATACCGGGAAGGACCATGCTTTTAAAATCATAATCAGTCTCAACCAATGAATACTGTTTTTAAGTTTAATTCCTTGGTAGAGACTGATTATGATTTTCATATTATTTTCATTTATAATAACTTCCTGAATAATATTAAAACTATAAAATTTTTGATCCGAATTAATGTTTGATTTTTCAGAGATAAGGGCACTGTTTAGTTCAATCGCGGTCATAAACCTTTCAATTTGGAGGGAAATGCCGTATCCATTTGTCTGCCGACTTCCAAAAAGGAGACTCAATTCGAGTGTGTTTTTTTATATGTGTTACCTCATAACTTTGTACTGGGCGAACGGATTTGGATGATTCTTTTTTAATATAAAAGCTGATAGTTCTCTTGTGGTCCCATATGAATTTGATCAAGGTCAGACCAATGATTATTGAGTTATTCTTAAATAACCTATATTGTAGTCGCTTATATTGAAGTCGGCTGTACAAAATTTTTAATTTTAAATTATTTTAATATCCTCTTGTTTGATAAACAGATTGGCGATCATAATCGTATAAAAACCAATCGCCTCGCAACGTTGGCGGAACTTAACATTTTACTAATTCCTTCTTTATACAAGCAAAAGTAGTGCCACTGTCATAACACATACGAACTACGTTGCCTTGGTCGACTACTTAACCAGGGTTGCATTTCGTAGTATAATTATACTATATGTACCATTATTTCATTGTATATAGTATTGTAAGGCTACGAGAAAATACCATAATTTTATATTCAGGTCGACCGACTTGTATTATTGATGGGTCCTTTTTATGTCCAACGACATGGTAGTTGGGGTTTCGTTACATGATGTTTTACTATTCTGGTCTTTCTGACAGAGAAGGATTGATGTCATGTATTTTATGAATATAATATAATATATGAGTGCAACAGACAATATTAGGTCATTGTTTTGTTTTAGAAGGGTCAGTAGCCTAATGGCAGCTCGCGGACCGCGAAATCGAAAGGTCGTGGGTTCGAATCCACCATTCGACTACTGTCGTGAACCACTTCTAACACAAGCATTTTAGGCTTACCAGAAGTGGTTAAAGGAAATATTAGTAATGTTTAATAGCATTACTAGTATTTAAAAAAAATTGCTATGAATATAAACATTATATCGCAATGCAATTTATTTTTCAATATTCAAACTAAAACGCGTGACGCCAAAACTCCGGGGCATGAGAAAAAAACATGAAACTTCAAACGTGGTATAATTTTGGACAAATAGTATAAATTTACTTTCCTCGTACAATATATTTGAGAATCTGAATCGAATCCTAGCATAGCATAACGTTGGTAACGTAACCGGTCACACAATGTCCGCTATTGCGGACTTCGGTCTGGTCTTAGTCCTTGTGCTAGTAATATAAAAGTAAATGGAGAAATAAAACGCGATTTATATCAAATTTGACTTCCATCACTTAAAATTTTTATAATACGCGAGATATTCATTGATAGATTACATTACAGTGGTATAACTTATATAATAAGGACATTGCCTCGTATGTTTTGTAATTTTTCTGTTGCTTTAAAAAGCTATACGCAATACGCAATGTATTGTATGGGGCCTTTAACTGTTTCATGGATGTCTACTGGTCGTAAACGCGATTGCTGATCATGATATCCCGGGTCTGAGTCCCGGGTTGGGCCAAAATTAGTTATTGGGGTTTTCTGTCACGAAATTATTAGTAGCAGCCCGGAGTCAGCAAGTTGGCGGTGTTTCACCTCCGTGCCTTGGAAAGCACATAAAGCCTTTGGTCCTGCGCCTGATCTCTCCCCGGTCATGTCGGATGACCGTCCCATTGAACTACTCTGGTACTATAATCATGTTCATGCTCTATTGAAACTGGCCGCCGTATCTGAAATTCGGTCCGGAGGACCTTAATTAATTAATTAAATACTTTAAAGTGACTCTCATTTTGATGTCAAAGAAGTTCTTAAGTCTACAACATTAACGTTCATTGAGAGCTGCCAAAACAGTTCTCAACTGCATTCATAGACTTATCGGTCATTTTTACATATAGTCCATTGCTACTTAAGCTTATTAATCCTTTATTCATGACGGATACTCTAGTTCTACTACTGATATCTTTGTAGCGATATCCTGCAAAGAATCATCGAGTAAAGCCATACACAATTACACAATTTCTGTTAATAATTTAAAGGAATTTTGCGCAAATAATTTTGTTACTGCTACTTAAATAATTTACAATATTTTATACAATTTTAAACTCGAATCAAAGTTAAGGGATGATCGACTTTTGCAACTTTCACTCTATGGAGACTTGATGTTGCCCAGTTAAATATAGTTTTCGAAATATTGTCATCAGTTTCTGAAAATAGTATAACATCAAATCCACTTCCTATAAGTTGGTAATCTCTGGCTACAAACTCTGTATAGTATATATATCTATATTATATTTATTGTATATTTAAACTCGTACATATGGGTTTGAATATACAATAAATATTGTTATGCACAAAACAAACACAACTTTTTACTTGTGGCATTACTACTAAAGCCTAATAAATTATTTATCAGTCTAGCACGGCTCAAGTCTTATAAATACTTTAAACTACTTACAAAGTGAATTTACGACCAAAAATAACAAAGGGTTTACCTGCAACAATGCTGCGAACAGAGAGCAACAACAAAGTATCCTTGTAAACTCACAAATCTAGTCGGGATAAGATCGTTACTTGGGTGCAGTAAATTTATACGCTTGTTTCATGGTTATTGTCTTTGCTGGAAAATAAGACAGTCAAAAGAGATATGAATTTCATACATCTGATATCTAAGTAATAATAACAATAATAATAAATCTTTATTTCGGATAACAAATGAGATCCATATCACAGATATTAGAAAAATCACAAAATAATTATAATAGTACAGCTAGATGGACGAAGATAGTAAAATGACACGCACAAACGCACGCATTCACGCATACACATACGCACGCGAGCACACACACACACGCACACACACACACGCACACACACACACACACACACACACACACACACACACACACTCACACTCACACACACATACATACACACACACACACACACACACACACACACACACACACACACACACACATGCACATACTTACACACACACACACTTACACCCACGCGCGCGCGAGCGCTCGCAGCCATACATACACACATACACACACAGGTAAGTCAGCCATGCAGGACGTTAATAATTTGCCTTATTATAGGACAGTCATTTTTTTGTGCTATTACACCCAGGATACTGTTGGAGCTATTCCTTGTTCTGCTTAGTAGCGATGCGGCTTTCTTGCGCATTATCGCGTCAAACCCGTCAGTGCGGGCCTCACAGAACATGCCTGAAGCGCTGCAGTAGCAGGGCAGCCCCAAAAGAACTCTAAATGAATTGTTATATTGCACCTTTAATGCTTTATACGCCCTTTGTGTGTAGTTGACCCAAAGGGAGCACGAATAAAAAGACTGGCAGTATGCATTAAAAAGAGTTATTTTAACGGCATTACTGCATCGTGCAAACCTACGGGCCAACATATTACTCCGGGTCGCTAAAGCCCTACGCTGCCTGTCCATGTCCATTTCATCATGCAAATCCTCGGTCACGTAGTGTCCCAAGTATCTGAATTATGATACCCTCGATAAAGCAGTGTTGTAGAGTCTGATAGGTGGTATGTACGTATCGTTTTATTTTATTACGCGGATCTGAGCAGTTTAGTTTTTAAACATCTTTAATTAAATAATTAGAAATAGCAATATATACCAAAGGATGATCGCTTCCGATTGATGAAGGTATAAACATCTTTATTAGAAAAAGAAACAAAGACCTCTGGTACTTAGATTCTCTCTACACTGGTAGAGGCTCATATCCGGCTAAATTTACAGGGAGTGACGAAGAAGATGTTGATGTTGAAGGGTATTTTTAGATATTCCGTGGCGGATAGGTATGATAGGATTAGGTTTATATTATGTCTTACAATATTATATCGACCCTAGAAAGGAAAAAATTACCAAGCGACACTACGGTCGATATTGGTTTATATATATGACGGCACCTGCACCGTTGCAGGTGCGGCGGCGTCGGTCTAGCTAGACAGAATTCTTATAAACAACACGTGCACCGCACACCTGCGCCATCGCACCTGCGGTGGCGCCCGTTTTGCTTGTATAAAACGGACGGAGCGGCCGCCGTTAAGGCAGTCTTGGCTCTGACGTGAAACGGTGCGCTTGTCGTATTCCGTTACTAGTTTATCCTCGACTCGTTGGATAATTAATTCGTGTAAACGGATTAATTATTATTCCTAACTACAAAATTGGTCTCTGTACTCAATTATACTTCCTACATCAGAAGTGGCATAAAGTCCCCATTACTGCCCACATATAACCTTCGAATAGTATGAGGATTATTACATTTGTGAAAGATTATAATGCGTTCCGCATTGATGAATCTGTTTTTATGTTAAATACCGTAATAAAAATTTGCAGTCCTACTTACGATATTGTCGTATCATTAAAGTGTAGAGAAAAGATTAAGTGAAATTATTTAAGCCAAAAGATAAATCCTGTTGTTCGATCTGTATTAAAAGTACCCGCAAGTATTTTCGTTATTTCTTGACGTACCTAAATATGTTAACAAATTTCGAAAGAAATATTGGAGGGTTTCTAGACGAGTTATAGTTTGCATTCAATGAAAAATTAACTTGTTCAAGTTTTGTTGTAATTTGATAGTTCACGCGAAACATGATTATCATTTGCTATATTTTGAAGTTCCAAACGTTTAAGGGCTGTATCAAAATAAAGGATTAACTTAAACATGCTATGAATTAAAAATAATAAGTGACATTTTTGTGTTCTAATGTGTTGATCAGTGTTACAGTTTGCTCCGAATATTGTGTGGTCGACAAGATTGGGGTTTGATGTCGAGGAATTCGTAGAAGTCTCTACAACAATGATCAATGAGGAAGACGTTGTGATAGCTAATCGAACATGGTCATGTACGGCCCAGCGCTAGTAAGATTGAGCCTACACCGCTACAGCCGGTAACTTATCGGCTGATCTTACGGCAAGGCAATTCAAGCGGCCGCCGAACAAATGGTGCTTTGGCGCTGTAAATGGACGTCTGAGGCTTGGTCGGCTTTCGTAGATTTTGCGCAGTTGCCCCCTTCCCTTTGAAATATGTTGTGGTATCTGTTTCTACACATAGTTTCCGTTTTTTGCAAGGTTTTCAAATGTCATACAGTTGCCGTTTCATAAGAGAATATGTGGTGAATTTTGGAAGCTCGGAATTCCATGGTTCTCAATACATTTATCTCGATTTCTTTTAATTTTGCAAAGCAGTACGACGATTCGCTAGCGCTAGTACGGCGCGACGACTCACTTGCGCGAATGTGGCAAAAACTCAGCAGAACGGAAAGCTGGAGTGCGTTTGCCTGAAGGTAGCCATATTGGCGCGTCCATGACTTAAATGAAGTCTGGTATAGTCGACCGTTGTAATAGTTAACAAAAGTTAATATTTGTTAGCAGGTGGTGATAACTGATAGACCGTATGCTGTTCACTGTCAACCGCACGAGGACGTGCGACAGTCAAGAGGTAGCCGTGTCTGTGCATCTAGAAAATACTAGAGACGTTTCAACACTCTAGCGAAGTAATTATTCTAGTGCAGGAAAGGAACATGGAGTTGCAGGGAGGCTGGTCTGTGCTGCACTGGGATGTGTCGTGTTGCTGTTGGTTTACATACTTAGGTGTTATCATGGTCACTACGTCCCTCCCGATACATTTTTGTGTTATTGTGACAAGGACATGTTTGCGGTATGGTTAGTCTGAACCTGTGCTATACTGAATTGAAAAAAAGAGAGTAAGAAAAAAAAGTGGTTCTTACTATCATTGCAGGGCATTGTGCCGATCCAATGATATGGCTATAGGGAATAGCGATTCCAGACTAGCGAAAACAGTACTTGAAAAAAAAGGAGAAAATAGAAAAAGCTACAGGCTAATCATTCCGATCTAGCATAAAGATGATTAAAGTTTTGTAGGCTTACTGCCGGAACAAAACTGATTGTCGCCCATATCTGAAGGGTCAATATGGACCGGACCAGACGCTGATTTATCAGGATAATCGAACGATGTTTTTCTTTCTAAAGATAAGTAAGATTGTGATGGAGCGCGTGCTAGCACGCATGCATGTCAGCATGGCCGTGACGGCACCTGCACCGTTGCAGGTGCGGCGGCGTCGGTCTAGCTAGACAGAATTCTTATAAACAACACGTGCACAGCACACTTGCGCCATCGCACCAGCAGTGGCGCCCGTTTTGCTTGTATAAAACGGACGGAGCGGCCGCCGTTAAGGCAATCTTGTCTCTGACGGGAAACGGTGCGCTTGTCGTATTCCGTTATTAGTTTATCCTCGACTCGTTGGATAATTAATTCGTGTTATTCATGTAAACGAATTAATTATTATTCCTAACTACAAAATTGATCTCTGTAATCAATTATACTTCCTACATATACACTAGCTGTGCCCCGCGGTTTCACTCGCGTCATTATATGTCCGAGGTGCGCGACATGACCTAGTTCAAGCATTTTGTAACGGCTAGGGTTTAAGCGTCGTTCGCGCGTCCAGCCAAGTATTGAATTATTTTAATTTTACATTATCTCTTAAACTATGCGTCCAAATAACATGGTATAAAGAACAAAGTTTCGTTCGTAAAGATAAATAAGCCATGCCTAATAATACCGCTCATAAATCTCTTTTAAATTTTTAATATTTTTTTGTAACCAAATACCAAATTATGGCTTATGTATAATAAATAGACATATGGTATCGCGGACTTTTTTTTAGACGGAATAAAGGTCTATATTTTTCTACAACATTGTATTTACGTATCCCTAACCATAACACCAGCGTACGCGGATAAATCATTTCGGGAGTGCTTTTTCTTCTGACTTGCTTAACAAATATCCATATTTAAGGTTAGCTTAGCAATATAGCTTAATGCTAGAGAGCTTATACTATTCCACATGAATCAGTCTATAATATACAAAAATAATTTTTCAAATCGGACTATTAGTTCCAGAGATTAGCGCGTTTAAACAAACAAAAAAACAAAAAAAACTCTTTTGCTTTATTATATTATAAGTATAGATAATATATATATATATATATAGGGGGATGAGTCGCTCGCGTCCGTAGGCTTTGACCACCTAATCCTAGGCCCACCCTACACGTGTCCCCCGGGTGGTGCTAAACAAGCGACAAAGCCGAAAGAACTGACTCGGCTCCTCGCCGTGTGGTAGCGGCGTAAAAAAATACCACACCCTACTTTCGCACCATGAGGCATAGAATTAAAGAAATGGCCCCGAGTTCCCGGCGCCCCTTTAATGGGGCAGGGGTGCGAAGAATCTCCGGGAGGAAAACCAGCGACGAGGTTCGCCACCCGTCACGTTCTGTCCCCCGGAGGGCGAAAAGTGGATTGCGGAAGCCCGTCTGGCTACATTGAATGTATGTGGAGGAATGAATGATAAGATGGATGAAGTATGCGATATGATGCATGATAGAGGAATAGACGTGTTATGTGTAAATGAGACGAACGGAAGGGAAAGGATGCTACTACACATGGCATGTATACCGCGTACTGGTCTGGTGTAGACGAGACCGAGCGGGCATGCCAGGGAGTCGCTATCATTCTTTCAGAAAGAATGGGTCATTGTGTGAAAGAGTATGAATGTGTAAGCCCGAGACTGCTATGGATACGAATGAAAGTGGGCTTAAAGAAGTTGTTTGTTTTAGGGGTCTACGCCCCAGACATGTCTAAGTTCACTTATATCCGAGAGCAGTTTTGGGAGTTGGTAAGGATGGTGCTAATGAAATGCAAGGTTAATGAAAATATTGTGATATTAGGCGATTTTAATGGAAGGGTTGGGGTGAGGAGGCTTGGTTATGAAAGGATATTGGGAACGTCTGGTGATGAAAGTATAAATGAGAATGGTGAAAGCCTTCTCGCCGTATGCGTGGAAAAGAGTCTTTTTGTGACGAACACTTTCTTTCGTCATAAGAAGATTCACACGTATACATGGGAAAGAGGTGATGATAGAAGTATCATAGATTTCATAATTGTTGATGAAAGAATGAGGAGCGCGGTGGTAGATACAAGGGTTTACCGGGGCTCTAACGTAGGGACGGATCATTACTTGGTCTTATGCCGAGTTAATGGTCTTTTCAGACGTTGGAGGCATCGGACATCTGTGTCTACCACTGCTTTACAGCGTATAAGAACAGAGAGGTTACAAGATGAAGGTGTGAGAGAGAAGTTCAAATATAGATTGAGAGAAAATATAAGTGGTATGGCTGAATTGTGTATGAATGATTTAGACTTGGAGACTGTGTGGTATAATGTCAAAAAAGGTGTAAGTAAGAGAACGAATGAAAGGAAAATTAACACGTTATGGTGGGATGATGAGGTACGGATGGAAGTTGAAGCAAAGAAGAAAGCATGGCTAGATTTACTAGCAACCAAGGCTAGTAATTCTAGCAGTATGAATGATGATATTGAAAGGAAAAAGGCAGTCTTTAGACACCTAAATAAGAGAGTAAAAGAAGTAGTTGAAAGGAAAAAGCAAGAAAGAACGGATATGAATGATAGAAGAATATCGGATAACTTCCAGGAAAACATTAAAATGTTCTGGAAACTCGTAAGAACTACCAGGGGACATTCAAAACAGCCTAGAATGAATGCTATACGAGACCAGAATGGCTGTACTCTGAATGACGAAGTTTTGAGTTTAAGGAGATGGAAGGAATACTTTGAAAGCGTGTTTATGAGTGATGAGACGTTTGAATTAAATGAAATAGAAATTCCGGAAGAAGAGGAAATAGATAGAGATATAAGTATAGATGAAATAAAAAAAGCAATGAAAAGTATGAAAGCAGGTAAGGCAGCCGGTTATGATAGAGTATCTCTCGAAATGCTAAAGGCTGGAGAAGGAGTGGTGGCAGACCTGCTGTGCACCTTGTTTAGTTTATGTTGGGAACTTAAGCGGGTACCGGGAGACTGGTGCAAAGCCGTGATAGTCCCAATATATAAGGGAAAAGGATCACAGCAGGACTGTAAAAACTACCGTGGTATCAGCCTTCTTAGCATTGTGGGAAAACTGTATGCTAAGGTACTAATTGAAAGAGTTATGAAAGAAACTGATGGAAAAATTTGGGATGTGCAAGCGGGATTTAGAAAGGGAATGGGATGTACGGATCAGGTCTTTTCCATGCGCATGATCGCGGAGAAGTTTTTGGCCAAAAACCAAAAAGTTTTTTGTGCGTTCATAGACTTGGAGAAGGCTTATGACAGAGTGGACAGGGATGTGTTATGGCAAACACTGAACTCATTTGGGTTGAGCGCTGGCTTGATACAGGCATTGAAGTCTCTATATAGGGACTCTAGTGCTTGTGTCAGGATCAACGGGGCCTACTCGGACTGGTTTGGCATCCATAAAGGTGTCAGACAGGGCTGTGTGGCTTCCCCGTGGCTGTTCAACCTATTTATGGACAGTTGTTTGGAAAATTTGAAAGCAGAAGAATGCGGGTTAAGAATGGGTGAGTTAACCGTCAAATGCCTTTTGTACGCCGATGATCAAGTCATACTTGCGTCGTCGGCAGCTGAGTTGCAAATGATGGTTACATTAATGAACAGGACATTAAAAGAAAAGGGAATGAAAGTGAACGCAAGTAAGACGAAAGTTATGGTTTTTGAAAGAGAAGAAAGTAAAACGATATGTGAAATAAGAATAGAAGGGGAGTTGGTAGAGCAAGTAGATGAGTTTGTGTATTTGGGATGTGTGTTTAGCAGGGATGGTAGATATGATCAGGATATAGAACGACTAGATATGATCAGGATATAGAACGACGAGTGAATGCAGGAAATAGATTGAATGGGGCTCTACACTCTATTGTGAAAAGTCAGAAAGGCACGTTTGGCAATTCACAATGCTGTGTTAGTGCCTACTTTAATGTATGGTAGTGAAAGTTGGGTATGGCAGAAGAAGCACGAGAGTAGAATAAATGCTGTAGAAATGCGGTCATTACGTAGTATGCTAGGGCTGAATCTGAATGACAGGGTGAGAAATAGTGTGATAAGAGAAATGTGTGGTTTGCAAGATGATGTTGTGACTAGGATTAAGAAAGGAATGCTTCGGTGGTTTGGTCATGTAGAAAGAATGAATGATGAAAGAGTGACAAAGCAAATTTATGTTGCAGAGGTGAATGGCAGAGTCGGGAAGGGTCGCCCTAGGCGAAAGTTTATCGACCAAATAGGCGATATATTGAAAATGGGCCAAATTAAGAGTACCTTTAACCGACGAGCGTGTATGCGTAGGTATATGGATGTGGAGGAAGCGAGAGAGGTGTGTCAGGATCGTGCCAAATGGAATTCCATAGTCTCTGCCTACCCCTCTGGGTGACAGGCGTGAGTGTTTATGTTGTTATGTTATGTGTGTATATATATTTATATATATATATATATATATATATATATATATATATATATATATATATATATATATATATATATATATATATATATATATTTAAAGTTCGAAGATTTTTTGAAGTTTTCGGCAACCAACCGACGATCATTTTCGTCATTTAAAAAATATTGCGTAAAGGACCTTTTTCAATCTACCGTTTTTCTACTTAGTGAATTTATCTTATTTTTAATATAAATTATTTTGGTTTTAAGTTACAATCTTTTATCTTTTCTTATGTAAAAACTTTATTTTTTTGCAGTCTCTTACCTTTTTACCTGTCCTTAATATTAGCTATTTGTCATTTAGATATATTAAAATAAAGATTAACAAAAACATGTCGTTTAGTGATATTTTTCCTTACTAATGATTTTTGGGTAAAGTTCGAATAATTTATACACTATAGATTGGATCGCCGCTTTGGGGTGGCTCAAGGGCAACTTCTGATAAAAGGATCTTTATACTAAACTAGCGATCCGCCCCAGCTTCGCACGGCTGATTTCTGAATCTCGGCAACAGCGCCACCTACCGGGTACAATTTTGAGTCTAAGCCATTATAGAATCAACTTAATTAAACACACAAAATTTCTTTAAAATTGGTTCAGCCGTTTAGGGGCATTATATTATACATTGTTATTTTTCAGAGTAGCAAAATTTTAAACTTAAATTCAATTATATAAATAATGATATATAGTTATTGCACTTTTTGAAAATATGATTAATAAGGCTTCTACTTTTATTTGAAATTATCTAAAATTGTTTTTATGTTTTATAGAATTAGGGTGACATATGCCAGACATAGTGGCAAATTGTACTCCTGTGACTTCTGTACAACTTGCCGAAGGGTATGTATGTGGTCTATGGTGCTAAATCTCTTTCGGGAATCGGCTTGTTTGGGAGGCTGGAAGTCGTCAAGTCTACGCGCGAGACGATTCGTAATGACTCTCGAAAACAGCACGTAGACGCGGCTCAGAAGGGAAATCTGTCTGTAATTCTTCAAGAAAGCGTTGTCACCTTTCTTGAAGAACAAGACCCACCGCAATTCTGCTCCAAGTCTCTGGTGTAATGCCATCATGGAAGACGGAATTAAAGAGCTTCTGAAGGACTTCAAGTACCGGTCTTCCACCCGCTTTCAGAAGCTCCGCTGTAATTCCATCCTCGCCTGGGGCCTTACCGTTTTTAAGGTGCTGGAAAGCCATTTTAATCTTACCAGCCTTAGCCTTACCAGGTCGTCACTCCATCTAGTGGAGGGACGCCCTACACTTCGCCTGCCGGTACGAGGCTGCCACTCGAGAACCTTTCTTAGAGAAGCTTATCGTAAACCATTAAAATTATATTTTAATAAAACTAGTTTTTACGGATTTCATCGCGTATATTAACTAAGTTATTTTATATTCCCAACGTTTCGAACTCTTTATGGCACTACATGGTCATGGGGAACTGAGGTGCTGGACGCCCCAATGCCAAAGTATACCACAGTTACCTCAAGATAAAATTATTAATTTTTGTTCCAATCTACGTAGTATGAACTTATAACTTAACTTAACTTATCTTCACGCACAATCCCTGACGGGGTAGCCAGAGAGAACAGATCGTCAAGTGTTACGATCCTTACATACCTCTTTCGCTTTATAAATTATATATATATATATATATATATATATATATATATATATATATATATAACTTATGGTATATTGAATTATTGCAGTTAGTTAAATGCATGTGTTGGGATTTAATTTTATTAATTATGAGATCCCAAGCAGATGGTAGCACTTAGTCATCTTCTCTATTGAAATTATGATGTTATTTGATTTCAGTAGCCTCGCAAATCATCCTTGCAAGAAATCAGTGTTCTTTAGTGAGGATTTGTGGTCTATTAAATCTGATTATATTTTTGTGATTGGATATGATATTGTAAGATATAAAAGAAACCTAATCCTAACATACCTATCAACCACGGAATATCTAAGTAACCTCTCAACATCTTCTTCATCACCCCCTGTAAATTTAGCTGGATATGAGCCTCTACTAGTCTAGTGAGAATCTAAGTACTAGAGGTCTTTGTTGCTTTTTCCAATAGAGATGTTTATACCTCCATCAAACAGAAGCGATTATTCTTTGGTATATCTTTTAGCATATCTCATTGCTCCTTACGACATTGTCAAGACAAAATGAAGTGATAAATTATCTTACACCACTACACTACACTACACGTCAACACGAATACAATTTAGTGACAGTGTACAATTCTGGAATAAATGTATCTTCTAGATACATTTCTTAGTACTTTGTACATAACAAACTGTCCTACGTGTCGCCCTATATAGCAGTCTTTGTTAAAATTGTTGAGCTCATTAAGTTAACGCTTGCAGCGGAATACGAGCAACGTTGTGTAGATCTTATATGTCTATATATAATTTATAGATAAAGCAGAAAAAATAGCGGACTTAATTAAATGTCATGTAAAACAATGGTAAACCAACACATACATGTACTAATTACAATGTTTTTTACACGAATACTACACATTCATTTTTAGTTTATTTTTTTATAGGATAAGGGTGACAAACGAGCACACAGTCCACCTGATGGTAAGTGATTGCTGTGGCCCATAGACATCTACATCTATGCTCTGTTACAGATCAAAATGCAGATGCGTTTTCACCCGTGAGGACTAGGATAGAATGCCTCATTTCCAGTATAAAGGGCCTCCGGCCACCTGCACTCACCAAGCGAAACGCAGAGGTAAACCTCTACTTCACGCTGGTATACTGTGAGGTCGTGGTACCACCACGGTTCGAGCCGGCCCATCCATGCTACAGCAAAAGCTGTCGCCTGGCTCTACCACTGTTATGTATTAAGTTCATTTTTAGTAATTTGAAACATTAATTTTGAATTTTATCGTGTTTATTTCGAAATATTTAATTAAAAATGTTTAAAAATTACATTGTTAAGATCCGCATAATAAAATAAAATGATGTGTCTTACCTAAATTTCAGATCTATGAAATTCATTTTATTTTCCAGCAAGGACAATAACTATGAAACAAGCGTATAAACTTACGCGGTGCAGTAACGATCTTATCCCGACTAGATTTGTGAGTTACAAAGATACTTTGTTGTTGCTCTCTGTTCGCAGCATTGTTGCAAGTCAACCCTTTGTTATTTTTGGTCTTAAATTCACTTTGTAAGTAGTTTAAAGAATTTATAAAACTTGAGCCGTCCTAGGTTGATAAACAATTTATTCAGCTTTTGTAGTAATGCCACCAGTAAAAAGGCATCTAGTTATGTGTTTGATTTGTGCATAACAATATTTATTGTATATTCAAACTCGTATAGATGTGATAACCAGAGATTACCAACTTATAGGAAGTAGATTTTGATATAATACTATTTTCGAAAACTGATGACAATATTTCGTAAACTATATTTAATTGGGCTCCATCAAGTCGCCATAGACTCCAAGTTCCAAAATTCAACCATCCCTTAACTCTGGTTCGAGTTCATTTTGTATAAAATATTGTAAATTATAATTTACAATATTTTTTCGAGTAGTAGTTAAAAAACAAATTTAGTCAAAATTACTTTAAATCCTTAATATAAATTGTGTATGGCTTTACTCGAAGATTCTTTGCAGGATATTGTTACAAAGATATCAGTAGTATAACTGGAGTATCCATCATGAATAAGGGACCAATAAGCTGAAGTTGCAATGGGCTAAATGTAACAATGACCGATGAGTCGATAAATGCAGCTGTTTTGGCAACTCTCATTAAAGGTCAGTGTTGTGGACTTAAGAACTTCTTTGACATCAAAATGAATGTCACCTAAAGTAATAAATTAAAATCATCAAATTAAGGTCCTCCAGATCGAATTTCGGATACGGCGGCTAGTTTCAATAGAGATTAGCCATCTGAGCAGAACATGATTAAAGTGCCCGAATGTATACGTAAGCACAGGTGCGATCTATATTCCTTAGTTTTCATAGTTAGATGGGACGGTCATCCAACATGACCGGATAGAGGTCAGGCGCAGGACCAACGGCTTTATATGCTTTCCGAGGTACGGGGGTGAAACTCCACCAATTTCATGACTCTGGGCTAATTTTGGCCCAGCCCGAGACTCAAACACGGTATCTCATGATTAGCAATCGCGTTTACGACCACTAACCCATGAGGCAGTCAAAGGCCCCATATAGTACATTGCGTCGTATGCTATATAGCTTTTTAAAGCATCAGAAAAATTACAATACATACGAGGCAATATATTTATGTTATAACTTATACCACTGTAATATAATCTATTAATGAATATCACGCGTATTATAAAAGTTTTAAGAGTTGAAAGTCAAATATGAGATAAATCGTGTTTCATTTCTCCATTGACTTTATATATATTGACCCTGTGTTTGTGAAACGATCCCGAAAACGAAGACAGATGATAGTACTTAGGATACCTTTGATCATCGGTAACAAATAAATTCAATCCCGACGAAAAATTCATCTTTTCACAACGTTTTATTAACTTTATTCACGCTTCATCATGTTAGTACAGATAAATGAAACAATAATTTCATAAAAAATCATGAAAATACTTGAACATAAAACCAGCAGTGAAACTTAAAATAAAATCAGCTGACAATAGGGTCAATATTCTCGGGGACGCCGAACTATTATAGGTCCCGTCCCGTAAAAAGAACGCTGGCCTTGTACCTGCGCACTGAGTGATTTATGAATCAAATTGGTGGTACGAAGGGGGCGCGACGGGGAAATGCTCGCCAGTATTACTATGCACGCACGCTATTGGTTTCTCATGCTTCCCGTGCTTTGTTCGCTCCCAAAATACATTCGTACACACAGTTTCCTTTGCACGACGCGCGACGACAGTCTTAAAAGTAAATAAATAAATAATTTATATCAATTGTTTTATTACTGAACTAGTGAATGAAAAGATAAATATGACGGGAGAAGGTGAATGGGGAAAATTGTGCAGTAAAATTAAAAGTATTGAGGAACAGTACCGAAAAAATAACCATGTGGTCGACCTGATGACGGAAATATTTATCATTGGCATTGATGATGATGATCCTGATGACGGAAGCTCAAGCGAAGATGAAAGTGATGATAAAGTAGCATTCAGTTACACCAACACACCATCGACATCTGGCTTCCATGTGACCCAAGACGATATAATGGACGGCATGTCACCCTTAGCTTAAGTTTTCTTGTTACAAACTACATTATATTTTACGACAGAAATATAAAATAACGCTCAAGTAAACATTATCCATTTTTAATTCCAACCTCTTCCAAAGTTCTAAATAGCTAGTAAATTACCTATTATAATTCTACAATAAAACAATTAATTACTAATATATTATAAAACAATAACCTAGTACCATGTAGTACTTTAGTACGTGACTGTGGCCATGCGCAGCCACACTCCCTCCACTGTCGCTCAGCGTTGTTTTTACGTGACGGGACCTGTATCTAGCACGGTGCGAAACAATGCCTACTCGCTCTACCCTTCCCTTTCACACACGCGCTACAGCCGCCCAGTCGGCTCGTGTCACCTTGCGCTGTGGAATTTACACATGTCAGCTTTGCCAATATGTAGGGAATCCCCAAAATTGCGGGGAATTTAAAGTTAGTTGGGGATTTTATGGATATTGATATTATGCGGGGAAAATACGGGGATTTCGAAAATCGATAGCCATCAAGTTAGAACCTTTTTTCAAGAAATTGTCGTGAAGCGACAATTAAAAGAGAAAGAACCTAACCTAAGAACAGCAAAACAACAAAAGTAGACCAAGAAAATAATATATTTAAGTTTTTAAAAGAGTATTTACAATTTTATAAAAAAAATGAAATATGAAGATGATGGATGAAATGAGATTACAATTAGGTTTTAAAAAAAATAAAGGTAGGAGAATAGGACAATATAGTTTTATAGGGGAGCCTGGAGCCTCGCTGCTTTTGTAGAAATGGGCACACGCAGAGCTTTGAGGTTTCTCAGCGGCGACGGCACGCAGCGCCTGGACTGGGCACACGCGGCGTCCGGAGCCGGCGCACGTAGCGCCTGGGGTAGGTGCGCTCAGTACGTGGAGAAGTAGTCGCCGCGCCCAGAGGTAGCGCGGGCAATAGGTGCACTCGGCGCCTGGAGCAAGCAGTCGTAGCGTGCCCGAAGGTAGCGCGGGCAGTAGGTGGACTCAGCGCCTGGAGCAAGCAGTCGTAGCGTGCCCGAAGGTAGCGTGGCACCGCGCTTGAAGCAGACTGCCGACGACTTCACGTGTAGATGGAGGCTTGCAGGATCCCGGCGCCTGGTTTGCAGGATGCGCCGACGACTTCAGGATGCGCCGGGTGTAGATGGAGGCTTGCAGGATCCCGGGGCAAAGCGGCCCCGTGATAAGGCCTTTAGTAGATGTTTCTCGTTTGAGAACTGAAGCGAGACTATCTGTACTCTCCAATTATTTGGCTTTTATACCTTTTTAGAGAGAACGAGAAATTATTTAAATTAAAACGAAATTTATTGTAAATGACCTACAGCCAAAGAGTTTTTATGTAGGAAGAACATCATACCAGAGACGAATTTGAATAAAAGTTACCATAGCAACGAAATAAATAACGGCTGTCAAATATAAAATTTTTGGTTTTTAGGAATATAATTGAAAAATCATTACATTTAAGTAAGAAATGAGATATTATTCACATAGGAAAAACCAATGCACAGCAGCGTACATGAAGCCTGAAATTGTAGAGTTACAGAGAATTCAATAAAAGACCAAAAAAGGTAAGACTTCATTGACAGCTATTTTAAAAGTACTAAATAGTGTGAAAATATGCAGTAAAATGATATGTTATTGTGTAAAAACGTTACAGGATCCTATGGAAATAAAGGTGATGCAAAATATAAATGCAGAGAATCAAAAACAGAATGAAAAAATTGTATAAAGTGATGCAAAACATGAATGCAGAAAATCAAGAACAGAATAGTAGTGTACAATGAAATGTAAGTAGTATAACACTACAAAATCTAAATACTTATCTTAACCTTTTGTTAGGTGACTTATGAATATCGAATGACTCCCTTTTTTTGTAATTGTCTTCATTGCACTCCACTTAATTTTCGGATTTATTTCGGTAACTTTTGTGTATCATTTTATGCATTTCATTTCTTTATTTTTTAATTTTAAAGACAATTGTCACAATTGTCAGTTAAAAACTAAATCATATAAAATTTGTTGAAAATTGATTTATTTCTTCAAATAAAATTGAGGAGAATTTATGGGGAATCTGTAGAAGTTTTTTCCTTAAATTGGGTAATTTGACATGAATATTCGGGGTATTTTACAAATTGGTGTTGGCAATGCTGCCACATTGCACCGAAATTTAGTTTGCCGGAAACATGAGAATTAGAGGCGGCAATCACTATAAAACTTGCAAGTGATTTTTAATAATTTTGACGTTCCTCTTTCTAAAAGCAAATTATTGGTCGGTTTAAATACGCAAAGTCAATTAAAATAAAGTATAAGTATTATATTTACATTAATTCTGATATATTAATTAACTGTCGATCATAATTGCAATTGATTTTAACTATTAAATTATTAAATATCATTTCATTTCTATTTTCTCATTCAAAATAACAGATGAAATAGTGTTTATAATAATTGTGTGAGTACTGAGGACCCAATTACGTACGTTTATTAATTTCAATATAATTTTTGTAGTAAAGAACTGATTGTTGCGTCAGGGTACATCATAACATCATCATCATCATTACAACCCTTCACAAGTCCACTGCTGAACATAGGCCTCCTCCAAGGAAATTCCACAAAGCACGATCCTGAGCCACCTGCATCCATGAACTGATTAGTTGCGTCAGGGTACAATTGAATGTGTAATTGTATTAAAAATGACAACCATAACTTCTAAATTCCATATGAAGACTAGTCGTAGGGATAACTAAACTTATAAATAAAATAAACGTTGGTAATGTCGTAACGGTTTAATGGTCTGTGGAATTGACCAGTGCTTCAAGGACGTTACGACATACGAGGCATTTGTTTTGGCAGGATTGATTATTTATTTTAGTTTTTGAGATAGTTCCGTGTTGACTATCACATGCGTGTGAGCGACAACATTCCATCTTAGTACTCACGGGTGACAACGCATCTACATTTTGATTTGTAATAGAGGATAGATGTAGATGTCTATGGGCCGCAGCAACCACTTACCATCAGGTAGACTATTTGCTCGTTTGTCACCCTTATCCTAAAAAATAGCGTGATTTAGGCCCGGTTGTTGATTGGTCCGTTGACAACGTTGAGGCGCAATTATGGCATCGCTATAGGGTTAAAAGTTTGTATGTAATGTGCAATTAATTTTCTGATTTTGTCCATGCCACAATAGTGTAATTATTGTGGTTTGTAGGTTAAGATCCATCATAATTACAGCATTTCACTGCAGTTATGATGTAAGATATTGCACGTCCTTCTTTTTAGTGAAGCTGACCTTTCTTGGTGTCGATGGCTGCACGTGATTCTGGGATTTCTTCTGAAAGTGACTAACGAGAACACATAAACTTGATCCACACGATTAAAAAATTTAAATGCAGACCGATTTGGGAGCTAAGATGGTACAAGTAATAAAAAAGTATCCGGTACTTGTACCGTACGAAACACAGCAGCATCATGATTATGCTGCTATTTCACTATTTAATGACAGCAGTGGTCCTATCCCGGTCTTCGTCTAATTCTTGATGAAGATATAAAACCCTATTTAGATTCATCTATTCCATATATAGTATTGACCATTTACTATAACATGCATTGCGAACTCTTTTAATGGAAGATTTTAAAAATATTGTAGTAAAAAAATCAAAATATTTGGTAGAGTTAACAATTTGCGGGTACAATTTATTCCTTCGTTACAATATGGCGAGCTGGCAGCCGGCCCAAACAGTGTGCGTAATTATTATCACTTGCAATAGTGTGGAAATGGTTGCTCTGAAATATTATAATATAAAAAGTACAAAATATATGAAATTCCGTCTTTTAAACTATATTATTTTATATAGCTTTTTTTTTATAGAATAGGGGTGCCAAACGAGCACATAGTCCACCTGATGGTTAGTGGTTGCTGTGACCTATACATATACATCTATCCTCTATTACAAATTAAAATGCAGATGCGTTGTCACCCGTAAGGACTAAGATATAATGCCTCATTTCCAGTAAAACGGGACTCCGGTTCTCTACAGTTACCCTACGAAACTCAGCAGTGTTAAACTGCTATTTTACGCTGGTATTCTGTGAGAGCGTGGTCCTTCCCCGGTCGAGTCAACCCATTCGTGCTACAACTATACTACTAATATAGCTGCAGCATGGCTCTACCACGTAAAATATCTTTATTTATTTCGTAACTTATATATTATAATATACTCGTTGTTATACTCAGTCCCACTTGTAGACGATAAAACCTCTACGATATAGAAGATTATCCTAGTGATAGGTTAATAAAATATTGTTTATATCTTCAAAACTATCATAGTTTATCACGTCGTTTAAAGTTTTTATTTTTTATTTTAAGTCATCCAAGCTGAATGAGTAGTAAGCAATTTAAACTGTTTCTACGTGCACCTAGTATGTAATAAAACAGATCGTAACAGTAGTAATGCAGGCAAGATGCCCCGCTCTTCTATTCCAAGAATTGTAATAAAAACATACTATTAAAAAAAAAACTTAACGTATATTTATTCAATGATATCTGAGCACATGTGCGTGAGCTTGTATCAGACGAACTGCAAATGTCAAAAGTCGTGGGTTTCAATTTGCTTTTTTTTGTACTTATTATTAGTCAGCGCTTGACTATAATCCCACCAAGTGGCATGTGTTGATGAAGGCCTATATGGTAAATTGCACTGTCTTAGTGTAACAGAAGGCTATTCACTCTTGTATTCGGACGGTAAGATATACGCCGGCAAATTCCACTCCTTTACTGTCTACATTACGAAAGACAATTGATATTCGACTATTTTTGTGAGCTAATCGAATTTCTCTTTCTTATGTAAGTTACATCTGCCAGTATGTTTTAAATCTTCTTAAAATTAAGACTCTTTCTCGCTGCTTTCTGCTGCGATAGACCTATACATATTAAGAATGATTTTTCTCAATCATCACACTTGGCAAGCATCACAAACGGCATTAAATTAAACATATCCACAAAAGAACATTCATAAATAAACAACTTCATTTGTATTGTTGTTTTAGTTACAAAAGACACAGGTGTTTGTAAAATATCGTTGTACGCGGATACCGATAAATCTTACTAATAAATAGAATAAATATAAATTGAATTTTGGGATTATTCTTAAGCCGTGTAATAATAGGACTGTATTTAATGAGACATTTTAAAAACAGGTGTATTTATTACTTAATTCATTATTTCTAAGACTATTAATATTGTTATATTTGTTAAATGTCAATATAACCGTGCAGTAATGGTGTAAAATATTCACCATCGTCCCGTTGGTATCGTAAGACGTGACATAGAAAATGGGCAGCGGCATCTTCGCTTTTTATGAAAGTGGAGGCAAAAGAGCATACGGTTCACCTGATGGTAGTGACAGCCATCGCCCATGAACATTTGCAACACCAGGGGAAATGAAGTTGCGTTGGAGCCTTTTAGAAAGTAGTAGGCTCTTTCTGGAAGGTCCCTAAGTCGTATCGGTCCGGAGAAACCCATTTTTATTGTTCCGATAAAAACTCAAAATTAGAAAAATTGGGTATGCCAATAAATCAGGAAAACAAACCAGGAGACAGCTATCAGCGTTTTCCTAAAAACGACTGTAAATTAAAAATATGAAAATGTGAAATTGCCGATTTTCTTAACACCTTAACCGATTTAAATTGTATTTTTATATTAAATAATTTATACATCAGAAGTGTTCCTATATAAACCTGAACAATTAATTACAACCCCTGTGTGTAGAAAAATAAGGTATGGAGTTTTATAATAAAACTATTTATTTCTAATCTTCTTGAATAGAATTAAATACTAAAGATGAAATATTATAAAAAAATAAGATCTTCAGATAAATTATCTAAATTTTATCAGTGATACCATACATTTTTAATTGTGTTGCCAAGTAGGCATTTTTAAAGTCCATAATATTGTTCCATGCAAACACATTTTATAGACAGACTGTAGAAGACATTCCAGTATTGTCTTGACTGCGTTATATATTTTAAACCATTCAAAAGTCGGTCACTGCTTTTTATCAAAAGTTTAATCATATCATCTGTGAGTTTGTACCGAAGAATGGGAAGCTTCAGAGAGAATTGGTCTAAAGTGTATTAGTTACGTCATACTAGGCTTATAACATGACCGGCTACTCAACACGAGCGACTGTTTGGGGAGCACTTTACACCTTATAATATTACAAGCAATCTCATACAGGTGTCTTTGAATTGTGGGATTTACGAAAACAAAAAACTTATGACTTGGGCCCGTGCTATAATTTCTATACGTCAAAGTGCTTGACATTTTATATTACTTTTAAGCTCCTAAAATCGATCTTTACTTTAAAGTTTTATATTATGTAAAAACCTATGGAGCTCTGGGTACCTGCTTTTATTTTAATTTTGTTATAACAGCATAGGTTAAAATTGTATAGTAGAGGTGCATGTATATCTACTATTAATGATCGTCCCATGGGTAACGTAAGAGGCGTCAGAGGAAAACTGAAAAACAGTTAAGTAGCAGCACTTTGTTCTGATAACCAAAATTAATGAAAACTGTAGTTTCCAACTGTATGCCAAGCGTAGCGTAGCGTTAATATGCTCAAATACCCTATGATTCAATCTATTCAAGAGGCCTATGTTCAGCAGTGGCTTATTATATATTGTAATGCAGCTTTTATATATTGTAATGGTAATGAGATAGCCTATGGAGGTAGGCCTCTATGCTTTTAGACGTGGGCCTTGGTAGATATTTTCTTCACCTTTTTCTTTTTAAGACGACTGTGTTTACACACACAGTCGTATAAAAAACTGCCGTTTTCTGCCGCCAAATCAGCAGCGCATCCAATACTATGTCCGGTGTTCACGAAATTTCTTCCTGGGGTTATAATAAAATTTATTATAATAGAATTTTTTTTATTATATAGATTCTGTATATTTTCAGGCGTATGCTATGTCATTCAAGAAAGCTTAGTAGCTTAGCTAGTAGTTAGCTAAGCTTAGAAAGATAGTAATTCAAGAAAGCTAAGCTAAGTACTGGTACTTCAAGGAGCTTTCTTGAATAACTAACTTATACTTGTCCCTAATATTAATATATTTAAAATTTTGAATACAATTATTTTTTTAAATTATGTTTCAGTAAATACATTAAAGTTACTTAAATATGCCGAAGTTGATAAATTTATTCCTCTAACAATTCCTTAAGAGATTTCTTCGGATTTAAGTTATAAATCGTTTTAAGGCACTCTTTAGCAAAACAAAGATACTTTGAATTTCAATGTCATTTGTGTTTTCATGTGGGCCCATACGATGTTATCATATAGAAATAAATAATCTAACAGTTTAATTTCAAGTATGAAAAGTTGTGTCCCTTGGGAGAGACCTGCATTTAACTGCTGCAGTCTGATAATATTGATGATGATCTAGAAGATGCTATTGCCCATAGCCTCCTTACTTTTTTTATAGGAGAGGGGAAAGTGAGCATGCGGCTCACCTGATGGTAAGTGACTGCCACCGACCATGAACAACTGAAACACCAGGGAGGGAATTGCAGATGCGTTACCGGCCTTTTAAAAAGGAGTACGCTCTTTTCTTGAAGGTTCCTAAGTCGTATCAGTCCGGAAAAATCGCTGATGGTAATCGATTGCACAAGGAAGTCGTGCGAGGAAGAAAACATCTTCTAAATCGCACAGTGGTGGACCGCCAATCATCCAGATGATGTGGATGGTATCGGGAGTTCTGCCGCGATGTGCGTTCGTGAAATTTGGCGGCTGGGATTAATCCGAACAATTCCTCAGAGCACTCCCCTTGGTAAATGCGAAAGAAAATTCAAAGGGATGCAACATCTCTTCGCAGCGCCAATGAATCGAGCCGATCGGAAAAACTCTGTCGTCGACGATTCGAACCGCTCTGCGCTGGAAGCGGTCAAGTGGAAGGAGTTCTAGTTTCCCACTGTCGTCTCATATGACATCAACGTGAGTTTTTACACCACCACCACACGGCAACTATAACATATTTAAAATAAAATTACACCAAGTTAACTATTTGGAAGGCGCTCAAATTTCAGAGAAGAAATTAAATTTTGACTCGTATCAACAAAAGATAGCGGTGAAGGTCAGCTTGTCCTTTAACCTTTTCTGGCACCGACAACAATAACAGTTGAATGTGTTATAAATCCCAGTCTCGTCTGGTAGTGGAATTTTTTTTATGGTTTTACAATTTGCATAATGGATTTTAGATCGAAAATAAGAAGAAGGTTATATTTATAACAATATTTTTATATGCTAACACTATTCATTGTATAAAAGTACTTTAAAGAATTTTATCACATTCAATTTAGTTTATTTTAACCAGACTTCTATGTATATTGCTAGACCAGCAATTCAGAACAAAACTGTGTCACAGCTATGTAACTTGCGGACGCAGGCCTGGCGGGTAGCTGCCACGGTAAATATATATGCAGTTGTATTTTAATTTACGTCAGTTTTAGGCAATAACGAAATAACGTTACATACTTATCTACAATAAACTTCAAGTCACGTTGACAATATGCGTACTTTGTCAACATAATTTGAAGTACACAACTTTAAACAAAATAGGAGTTCGAAAACAATGGTTGCGGTTTACAAAAGAAAGAACTAGTTTTCTTGCCCGCTTGCAGTCGACTAAATGTATCTATCTGTAATGTACTAGTACCACAGTACCCGTTTGGTAATATCATCATCATCATCATCATTACAACCCTTCATAAGTCCACTGCTGAACATAGACCTCACCTCCATAAAGTGGCAGATTGTACACTTATGTCTTCTGTACAATTTTCCGAAGGGTATGTTTGTAGTCTATGGTATTAAAGCCTTTTCGGAAACCGGCTTGTTAGGGAACCTGGAAGTCATCGAGTCTGCGTACGAGACGATTTGCAATGACTCTCAAAAACAGCACGTAGACGCGGCTCAGAAGGAAAATCGGTCTATAATTCTTCAAGAAAGCGTCGTCGCTTTTCTTGAAGAACAAAACCACCGCACTTCTGCTCCACGCCTCCGGAGTAGTGCCACCATGGGGGACGGCATTAAAAAGCTTCTGAAGGACTTCAAGTATCGGTTTTCCACCCGCTTTTAGAAGCTCCGATATGACTCGCTCTTTGATCGTTACTCACACCTGCGTATAGCTCTAACGATGACGTGTAAAGCTGCCCATAGAACTTGAGAGGTTCTATGGGCAGCTTTCCTCACTCAAAATCTTAGGTGACCCGGAAACGATGCTCTATTATCAGATTTGACCGTTGGATCTTTCTGGCAGATAGATCTCTAGCAAAGGCTTTGGAGCCCTGATTCTGCTCGATCGCTTCTTCAATACGAGCAGTATTAAAAAGTTGCTTAAGGCCCGCCGCATGCATTTGGAGATACAGATCTCAACAGACAGCTGTTCAGTTGCCTGTATGCTGTCAAATTTACTGAAGACTGCAGTTTTATTTCCCGTCTAACAGCCATAAGATTATGAATGTGATTGGAGAGTTTTTATGTTCTTCTGCGGCCAGTCTTGCAGAACTTAGCTCCGACGGCATGGACACTTTCCACGAGCTTATCATTCATATCATCCACTTCACTGCAGTCTTCTAGGCACTGAAAACGGTTTTGTAATTCGAGCTAAAATGTTTCGGGTCTTTGGACTAGAACACGATTGGGACGGAGTGTTGATTGCGTTAGACACCTCTCCAACTTAACGTTTAGGTTCAGTGTGCCTCTTACCATTCGGTGATCGCTTCTAGTTTTCATCCCCGCGATCACTGAGACTTCGGTGATCTGGGCTCGACCAGGTCTACTTCTTGTGGGGATGCTTTTGAAAGAAAGAGTTCATCATAACGAGTCTCCCTTTCTCCATGAAGTCGACCAACTGCTGCCCCGTAGGTTCCGTTGCCCTATTCCAAATTTTCTTACTTTCAGCCCACCGTTGTCTCTTGTGCCTGATTTTGCATTGAAGTTTCCCATTAACACGGCATGTGGGTTTAGAAAGAATGCATGGCTTTGGGGATATCCTCATGCATTTCCTCCACCTCCTCATTGCGATGTGCCGAGGTTTGTGAGTAAACCTGCATGATCTTAAACGAATACTGTTTTGTGATTCTGAGTATAAGGTACGCAACCCTCGTCGACACACTCACAGTCTTTACAACGTTGTTGACGGGGGACTTGTAGATAATAAAGCCTTCATCTTCTTGGGACAGATGGTCACCCTCCCAGTGATAGAACAAGTTGCCGGATTCGACGATTACCGTGTCCTCTTTCGGTCTTCGGACCTCGGATAATCCTATAATATGCCAGCATAACTTGTCTATCTCTTCTTCTATGCTCCAAGATCTTCTCGTCAGTCCTCAGAGTACATGAGTTGTATGTTGCCAGGTTGAGTCGTCTTAGGTGGCAACCGAATCTTCACCGAAGATTTTTAGCACCCCCTGCCTCGTCTTTACTGGGGGCCGTCTCTTCGTAAGTTTCGTGATGGGGGGATATTTGCCATAGTTGCTATGCTTACCGAGCGGTCTGGCAACCGCAGTTTTTTTATTGTAATATTGGGAAGATATTGGGTAGTGGATATTCATAGCCGCCACTACACGGCATAACGGTTGGGTAAAATACATCATCATTCATCATTACATCCCTTCACAAGTCCACTGCTGAACAAAGGCCTCCCCCAAAAAATGCCACAAAGCACGGTCCTGAGCCACCTGCATCCATCGACTTCCTGCATATCTTATATCCTGCATATCTATCCGTACTAGATTGAGTGACGACCTGGTAAGATATGCGGGAAGTTATATACATAGAAGTAATTAATTTTCACTTTTGATGTTTCTACCGCTTTGCAGCACCCGTGATCAAGGGGCTGTGCTGTACATGTGGTAAATTATTCGAAAGGGCTTGTTAAAACAATGTAAATTAAGTAAGCTAAATTAAACACGATAAACTCCGTAAAAGTAGTTTCATTCAAGTTTTTTTTTGTCGTGGTATGTAATTATTAACGAATTGGACATAACCAATATTATTTTAAGTACTGTACTTTGTCCTTAAATTTTAATTAAATGATTAAATACACGTATGTATACAATAACCACCTATAACTTGCCGTTGAAATGCTTAAATAGCAACAAAATGTTATTTTATGTGCATTTATAATTGGTTAAGCCAACCCATTTTTTCCGCGGTTACAATATGCTGCATCATAGATCTGCCTAATATAATACTAAGTTCATTCATTCATTTAATTACAGCCTATATAAATCCACTGCTGAACATAGACTATAGGCCATAGATTTTGACTTAATTTCCACGCTTTGCAGGCGGTGTCTAACTTGTGTTTAACTGCATTTTTATCATTTTGAGTTGTTAAAAGTGACAAAAATGACATCAACATTCGCACTACTAGGCAAATTGCAGGTACGTTGCCGGCCTTTTAGAAAGAAGCAAGCTCTCTTGAAGTTTCATAAGTTGTTTCGGTCCGAAAAAATCGCCGATAGTGAATAATTCCACAGAGAAGTTGTACGAGGAGGAAAATTTAGAAGGATTTTATTTATATTCATTATTTTGTGGAACAACTTTAAATAAAAATAAAGTTTATCACATGCATGCATATCAGTTTTAATACACTGCGTAAGACTCTGAAAGAACTTCCATTTAAATATTATAAAATTACGTTAAGATAATCGCTAGTGGATAAGTTCTTTTATACGATAAAAGAGTTCATACAACATAAAACTAATGTATCTGATTATTTAATTAAAAGAAATTAAACTTAGAATTAATTATTTTAAAATAATGTAATACTATAATGATAAATATTCTAATAATAATATTGCTTGACATTTTGTAAGTACTACAGTACATATACAGTATTTCAATTAACTTATATGATTATAAATATTTTCATGCCTAATAAAGGTAGAATATAACTTGAAATATGCACCATTCTTAAATCTGATACCACCTGTATTCTGTGCAAACAAATGTTTTTCCTTTCTTTGTAAAAACATGCATTTACGTACACCTACGCATTTAAAGTCATTTGAAACCAACAATATGATTTTTGTCTCCATATCACTTACGGGCTGATAAAGAAAGAAAAAGAAAAATATGTGTGAGATGAGATGTTAAGAAGTTGATCATGGTTTTGGCATCATCGAAATGTTTGCAGTGCTCCGTTTATTATTTGTTGGCTGGTTCCAAAAGGAGCAACTCTAAATGTTAAAAAGTTAATTAAAAAACGTGACTACGTAAAAACAGTTTTGTGAAAAGAGAAAAGTCTCTATGTCACTTTTATAACTAACCCAATTCTAGTGACATCGCATATCTTAAGATCCATTAAGACATTTAGGTTACAGAGCGTGTCAAACAAATGCCATCAAAAACATAATAATAATACATTAGTATTGATGTGGTCACTATAAGATGTTGTTAGGTTAGCTAATTACGTAATAACTTAAGGCAGAAGGACCCTTAAGTAGGGATTGAATAAATTAACCGACTTGGTATTACATGAATCTTACAATTTTTTACGGTAGAAGAACTGAGTTGCGAGACTTGGCTTTTTTACAAGTTATGTTTTTGATGGCATCTCATTTTTTTTTGTAGATAGTTATATCTAGGTACCTATGTACACCTATTCCATTATATTATACATATATAGGTTCACCGATTCATTCACTGCAAATGTAACTTTGTAATTCTATATATTTATATGGGATTACAAAGTTATTTATGCAGTTAGTGTATCTCGAAAACTGGAGCGAAATTGCAAAATATTTTAATTTTTCCTTAATTTATATACTAAACAATAGTTGCATTCCAAATTTGAAGCTTCTATGTCTGCTAGAAGTGCCTTAGAGTTTTGATGATCGGTCAGTCAGTGAGTGACAAAATTCAGAAATTTTGACTAGTTATAATTCTTAAACTACTAGTTCAAATTTAATGAAATTTAAAATGTACCGAGTTTATACATTGCATACTTGATTTCTGAATGTGAAAATTTTGTGAAATTCAGGCTTCTAGTTTTATCCACAACGAAGTTATAGGGTTTCGAAAATGGCCTGAACTGCTTCGAGAAAAGGATGGTACGGCCGTGCCGCTTTTTTGCTCGACTTGGCGGGGGCACTGCCGTGCCCCCAGATACAAGACATACATAAACTTAAAAAACATAACCGTCTTTCTGGGGCAGTCCAGTAAAATTGTGGAGAACTATTTAGTTAGAAAATCACATCAGCTTAATGGAAAGTTCTTACGGTCCGTCTAAAAATTGTGGTTAACCGCCTCGACCTATGGGACTCAAACGTAATGGAAACCGTTACCCTTCCTACCCTTCGGGAGCGACTATTTATTCATTTAATGCTACCGAAATGTTCGAAGGAATCCATTAATTTTAATAGTAACAATTTAAGTCATCGTGTATGCCAATGTGTTGTCTTTACTCGGCTTTGTATAATTATTTAATATTATTAATGTAAGTGTAATTTTTTTTTATTGGTTTATGGTAATAATTACGTTTTTTTATAGGAGAGGGGACAAACGAGCATGCGGCTCACCGGATGGAAGTGACTACCGCCGCCCATGAACAACTGCAACACCAGGGGAACCAGAGGAATTGTAGATGTGTTGCTGGCCTTTAAAACCGGTGAAAATAAACAATAACTTTGAGGTTTGAGAAAATGATGTTTTGAATATTTTTCTTCCTCATGATTACCATGTGGTGGCTGTACAAGAATATCTTCTATCACATAATATCATCCCGTGGTGTCGTAAGAGGCGACAGAGGGAAAAAATCAGGAGATGGGCAGCAGCGTCTTCCTAATAATGACAAAAAATAAAACTGCGGTTGTCAACCCACGTACCAAGCGTGGTAGCTATGAGAGAGGCTTGTGTTCAGCTGTTGATAGTTAATAGACTATATACGGTAACGGTAACGGATATTTAGAAAGAAAAATATTATCAGAAAAAAAGCAAAATTAAAGTAAAAAAAATTTGAAAATACTATATGGGATTAAGACCGCCGATTGTACCTTAGTACAGAAAGTGTTAAATAAATTAATTAAAAAATAAATACGAATTCTCCCTACAAATGGAGAGAATTATGTCCAGCGTATTATAACGAATTTTACGTTTTTATAGAATAAAGGTGACAAACCCTAGTCATCTACAACCATCCTCAGTTAGAAATCAAAATGCAGATGCGTTGTCACTCCTGAAGACTAAGATAGAATGCCTCGTTTCCAGTAAATAGTGTTTCCGGTTCTCTATACTCACCTAACAAAACACAAGAGCTGCTATTTAACTCAGATTATCTGTGTGAGCGTGGTCTTTCCCCGGTCGAGCCGACCCATTTGTGGTCTAACCATAATATATCTGCAGTATGGCAACACCACGTAAGTCAAAATAAAGAAGCAGATAAATTTTATTCGTAGTGTTTCCTTTCGAACCACTCTTTCACACAATATTTGTCACTATGTAAGCTAAAATGTAAGACGTTGTGTAATTTAGTATTCATAGGAGCAAAACGTTGTAAGATTCAAGATAGCATTTTCTTTCGAAAGTAATAAAAAGTAAAGGTTTATAGCCAAAACGAAGTTCGAATCAGAAATGAAATATTTTGTTGTGCACATATCAGTATTTTAAGTAGTATCTTATTTATATTTTTGGCTTTGTTATAAATTGTATTAAAATATTGATTTCACACCTAATTACTCGGTTATTAAGACTAATTAGACCTAATGACGCTTTTCGTCCTGTGTTGGTTTGCAAATCCAATATCAACTAACAAATTTTGTATTATATAAAATATTGTACAATATTTTACAGTCATTAAATTTGATAAATTCAACATATTTTAAAATAAGGTACTCATGTTTTGTCCATTTTTATAAAACATTTGTGAGTTGAGATCTTATAATTTTTCTGTCTTATCATGTATAGTTCAAAAAATAATAAATATTTGTCTTCTTATACAAAATAATCTCAGACTAACAAAAAACTTTTTACTAGCAGATATAAATTTTATTGTTATTGTCCTTTTATAGCAACTTTTATTACAGGCCACGTCCTACAAAAGTTTGTTATATATAAATTGGGCAAAGTTTTTAATGCTGTGATGTCAAACATTTTTATAGATAACATTAGAATCTCATCTATAAATAGAAACGGTTTTCCAAATATTAAATGCACAATAGTGTTTTCATTTTTAAACTATTTTTATTGGTCTACAATCTGTTAATCACAGTCAAATGTCTATTCATCATCATCATCATTATCAGTCTGCGGCAGTCAACTGCTGGACAAAGGCTTCTCCTAAGGCACGCCACTTAGCCCGATTTTCAGCTACACGCATCCAGTTGCGAACGTGGGTGATGATGTCGATCTCATTTTTGTCACGCTGTCGGGGCTGTGCCAGGTCAACTTCCTTTGGTGCTTTTTTTTAAAATAAGTAATCATTAAATGAAGCCTCTCTTTTTCGAGGAAGTCAACATTTGCGGCCTGCGGTTTCTGCTTCCCAAACCGTGCAGTCCCATAATCGATTCAACACATGCATGCTTCTTAACTTCGGCGCTAAGGTCCCCCATGACAACATTAAAGTGGACTTTCGTGGTGTTGTGTAAAGCCTTCGCTATGTCTTCATACATAGGTTCAACTTCATTGTCCGAGTGATCAGTCTTCAGTGTCAAAGTTGGTGCGTAAACTTGAATAATCTTTACAGTATATTTTTCAGTTAGTTTTAAGATATGCTACCCTCGTCGGCACACAGGAGTATAACCAAAATGTTGTCACGGAGAACTGTGACGAGAAAGCCCATTCCACCCTGGGAAATATCATGTTCTTCGTGATAGTAGAGTAGGTGGCCTTATTTTAGGATTAGTGTGTCCTCTCTCTCTCTTCGAACTTTTTTAACAGTGTTAGAGCCACGCGGCAGCTTTTGCTGCCGCACGGATGGGCCGGCTCGAACCGGGGTGGTACCACGACCTCACAGAAAACCAGCGTGAAGTAGAGGTTTACCTCTGCGTTTCGCTTGGTGAGTGCAGGTGGCCGGAGGCCCTTTTTACTGGAAATGAGGCATTCCATCTTAGTCCTCACGGGTGACAACGCATCTACATTTTGAATTGTAATAGAGGATAGATGTAGATGTCTATGGGCCGCAGCAACCACTTACCATCAGGTGGACTGTGTGCTCGTTTGTCACCCTTATACTATAAAAAAAAAAAAAAAAAAAAAACCTTCACTCAACCCCAGAACGTGCCATCTTACATTTTTTAACTCTACCTAGTCAATTCATAAATTCTGTCACATGTTTAATATAAAATAATTCAAAGAAGTTTATTTATTACGTAACTTTTTATTACCAAAATTAACTTAACAAAACATAGATTCTTATGACACTAAAGTTTTTTTCAAAATGACCTCCGTGAATTGAATACAGGCCTTCAATCTGCGCGGCCAGTTGTCTATCGCAGCACGAACGAGGTCCATGTCAATATCAGCGGCTGCCTTAATCAAGGATGTCTTGAGTGGCTCCAAATTGGGATGAGGCTTTGAGCACG
Organism: Parnassius glacialis; assembly: GCA_033319125.1. Taxonomy (NCBI): domain Eukaryota; kingdom Metazoa; phylum Arthropoda; class Insecta; order Lepidoptera; family Papilionidae; genus Parnassius; species Parnassius glacialis. Next base: position 40,493,261 of record JAVANC010000019.1, on the reverse strand, counting down.
CCTTTTCCTCTAAGTGTTGCCATGTCTTGTAATCTAACGGATTCAATTCTGGACTGGAGGAGGGCCAGTCTTCGTGCCGGATGAAGTCGATTTCACGCGCCGCCAGCCAGTCTTGTGTGCTCTTCGCTCTATGAGCTGGCGCCGAATTTTGTTGGAATAACCAGTGCCTGTTATTGAACATGGTGTGAGAAACAGGTTCCACAAGGTTCGTCAGGACTGTATTTTGATACATCCCAACCATACCATGAGCGAGGATGGAAAATGACCTTATTGGACACCTTATCATTTTGTTTGTTGTAGCTCTCTGCTACGGTAAAAAAATTTAATCCAAAAAAAAATTTGAAAAATATTTTTTTCCCGCGTACCGCTTCAACAAAGCGCGGAATCTCTTCAGTGTCAGGTCCATTAAACGAGCATTCAAACGATGTCCTGTTTTTCTTCGATATGATTTAAGCCCTAAGTTTTCATTTAACACCCTTTTCACCGTGATTCTGCTTAAAACCATCTGAAGAGCCAACAGTTTCCGCTAACGTTTGGGATTTCTTTGAATTCGCGCCTTCACAGCTTTTATCACTGCTGGAGTCCTAACAGACCGAGGGCGACCACTTCTTGACCTGTCATCTACACTAGAGTCTTCATTGTATCGTTTGATGGGACGATAAACGAATCTTTTGGTTATATTCAAATTTTTCAGTATGTCAAAAATTTGAATTGGCGCGTAACCGCAACGATGCAACGCAATAACTGCAACACGGTCTTCTTTAAGCGTCCACTCCATTATTAAAAATAAGTAAAATTCTAAAAAGTATACAGTTTCATTTTCATGAACAATTCGAAATTCAAATTCAATAAACTTTTTTTGTGGCCAGCATTCTAAAAGTAAAGTTTTTGCTGTGTGACAATACTTATGACCTGACTGTGTACTTCTAATTCTGCAATGTTCACGTCGTGCCGCTGCATTTGTCCATTGTACGTAGTCAAGTCCAGTTTGTGGTGGTATAATGCTTATAATTAATGGAATCAGGCGTTACTTTGCGAAAATCCATTATATTAAATTTTTTTTAATTGAATTTAGTCATTTATGCATAATAAAATAAAATGATGAGTCCTGCTCAGTCTTAGGAGCACATCCCACCCTCCCTCAATCTCGTCCACTGTCCCCGTCACCACCAATCACAATACCACCACTTCCAACACCACCACACTAGGAACGACATACCACCATCGATAATACGACACGTGTTTCACATTTACCCGAGGCATCCTCAGCTGAATTAAACTGTGTGGAGGCTGACCACTAAGTTTTATATAGAAACGAAGTTTATTTTTAGCATCAAAATATGGCTTATATATAAAACGGTTAAAATTCTTAAGTAACAAAAAGTTTCATCAAATCATGAAAGCCTTTAAACACATTATAAGAATCGGTCGCTGTAGCAACTAATAAGAAAATTAAAAACAACTGGCGCTTTTAAAAGTACTAAGTGCAATCCCGTTTTATGGGCACGTAATAAATCTATTATAGAACGTCTAACCAATGACAAAGTATTAACAGGCAGACGGCCTGATCCGGAGTTTTAAAGTTAGGAGAACAAAAATTAGTTCTAATAAAGAACTTGCTTTCTAAAACTTAAACCATTATAAGGTAGAGAAATTTTTACACTAATCCAGTTTTTTTTTAAACTGAAGTAACAAACGAACTTACAGTCCACCTGATAGTGAATGGCAACAGCATTCCATGGACACATTTTTTATAGGATGGGATGACAAACGAGCACACAGTCCACCTGATGGTAAGTGGTTGCTGTGGCCCATAGACATCTACATCTATATTCGATTACGAATCAAAATGCAGACGCGTTATCACCCGTGAGGACTAAGATGGAACGCCTCGTTTCCAGTAAAAAGGGTCTCCGGTTCTCTACACTCACTATACGAAACACAGCAGCGTTAAGCTGCTATTTTACGCTGGTAATCTGTGAGAAAGTGGTCCTTCTCCGGTCGAGCCGACCTATTCGTGCTACAACCATAATGTCGCTGCAGCACATGGCTCTACCACGTAGCCTACTTCAAACAAACTGAATACCAGCGTGAGGTAGAGGTTTAACTCTGCGTTTCGCTTGGTGAGTGCAGGTGGCCGGAGGCTCTTTTTACTGGAAATGAGGCATTCCATTGTGGCGGCGCTGTCGTCGCGCCACAAGCGAAACTTATCGAAGCCTAAATCGCGCTAACAAAGTTCCGAAATTAAAAGCAATATTTATAGAATAGCTCCGAACTACCACTCGGAGCGTTGGCCACTCCCCGGGCAGAACTTCAGGCTTCAGGCAAGGGCAGAATTCGTAACGGTGGTAGAGCCATGCAGCAGTTTTTGCTGTTGCACGTATGGGCCGGCTCGAGCCGGGTTGGTACCACGACCTCACAGAATACCGGCGTGAAGTAGAAGCTCTGCTTCTGCGTTTCGTCTGGTGAGTGCAGGTGGCCGGAGGCCCAATCCCCCCCCCCTATCAACATGGAAGCGGAATTATACAAAAGACTACCCCAGGAGGGTACCAGTACCCCTGGAGAATCCCTCGCTGAGCATCCACGACCATGTTATTCCAATCCTGAGCGTGGGTGCTCAGGCTGCCCCGCGTATTCTGGGGGGGGCAAAATTCCGCTCAAAAACATAACTGCTCGGGGCAAACTGAGCAACAATACCAAGGCGACCCCTGCCACGCTATCCGTGAATTTCTGCAACATCAGGGGACTTCACTCTAACCTAAACGCCGTCCACTACCATCTCGAGACGGCGAAGCCGGCCTTGCTCTTCCTGACCGAGACGCAGGTTTCCTCTCCGGCTGATATTTCGTATCTCTCCTACCCGGGGTACAAATTGGAGCACTCCTTTGTGCCTCGGGCTGGAGTTTGCGTGTATGTCAGAGAGGACATCTGTTCTCGACGCCTCGGCAGTCTTGAAGGTTCGGACCTGTCCATCCTTTGGCTACGCGTGGACAGCGACGACCATCCGCGCGTCTACGGGTGCCTCTATAGGTCCCATAGCGGTAATGCCGAAACAGACCGACTCATCGACCACGTCCAAATGGCTACAGATTCCTTGCTACAACAGGTCCCATCCGCAGAGATCGTGATCCTTGGCGATTTTAACGCCCACCATGCCGATTGGCTCGGTTCACGTTTAACCGATCATGCGGGGAGATCTGTTTATGACTTTGCCTTGGCATATGGTCTGACACAACTGGTTACTTCGCCTACGCGGATTCCAGATGTGGAGGATCATACACCTTCCCTGTTGGACCTTCTGCTGACCTCTCATCCGGACGGATATCAGGTTTCCGTCGATGCCCCTCTCGGCTCTTTGGACCACTGTCTGATCCGGAGTATGGTGCCACGCACGCTCCCTTCGCGGTTGCGTTCTGCAGGTTGCCGCCGTGTTTGGCATTACAGGTCGGCGGATTGGGACGGAATGCGGTCTTTCTTTGCATCCTACCCATGGGGGCGGGTTTGCTTCTCGCCGGATGATCCCAGCGCTGTTGCTGACTCTGTCACTGATGTGGTGCTACAGGGAATGGAACTATTTATTCCATCATCTGTGGTACCCATCGGAGGCAGATCTCAGCCTTGGTTTGGTCGCTCCTGTAAGATTGCATTACGCAGTAAGCAGGAGTGTTATCAAGCCTGGACTGCAGCTTCGGCGACTCGGGATGTAAACACCAGCATACTTAAAAAGAAGTATAACTTCGCCTCCAGGTCCTTCAAAAGAGTTATTGCCAAGGCAAAGTCAGAGCACATAGGCAGAATTGGCGAGAAACTAGTTCGCCTTCCTTCGGGAACCCGTGCATTCTGGTCTCTCGCCAAGGCTGTCCAAGGGAATTTCTGTAAGCCATCACTACCATCTCTGCACAGGGAGGACGACTCACTGGCCCATGACGCAAAGGACAAAGCCGACCTTTTAGGCTCCCTTTTTGAGTCCAACTTGACTCTTGATGACGGGGGGAAAACACCGCCGACCATCCCGCGGTGTGAGTGCTCCATGCCGGATGTGCTGTTCTCACAGCGCTCGGTTCGCAAAGCACTTCTCTCCCTGGACACCCAGAAGTCGAGTGGGCCTGACGGAATCCCCCCAATTGTGCTGAGGACGTGTGCTCTGGAGTTGGCACCGGTCCTAACGCGTCTTTTCCGGTACTCCTACTCCCAAGGCGTAGTCCCGAATTCATGGAAGACAGCTTTTGTCCACCCGATCCCTAAAAATGGCGACCGCTCAGACCCGTCCAACTATAGGCCTATCGCGATCACCTCCTTGTTCTCCAAAATAATGGAATCCATTATCAACTGCCAGCTCATCCGGTACCTTGAGGATCACCAGCTGATTAGTGACCGCCAATACGGTTTTCGTGGGGGTCGATCAGCTGGTGATCTTTTGGTCTACCTGACCCATAGATGGGCGGAGGCAGTAGAGTCCAAGGGGGAGGCGTTGGCCGTTAGTCTGGACATTGCGAAGGCCTTCGATCGGGTTTGGCACAAAGCGCTTCTTTCGAAGCTCCCTTCCTATGGGCTTCCCGAGAAATTGTGCAATTGGATCACCAGCTTCCTTGCAGATCGGAGCATCAAGGTCGTTGTAGACGGTGCATGTTCTGACTACAAGCCTATTAACGCTGGTGTTCCACAAGGCTGTGTGCTATCACCAACGCTGTTTCTTCTGCATATCAATGATATGTTGCTAACTTGTAACATTCATTGCTATGCGGATGACAGCACTGGTGATGCTTTATACACCGGCCGTGCTAATATTTCTCGGGAAAACGTCTCCGAGTACCGGGACAAACTTGTGTCTGAAGTCGAGTCTTTGCTGGACAAAGTCTCGAACTGGGGGCGACTAAATCTAGTCCAGTTTAATCCTCAGAAGACACAAGTTTGCGCGTTTACCGCTAAAAAGAACCCCTTTGTCGTATCTCCTCAGTTTCAAGGCACTCCCCTGGTTGCCGCAGCCAGTATCGGAATCCTCGGCGTCGACATATCGAGTGACGTGCAGTTTCGTGGTCACTTGGAAGAGAAGGCCAAATTGGCCTCTAAAAAGCTTGGCGTGCTCAGCAGAGCGGGACAGTATTTCATGCCGGCACACCGCCTGCAACTTTACAAGGCGCAGGTTCGGCCTCACATGGAATACTGTTCCCATCTCTGGGCAGGGGCTCCCCAGTGCCAGCTCCTTCCACTTGACCGCATCCAGCGCAGAGCGGCTCGAATCGTCGACGACCGAGTCCTTTCCGATCGGCTCGACTCATTGGCGTTGCGAAGAGATGTTGCATCTCTTTGCATTTTCTTTCGCATCTACCATGGGGAGTGCTCTGAGGAATTGTTCGGATTAATCCCAGCCGCCAAATTTCACGAACGCACATCGCGGCAGAACTCCCGATACCATCCACACCATCTGGATGATTGGCGGTCCACCACTGTGCGATTTAGAAGATGTTTTCTTCCTCGCACGACTTCCTTGTGGAATCAATTACCATCAGCGATTTTTCCGGACCGATACGACTTAGGGACCTTCAAGAAAAGAGCGTACTCCTTTTTAAAAGGCCGGCAACGCATCTGCAATTCCCTCCCTGGTTTTGCAGATGTTCATGGGCGGCGGTAGTCACTTACCATCAGGTGAGCCGCATGCTCGTTTGCCCCCTCTCCTATAAAAAAAAAAAAAAAAAAAGAACACCTTGCCCGGCGGGAGATCTACCCTTTTCCTTCCACCCGCTACAGTGGTGACCCCGACGTGATATGAACACGCAACCAACAAGCTTCGGAAACTACAACTTCAAACCTTCGTCATCATCCTCAAGTACCCCATTCATTCGCTCCTGAGCAGATTTTGTATGCAGTCTTCACATTCTGCAAGCCATCTAGCTTTACAAAGGTTCATCGCAGCACTGGAACAATAATACTTCCTGTTCCTTCAAGCTACTCTCTGCGCGACAGTTTTCGGCACGGCTCTGAGCCTTACTGCTCGCCTCTGCTTCACGGTACTCTCGCAGATTACTGGCCATCTTCTCGACTCACCACAGACTTACAAGGCAATTCCCTGGCACTTGCAAATTCGTCGACATCTAGACTGAACTATCGACTTCCGCTCTGAGCAGAGAGGTGATGTGGCGGCGCTGTCGTCGCACAAGCGAACATATCGAAGCCTAAATCGCGCTAGCAAAGTTCCGAAATTAAAAGCAATATATATAGAATAACTCCGAACTACCACTCGGAGCGTTGGCCACTCCCTGGGCAGAACACCTTGCCCGGCGGGAGATCTCCCATTTTCCTTCCATCCGCTACACCATCTTAGTCCTCACGGGTGAAAACGCATCTGCATTTTGATCTGTAACAGAGGATAGATGTAGACGTCTATGGGTCGCAGCAACCACTTACCATCAGGTGGACTGTGTGCTCGTTTTTTACCCTTATCCTATAAAAAAAGTCCTCGCGGGTGACAACGCATCTGTATTTTGATTTGTAATAGAGTATAAATGCAGATGTCTATGGGTCGCAGCAACCACTTACCATCAGGTGGACTGTGTGCTCGTTTGTCACCCTTATCCTATAAAAAAAACAAATAAGGCTACAAATACTATAAATTAATGGCATATCTATGCAAGTATGTCAATTACTTCTAACGTGCATTGTGATGAACAAAGCGCATAAATTTTTTTTTTTAAATTACAATTGTAGGACATTATAAAAGGTCCTTAATTTAAATTATGCTTATAAGTGTACATGTGAGTAATGCTTCAGTATTTCGCAATACATTAAACAGAATTTGCTCATTTCGTTACGGTCAGCAAAGCTATTTACTTAGGCACTCTGAATTCTATGCCGGTTCTGGAAAACCCATTAAAATTAATTGAGTGAAGATACCTCAAGTTCTACCAACCTTATTTGAAATTCCTTTGAAAATATTTAGTTAAGTATAATGCCCAGCTTTGACCCTATGCTTATAATAGATTTGGGGTCAAAGAGTACAGACCTTAAGTCCTTATTTAACCGAATTCATAAATAGAAGGAGTTTTACAATTTGATTGTATGCTTTTTATGTGTATGAGATGCAATATCACAATCAATGGCAAACCGATTTTAAAATGTTATACTATATTATGGTCCCATATTAATTTGGGGAAAATATTTTCTCCTAAAGGTATAGAAATATCTAATGAAGTCTTTAATGTAACAATTAAGACTACATTAAGATCGTCAAACATTGGCATTAGTCAACTCAAAAGGGTTAATAAATAAACTTTAATATAAAGAAAAGGCCGACTTCAAAGAACATAAAATAATAAAATAATTTCACATTCAGAAGTTGGGCTTTAAGTTTTCTATCCTCTAATGAATTTACTCAGAACTCAAATATAAAATGGCTGCTATTCACTATATCTTAGGACCAATTTTATAATATGAAATTACTTTATTCTTTTTAATTCTTTAAGTTAAAAGTTAAAAGTATTTTTTAAAATTAACAAGACTAGGAAAATTAACACCGTTAACGATTTTATACGCGATCATAACATCTAAAGGTTTTATTGGGTCAGTGAATCGAAACTAAATGTTGTTAGAACTATGAAAAAAACTTTATTACTTATAAACACAGGTTATTAGGTGATTTACGTATGAACATTTATCTTACAATGGCGGACAAATTGCAAAATTAACAACGCTGACAGTTACCGTACTTCACGATGGTATAGTAACGTACCTAGTTATACATGTATACACATATTTTTAAACGATCTCTTATACTACTTATATTGGCTCACGATCTTCGCGTATTATTTCATCACTACAACAGGTTTGAACATTGAGTAGCTGTGATAATCTAATCGATAATCTTGTTAAAACGCTTGGAGTGAGACATAGTAATAATAATGCACATTTACATAGACTATCAAATTAATTCTTTTATAATTAAAGTTAAGTACTTTTAACTTTTGTAGCCTTGTAGTATTGGTATACCATTGCTGAAAACAATTTAAATAAAGGGAGATTAAAGTTTAGTTTTAGTTTTTTTTTTAATTATTATTATAGTTTTTAAAATTGTAGATAAAAATAAGTATTATGTAAATAGATTAAAGTGAAATAATTTATGTTAACTAGCAATTCACCCCGGCTTCGCACGCGATATTTATGGATCTCAACATCAGCGTCATCTACCGTATCCAATTGTGAATCCAGTGAAGTGAAGTGAAGTGTGAAGCAGTGATTGCACTGCTGTATTATAGAGAGTCAGTACAATAACAGGCTGTATGTATGTTATGGGGTGAAAACACATTTGTTGCTTTCTTTGTTAAAGTTGACTCCATGTGTCCATGGATCTCAGTGGCCATCGAGTAAGTTTCTTAACTTCAGGTTCATGAAAACATACTTGAGGACAATATTTTGGTAAATGTCTAAAAATCTAAGATACATACGTTAATAAACGTCATGGTTGTATATACAGCTGCAGTTTTATACATTTTTATGTGGTGGGAATACTGCAGCAATTACTTGTTTATATATTAGCGACCCGCCCGGGCAGGATCAATTAATGTGACGTTTTTGAGATTTAAGATAAATTTTTTATTTTATTTTAAATATCCAAGAATTTTGGATTAAATATAGCCTAGATCACCCCTTGAATTGTTCTTTATTTCTTCGTAGATTTTCATTAGTGTTGATTCAGTCATTCTAAAGATAACCGCGGAAACATGAATAGACAGAAAAACAGAACGACAAACGAAAATTTAAAAAAAATGGTTATTCACGACTTAAAGGCATGTATATAAACCCCTTACTTCAGTTTAAGGGCGATGTTTCGATATAACAGATATTTAATGAAAAGGGTGACAAAGGGCGATCCTAATGCCTTTTGATATTCTCTCCCAACGTCAACGTGTCAAAAATGGATTAAGTGTTCACTAGAATAGGTTGATTAGCTTGACCGGGTAAGGATCACGTTCGCATAGAATATTGAAGTAAAATATCACAATGCTGATGTGTTTAGCATGTGACGAAATCTTAACTTGTTTTACTGGTATCGTTGCAACAACTTACTCGCGAAGAGGTTGAAGTGGAGCGTGTGCTCGTTTATCACTTTTACTTAAATAAAATATAACAAATAATCGTCCATTTCTTTATTAAACCCAGAGAGTAACTTTAACAAAAAAAAATGGCTAGTTACAAATTTAAAATAAATTGTAAAGGCCATTTTTTAAATAAACCGCTTGGTATTAACTTAAAAATAATTAGAATAAGATCAAACACAACCGTGGTTCTTGTTAGAGAATTTCGGGATGTAGAAATATAATTAAGTAAAGAATATAAAAATAGGCCAATAAACATGATTAACATTACTGTTCTTCTCCTATTGATAGTATGTTACCTATATTTCATCAAAAATCATATTTGAATAATATCCTTCCAACTTAGTGCCGAAATTGTTTTCGAACTCGATTCAGTTCTCAATTAAAACTGACTTTGTTTTGAATCTGACTTTACAAACTTTTTTCTGAACCAATGCGAATCTAGAAACACCGGCACTAGCTCCTCTCGGGACTTGTCTGAGTATTTAATAATTTAAAAAAATATATATATAAACCAGCTGGCTGGCTCAGCAGAAGTCGTTTGCAATTTTCTTGACTACAACGCTTTCTATGTAAAAAAAGAAATTTATTGTTACTGTGATCTCAATCGGTCAAGTCATTAAGAAGTTACGATTACAAAGTGTATCCGTTACAGTAACAACCTGTTAAAGTCCACTGCTTAACATATAGGCCTCCTCTACAGAGTGTCTCATAGGGGGGATATTTGCCATAGTTGCCACGCTTGGCAAGCTGGTTGGTAACTGTTATTAGGTTGACATTGCTGCCTATCTCCTAATTTGTATCCCTCTGTCGCCTCTTACGACACCCACGGGATGATATGGTAGTATTGATATTCTTACACCGCCACGACACGGCACAGATGCATCAACAATTTTAAATACAACAATAGATATTAAATAATTCCGGAAAATTTAAAAATAATTCAGGAGAATTAACAATCAATCATATTTTAAATCGAGAAGCAAACAAAGAATTGTAACAACCATAACATTATAAGTGTAAGCTCCTAGTCTATGAATTTAATACGAGATCATAATATTAATATAATATTTCAATAAATCATTTTTATACCCAGTTTTTCTTGTTACAATAAAGACCATTAAAACTTTACTGACTTCATTTTTGACAAAGAGTGGGCCGTAATATTGCTTAGTGTTAGCAAAAAAGGCAAGTAATGTTTGCGCTTTGTGCGTTCGCTCACGTAGGCGACATAAATCTACGATTGAAATTCGTAGCAATGACAAGTCTATAAAATATATAATGGCGGAGCATTTTTCATTATATTAGCTAGAATAAAATGTTTGTTATTGCCTTTTATATTTTGCTGACTGTTTAGCTTAAACTGCCAAAAGGAAAAGATGCTCGCAACTAGTTCAACAGGAACGATGATGACACACAGCTAGTTAACTAGCTTACAGGCCAAAAGCAGATTGTAAAAAAGCTCAATGACACAGAGCGAGTTTACAAGCTGCTCGCGAACTCGGTGGCTTGTAGCTTGTAAACTAGCCCAGTGTCATCGAGCCTTTAGAAATAAAAAGTGGCTTGTGCTTCGTGGTCGATCGTTTATGAATATACCTATACTTTTTTTCTGCCAATATGATATCTTGAGTTATTGCCGTAACCGTCACCGTAACATCCTATTAATATACCATTGCTGAACTCAGGCCTCCCTCATAGGTTGCCTCATGGGTAGGATATTTGCCAAAGTTGCTACGCATGGCAGACGGTTTGGCAACTGCAGTTTTTTATTTTTAATTGTTATTAGGAATATGCTGCTTGCCCATCTTCTGATTGGTTTTCCTCTGTTACCTCTTACAACGCTTACACGATGATTGTGGGTAGTGCATATTCTTACACTACCACTACACGGTCCTTGTGTAAATTGTTATTTGTATTAGTTTTATTTCTTACTAGCTGTTGTGTTGTATTGAGATTAGATTTCGTGGGTTTTTTTTTGCGCGGAGCCCTAATTATTTGCCTTAAATAAAGTAGCCTAAGTTACTCCTTATAATATCAGCTACCTGCCGATAAAAATTAAAAAAATTATAAAAAAAGTCCAATCCAAATCAGTTCACAAGTTTTTGCGTGATGCATGTTCTGACAGACGTTGTGTTAGAGTTTTTTTTATAGTGATAGAGGATCGATGACACGCAATGATCTACGCATTGATGCACGTGTACTTGATTTATTGTATTTATTCGTTTTAACTTTTTATTAATTTAATTTACTTTTATATGTTCCAAAAGGCTTAATATCCGCCAACTTTTTATTTGATAAACATACTGTTGGCGTTAGAATATTCATCGCAATTTACAAACACTGTGTGCTGAAGAGTATATAAAATACGTTTGGTTTGAGCAACCAAAATTATTTATTCGCAAATGTAATGTTATTTTAAGCGGCGGATATGAAATGCCTTTTTGATTGTCTGTTTACGATTGCCTTTAAATTTCCTCATGATAGCTTAATCAAAAACAAATACGCTTATATCCTTTCATAAATCTTTAACTTTAAGTAAATATTTGCTAACAAAATTCATTCATCGATAATTTATGATAATATTGGCAATATGTTTCATCACGAAAAAGTGAAAAAATATGAACAAAGTATTTTTAAGTGAAACGGTTTACAGCGCAAACACAACCAACATGCCAGTCATACCAGCGCTTTTTTTCAATACAATGTAATATTTTTACTAAATAAGATTTGAAGGAAGCTAGAGAGGTGTAGATTTGCAGGCGTATAAGACTTAGGTATACAAGTAGGATCAAACCGCACACGTAGATTGTAAATACATGTGATAAGTTATTTGCGCCTTAGCTAAATAGCGGTGTTGCCGGGGACTGGTGGCCGATTATGAGTCGTGAAGAACTTACAATCGATGGAGAAGAAAAGTTCGCGATTGACAGGCCCCTTCTATACAGGGTATTTTTGGAACGCTCCCGAAAACTAAGACAGGCGATAGCACCAAGTATACCTTTGATCATGGGTCACAAATAAATTTGATCCTGATGAAAAAAAAATCATATTTTTACAACGTTTTATTAGTTTTATTCACGCGCCATCATGTTAGTACAGCTAAATGAAACGATAATTTCATAAAAAAAATCATGAAAATACTGAAATATAAAACCAGCAGTGAAAACTGAATTGATATCACCTGACTAATGGAGGTTAATGTACGCGCGAACGGTGAAAAAAGAACGCTGGCCTTGAACTTGGCCACTGAGCGATTTATCACATATTGGTACGAAGGGGGCGCGACGGGGGAACAATCCGCCAGTATAACTGTGCCTGCATGCTATTGGTTCCCGTGCTTTGTTCGCTCCAAAAATACAGTCGCATACACAGCTTACTTTGCGACTCGCGCGATGTTTTAAAAAGGAAGGAAAGAAAAATTATTTATATCTATTGTTTTATGACTAAACTAGTGAACGAAAAGGTAAATATGATAGGAGAAGGTGAATGGGGAAAATTGTGTAGTAAATTTAAAAGTGTTGAGGAAGAATACCGAAAAAATTGCCATGTGATCGACCTGAGGACGGAAGCTCAAGCGAATATGAAAGTGATAATGAAGTAGCATCCAGTAACACCAACACACCATCAACATCTGGCTTCCATGTAACCCAAGACGACATAATGGACGGCGTGTCACACTTAGCTTAAGTTTTCTTCTTACAAACTTAAAAATATTTTACGATAGAAATAACAAATAATGCTCAAGTAAACATTATCCATTTTTAATTCCAACCTCTTCCAAAGTTCTAAGTAGCTAGTAAAACGCCTAGTATGATTCTACAATAAAACAATTAAATACTATAATATTATAAAACAATAGCCTGTCGTGAAGCGACAATTAAAAGAGAAGGAAAACCTAACCTACGATCAGCAAAACAACCAAATAGACCAAGACAATAATATATTTAAGTTTTAAAAGAGTATTTACAATTTTATAAAAAAAATGAAATATGAAGATGATGGATGATGTGATTTACAAATTATATTTAAAAAAAATAATAAAAAAAAGATTTATGTCGTAGCTGAGTCCGAAGATCCCAAGCGTGCTCTCAGCGCCTGGAACGAGCACGCACGGCGTAGGTGGGTAGGCGTGGGCGTCTCTAGGCGACGACCTCAGGTGAATGCGGCGATTGCAGGATCGGCGACTTCAGCCCAGACAGGAGCTTGCAGGATCCTCAGCGACTTCAGACAGCGCAGTGGCCTGCAGGATCCGGTGACTGCAGGCGGGACAGAGGTTTGTAGGTTCCGGTGATTTCGGGCGGAACAGAGGTTTGTAGGTTCCGGCGACTCCAGGTAGAGTAGAGACTTGTGGGATCTCGGCGACTTCAGGCAGAGCAACGTTTTGTAGGATCCGGCGACTTCAGGCAGAGCAACGGATCGTAGAGTCCAGTGGCTTCAGGCAGGATAGAGGCTTGCAGGATCCCGGGGCTGAGCGGCCCCGGGATAAGGCCTTTAGAAGATGCTTCCGATACGAGAACTGAAGCAAGACTGCCTTTCTTCACCGATTGTTCGGCTTTTATACCTTTCTAGAGAGAACGGAAAAATTATTTAAATTAAACGCAAATTTTTTGTAAATGGTCAAGAGGAAAAAGTATTTATGTGGAATTATCGAAATAGAAACTACAGACCGGTAACAAATTTGAATATAATTTCCATGGAGACCAAATAAACATCAGTAACAGAACATGTCAAATTTTAGTTTTAGGCTTGTTATAAGAAAATGGAAAGATTTAAGTGGAAAAGGAGATATTATTGAAATAGGAAAAAAGGTAGTGCAACTACCCACACAAAGCCCGAAATTGTAAAGTTACGGAAAACTAACTAAAAGATCGAAAAAAGGTAGACTTCATTGACACCAATTTAAAAGTGCTGATAATGTGGAAATACGAAGTAGAAATGATTTGTGATTGTGTTCTTATGGTTTGAAATCGTTACAGGATCCTATGGAAATAAAGGTGATGTAAAATATCCCGATTTGAAGTGAATGCAGAGAATTGAAACAGAATGGAAAAATGGATTTAAATTAATGTAAAATAATAAGTAAGTAGCATAACACTACAAGCCCAATACCATGTAGTACTTTAGAACGCGACTGTACCCACACTCCCTTCGCTACCTACCTATATCTAGCTCGGTCAATGTTACGGTTATAAGAAAAAAGGGCGCATCTGACAATTTTTGAATAAATGAGTTAAATATACCATTCGTCTCATGATAAGAAGGCGCATCTACTATTTTTTTAATATTCACAAATATCAATATTTTAGAAATTATCGTAAGAATTTTAGACGTAACTGTTGATCACAGATGACATTTTTTTAGTAGAAAAGACTTATACAAATTCAACATAAAAGAAAAGACTTATTTAAACAGTTGTTACGTCATCTTTAACAATATTTGCATCGATTACTTAAATTTCAATTATTCTTGTCTTTTTAACTATTGTCCGTGTAGTGTGATAGAAATAAGATAAGTCCTTGTAAGAAACAGCAGTTTATTATATGCACGCGTGTTACATCAGTGCCGGCCATATTGCTACTGCCCACACCATGCAGTTACATAGGTACTATATGTATATATGCTAAGTGTAGTTACATCACTCCCCCCCAAAAATATTTTTTTAAGATACAAATACAATAATTTTTATAAAATATTTTTTTTAAGATACAAATACAATAAATTTTGAATATACAAACATTTAGACAGACAGAACCGGGTGACACGTAATGCTTATCACTTGTAATGCACAAACATTTGGTATCATATGTCTCAACACTGGGAATTACATTTGAAGCGTCAGCAGTCATCGACGCTTGACCTACATGCAATTAGCATTAAAAACGAGTTTCAAATGCTAAAAATTAAAACATAGGTATATTACACATTTATTTCGATATAGTTAAAATAAATTTATTTGCCAAAAGTAGCATACATCATATTTTGAATTTGCTTAAACACTACTTACAAGCTAGACAAACCAAATAGTACTCTGATATCGCCAAACACTGTTAACGCAAGCCGTTAACAAATTTCAATTTTAGTCGGCGATTTGGGCGCGTCGTTAGCTCTTCGGAAGCTGGCTCTGGCAACTTGAGTCATTTGCAAGGTCCGTTCCTGCATGAATCCCATTTGCTTCCGCACCCACTTTTTAACTTGGGCTGTCCCGTAGCGGCAGAAGAAATACAGGATCATAACGATTATCACGGAAATCGCAACAGCCCAACCGATATATGATCGTACTATTGTCTCCTTCATCACCGCTTCGGACTGGGCGACAACGACCTCATCTTTGTTCACCGTGTTACCCATTATTTATATTAAAAATAGTTTATTTATTCGGAGAAAGTATGTATGTACTACACGAAAGTCAACACCGACAAAAATATTTTGCCTAAAAATGCTAAATATATTAATTGAGTCGACCTAACTACATTTATAAATTGAAACGTACGGGCTTCTTCGAAATACGGCCGCTACGCGTGGTGTAGCTGAGCGGGCGATCAACTTTTTCCGCTCCGCTTATGTTAATATTACAGTCATTTAAAGAAATATCCTTATCATTATTATTGTCGACATTAGTTACGTTTTGGCTGTCGCTAATATAAGCGGGTTTAAGCCTATCTACAGATATAAATACATTTCTACCGGGCATTTGTATTAGGAAAACTTTTCCCTTTCGTTCTAAAATTTTGAATGGTCCCTCGTATGGAGGTTGTAATGACTTCCGTACAAGGTCACTCCTAACAAAAACGTGTGTGCAGGTATTTAAATCGCTATGAATGAATACTGTGCGAGCGTCCTTATGTGCCGTAGGCTTAGGTTTCAGCTCGCTTATCATTTTTCGTACCCGTTCGACATATTCGCTTTGATTTAAAATTTTTGAATTATAATTATTACCGAAAAAATCTCCGGGCAGCCTTAAAGATTGACCGTATGTTAATTCGGCGGCACTAATGCCAGTGTCTGATCGCGGGGCTGCTCGCAGGCCTAACAAATCTATAGGTAGTTCCTCAACCCAGGTCTTAGAATCCAACCTGGCCATAAGCGCGGCCTTAAGGGATCTATGCCACCTCTCAACCAGTCCATTGCTTTGCGGATGGTAAGGAGTAGTTCTGGTTTTATAAACACCTAAATATTTCATTAAATTTTGAAAAACATTACTTTCAAATTGTCTGCCCTGGTCGCTAGTAAGCTGCACGGGGCAGCCAAAACGCGAAATCCACCCTTCGAAAATTACCTTAGAAACCGTTTCTGCGGATATATCCTTTACTGGAAACGCCTCTGGCCAACCGGTCTGTCGATCTATTATTGTTACGAGATACCTATAGTCTTGCAAGGAAATATTAAGTGGACCAACTATGTCGACGTGAATGTGGGAAAATCTTTCCGCCAACGGAAAATGCCCTAGTTCCGAAGTATTATGCCTATAAACTTTGGCACGTTGACATGCAATGCACGACTTGGCCCATTTACCTACGTCCTTATTCATATTAACCCAGAAAAATCTGTTACTCATTAGCTTACGCGAGGTACGAATTCCAGGGTGGCTAAGACTATGAATAGAGTCGAAAGCTAAGCGCCTAAACTGTTCCGGTAAATATGGTTTCGCCCGATTGGTAGACATTTCACACCAAACGGGAAAGTCGCTGCCAGGAATAAATATCTGTTTAAAATTCCACTTATTAGAATTGCGTAGACTAACTAGCTGCTCGTCATTACTTTGTGCACTGCTGATTGCTGCATAATCTAATACGGTGGGACAAGTTACGGTCTCTATCCTTGATAACGCGTCCGCTACTACATTCTTATCACCTTCAATGTGTTTAATGTTCGTAGTGAACTCGCTAATAAAAAGTAGTTGTCTCACGCGCCTAGGTAATTCATTGTTGCTATTGATTTTTGAAAACGCAAAAATTAAGGGTTTATGGTCCGTAAAAATTACCAAATCTTGACCCTCAACCATATTTCTGAAATACTTCACTGCAAGATAAATAGCTACAAGTTCTTTATCGTAAGTGCTATATTTCTGCTGAGTGGGCGATAATTTCTTCGAAAAATATCCTAGCGGTGACCATGAATTACCTACTTGCTGTTGCAGCACCGCTCCCACGCTTGAATTCGATGCATCCGTCATAAGTGCAAGCGGGGTATCGGGTTTCGGATACGATAAGCTTACTGCGTTTTGCAACTTTGTTTTACATTGAATAAATGCTTCGTTCGACTTCTCATCCCAATTAATTTTAGTCTTGTCCTTCTTTTTAGAATTTTTTAAAAATTTATTTAACTCCATTTGATACTCTACAGCATTGGGCAAATGTAAACGATAAAAGTTGACCATTCCCAAAAATCTCCTGAGTTCTTCAACAGTTACTGGTTTCGGAAAATCACATATAGCATCAACTTTAACTTTAAGGGGACGAATACCTTCCGTAGATACTTCGAAACCCAAAAAATCTATTTTGGACTGTCCAAATAAGCATTTATTCAAGTTGATAGTCAAACCGCATTTATTTAACCGCTCGAACACGATATTCAAATGCTCTCTATGTGACGTCATATCCGTGCTTGCAATGATGACATCATCGATATAGGTATAAAGAAAATCTAAGCCCTCAAAAACTGTGTGATTCATAAACCGTTGAAAAGTTTGCGCACTATTACGGAGGCCAAAACACATGCGTGGGAATTCGAAGAGACCGAAAGGTGTTATTATGGCGGTTTTCTCTACATCGTTAGGGTTGACCATTATTACATGATACGCGCGATTAATATCGATTCGTGAAAATATTTTTTTACCTTCTAATAAGTATGTAAAATCATGCAATCGCGGTATAGGGTATCTATCCGGCTTTGTTATCGCATTTAGAGCCCTGTAATCGCCACATGGTCGTATTTGGCCGTCTTTTTTAGGCACAACGTGTAGAGGACTTGCCCACGCACTTTTCGATGGTCTACAAATCCCCAACTGTTCCATAAGCCTAAACTCTTCTTTGACCTTTGCGAATCGATGCGGTGGTAACGGTCTTGCTTTAGCGTGCACCGGTGGGCCATTAGTCTCTATATGGTGGTATACGGAATGTTTGGGCGGTTCTTTAAAAGAAACCGGCTTGGTGATATCAGGGTACTGCGCTAGAATATAATAAAAAGGGTGACACCTATCTATAGTTTGAACTGACTGTTCTTGACAGAAAACAATAGGAGCTAAAACATTTAATTTTGTTACCTCGTCAATTAGTTTGCGCGACGCTACGTCGACCAACAATTTATAATGCGCTAAAAAATCTGCACCTATTATTGTTTGACGCACGTCCGCGATAACAAATGTCCACTGATACGCTCTGCGCAACCCTAAATCTAAATTTAAAGTTTTAACACCGTAAGTGTTTATTTTGCTGCCATTTGCTGCATACAAAATATAATCAGAACACTCCTTACCACACGATTTAACACGCACTTTGTTCCGCGGCAACACTGAGATATTGGCACCAGTGTCAATTAAAAAAATAAGGTTGCTGGACTTATCCCGTATGCTGAGGCGATGATTGGAGATGCCTATGCAGCTGTTCACCTCCTCCCGCTGCACAGCATCTAGTTTCCCGTTTCCTCCGTTTTCCAAGCGCACGGCTGAACACATTTCTGCGCCCTAGTCTTGAAGCGATAGTGGTAGAAACATAACCAATTGTCACGAGAAGCAGCGTGCCCAGGAGTACGGCTGCGGCGACCTTGAGACTGTGAGCGGGCTCGGGTCCTCTCACGTCCCTGTGATTGGAACCGCGATCTGCCCATGACCATTTTATCCAGTCGCTTATTAATCTTAGCGATTTCAGCAATTATTGAAGCGTCGCCTGACGAAGTCGATTCTACCTCTGCAACGCCGATAGGTCGCATCGTCTCCATAACCTGGTCTGCTACCGAAGCTAGCGTCTTGAGGTCTTTGTTTCCAGTGACCACCAGTATAGCACGAACTGCAGCCGGTAGGTGGTTCTGCCATAAAATGCTCAAAGTATCGTCCTTGAACCGATCCCTGGCCAGGTCCTTCATTCTACGCAGCAGCTGGGATGGGCGCTGGTCTCCGAGGTCCATCTCGCCAATGAGTTTGGTAATTTGACGCGTCTCGGACTCCTCGAAAATGGTGAGTAACGTTGACTTCAGCAAGTCGTACTTTCCTTCAGCTGGAGGATTCACCAGGATATCCGTGACTTGCTGTACGACATGCTTCCCCAGCTTGGCAATAACTAGATGGTATTTAGCAGCATCTGAGAGCTTCTGGTTGTATAGTACAGATTCGGCCTGTATGAACCAGGTGCGCGGCTGATCCTCCCAAAATTCTGGGATTCTCGACGAAACCGTTATTTGAGATACTTCCGCTTCCGATTTTTCTTCCTTGGACATCATTTTCGACAGTATGCACTACACAGAAACACAACAAGCACGGCACTGAATCACGTCGGGGTCACCACTTTAACTATTGTCCGTGTAGTGTGATAGAAATAAGATAAGTCCTTGTAAGAAACAGCAGTTTATTATATGCACGCGTGTTACATCAGTGCCGGCCATATTGCTACTGCCCACACCATGCAGTTACATAGGTACTATATGTATATATGCTAAGTGTAGTTACATCTTATTATTCTATATCTTATTATTAAGAGCTGGTGTTTCACATGTGGTCCCATATAAATTTGATCGAGGTCGGACCAATAGTTTTTGAGTTATCCTTAATTATTTATATTAAAGTCGGTTGTACAAAATTTTTAATTTTTAATTATTATCGTAGTAAGTCTCGTATGATATCCCCTTTAAAATCATTACTCAAGAGTTGAGGGTTGTTATTTTTTGTGTCTCACTACCAATGGTTCTCTAATATTTACTAAGAAAAAAGTAATAAATTACTATTAGCGTCCTTTCAAATTCAAATGACCTTTCCAAAATATGTAAAAATGTTAAATGAATGGCAGTTTTTTTTATTTATTAGGTTGGAAAGACGCAAATAGTTATATGCGTCTTTCCTTCGATGTTTTTGTGTTGCTAGATGTATTTTTTAAGCTAAGATGAAAAGGAAAATTCTTTTTATTTAAATAAATAAACAAATTATCAAAAAAATAAGTTCGTCCATAAAATCTTCATGTCTCTACGTATATATTTCAATTTTCATATAGAAACCTTTTAATATACTATAGACACAGGGTCTGAAAGAAAAGTTCATAAATTTATTTTTTATTTCCATTTTACGTTTTTGTTAGTTGCGTCCTTCTTTATTATGACGCATGAGAATGTAACCCGGCCGGCTCGTATCGCCTCACGCTGTGACGCAGTAGGTTTCCGTTTTGTCGTGTTAATTAATTGAAGTTTTTGAAACAGTTCCGTGTTGATTTTGTACACGCGTGCACGAGCGTTTTGTTTATTAAATTGTTATAACGTGTTGGTATTATTCTTGTTACGTTTTTTGTTTTAATAATGCTTAACGCGTACGTTTATAGTGATTGTGAATACGACAACATGTTATGTATCCGGACCTAGGTACACGAAGTATCGCTAAATAAATTGTTAAGACGTCGGGATGGAACAAGTGTGTCATACTGTGCAGTGCACAAAGTGTTGAAGCGTAACCGAATGCTTGGCCACCTCGCTCACCAGATCTGACCCCGTTAGACTTCCTTCTTTCTGTGGGGTATGTGAAAGAAAGGGTTTTTAATCGTGAGTGTGATAGTGCTGACGAAACTACAAAAGGATCGTGGATGTTTTCGACAAACTACGTACGGACTGTGTCGAAGACCACACGATGATGCCCCGCCTCCATGAGTCTGCCTTGAAATGAATGAAGCACAATTTGAGCCGCAACTCATAAGACCACGGAGGATTTAGAGCGGTAAGCTGTTTCATAACAATTTTTTTTAAATAACTTAGTACTGAATAAATCTGAATACATACATTACTGAATACATGAGAATAATAAACATACCTACACGATGAATAAAAACGCATGACTCTAACCTTGGTTACATTTCATTTAAATGTTTTTTCATTAGCGGGAAATCGAACCAGTTATATGGGTTATTTAACCTGTAAATTCGGATTAAAATGGCTACGTGGAGACAAGCACAGTGGCAAAATAGTAGGTTAAGTAGATAAGTTAGGTATTTAGACAAGTGTTGTAAATTATTAGGTATTATGGTATGGCCCGCTAGTTGCGGACCGCGTGAATTTGCGTTCGCGCGTATATTGACCTTTAATCAGCTGATATGAATTGAGTTATTCCACTGCTGGTTTTATGTTTCAGTATTTTCATGATTTTTTTTATGAAATTATCGTTTCATTTAGCTGTACTAACATGATGGCGCGTGAATGAAATTTATAAAACGTTGTAAAAAGATGTTTTTTTTTTTCATCAGGATCGGATTTATTTGTGACCCATGATCAAAGGTATACTTGGTGCTATCGCCTGTCTTAGTTTTCGGGAGCGTTCCAAAAATACCCTGTATAGAAGGGGCCTGTCAATCGCGAACTTTTCTTCTCCATCGATTGTAAGTTCTTCACGACTCATAATCGGCCACCAGTCCCCGGCAACACCGCTATTTAGCTAAGGCGCAAATAACTTATCACATGTATTTACAATCTACGTGTGCGGTTTGATCCTACTTGTATACCTAAGTCTTATACGCCTGCAAATCTACACCTCTCTAGCTTCCTTCAAATCTTATTTAGTAAAAATATTACATTGTATTGAAAAAAAGCGCTGGTATGACTGGCATGTTGGTTGTGCCTGTCTTAGTTTTCGGGAGCGTTCCAAAAATACCCTGTATAGAAGAATACTATATATAGAAGGAGTGAGGATCTGGTATAATAATATGCGGGAAGACCATTGATGCAGGTGGTCGTTACGTATTTTGTGGCAACCATTGAGGGAGGTACATGTTCAGCTGTGGACTTGTTAAGGCATGTGATGATGATGATAATGCTAAATCAATCAAGTATACCTCTGAAGTAGTTCTTGTAGGTTAAAGTTTTATTCGGTAACGTTAATCTCTTACTGGTTATACAATCCTTTTGAAAATTCTACGAAAAATTGTTAACAAAATGTTGATCATTGATTGTAGAAGTTTTTATTTTTAGAACACCCTCATTACTCCCAGTTTGAATATCGTTGATCCCAGCCTCCGCATTAAAGTAACAATATCATCAATCTATATTTCTAACACAGTCCTTTTCATAAGCCCACTGCTGAACATAGGCCTCCCTCAAGGAATACCACCAAACACGGTACTAAGCCATCTACATGCATTGAATTTCTGCCTGTCTTACCAGTTCGTCACTTCGTGAAGGGACGCAATGCACTTCGCTTAGCTATATAATATATAATATTAAACATTCAAATACCAATGTGCTCTTAAATAGTAAGTAGTTGAGTCTTGTGTATACTACTGTTTTTCGTGGTATTACTATTGACGTGTAGCTTCAATGGGGCCCCTTTATATCTAAACTAGCAAGCAGACTAAGTTCTGCAGCATATGCTGTAAGAAAGATTAGAAATCTTACTAATGTTGTCATTGTGATAGCTAGATTACTTTATTTTATTTACTTTCAAGTGTGATGTCTTATGGTATTTTGCTACGGGGTAATGCTACTGACATCGAAGCTATTTTTACTTTGCAAAAGAGCTGTACGGGCAATTTATATCGTAAATTGTCATGAGTCCCTTAGAGAAAAATGTAAAGACATAAACATATTAACATTGGCATCGCAATATATTTATGAAAATGTAATGTGTGTACATAAATACATAGCTTTGATAGGAATAAAATGTTCATACTTTAAACACTAGTAACAAATATAACCTTTTAATACTTACTAGACCACATAATTAGTAATTAATTAATGTATACCCTTTTACAACGGAATCCCAGAAAATGTACAACTTTTGTCAATAAAGAAGTTTAAATGTTTTATTAAAGAAAACTTGTACAAAAAGGGTTATTATTATATCAAAGAAAACATAAGTTATAAAAAAACTGGCAATGAGGTGATCGCCACCATGCTGGTTCTATTAAAAGTCATTTAAAATTTGTACAATCAAAAACCAAAATTATTGTGAAATGAAATATGGTTAAAAAAGTTCCGCTGGGTTTCTTGCTGGTTATTCCCAGGACAGAGGTATTTTCCGAACCAGTGGTAAATAGAAAAATGACTTTCTATAAGTATTATGTAAAATGTAAAGTCGTAGAGTCACGCGGCAGCTTTTGCTGTCGCACGGATGGGCCGGCTCGAACCGGGGTGGTACCACGACCTCACAGAAAACCAGCGTCAAGTAGAGGTCTACCTTTGCGTTTCGCTTGGTGAGTGCAGGTGGCCGGAGGCCCTTTTTACTGGAAATGAGGCATTCCATCTTGATCCTCACGGGTGGCGGCGCATCTACATTTTGATTTGTAATAGAGGATAGATGTAGATGTCTATGGGCCGCAGCAACCACTTACCATCAGGTGGACTGTGTGCTCGTTTGTCACCCTTATCATATAAAAATAAAAATAAAAGAAACCCCGAACATAGCCCTCTGCATAGCTCACTAAGCGACTTTGAGCGTCCTTATATTGTCAGCAGTGAAGGAACACGTCTTAAATCCATAAGTTTTCACTGGTAACAAGTACTGGTTGTACAATCTCGTTTTCAGGTTTTGAGGTATATCTGACGAGAAGATGTGTCGTTGTTTCCCGAACGCTGCCCAGCCGAGTTGAATCCATCGATTGACCTGTCGGTCGAAGTTGGACTTACCTAGTCGGACTATTTGTCCCAGGTAAACATACTCGTCAACTACTTTGAGCTTAATGCTCCCAACAACTACCGGCATAGGTGTGACATGGACGTTAAACATGATTTTGGTTTGTCTGTGTTCATCTTAAGACCTATCCGTTGGGAGACACTATTGAGATCATTGAGAATAGTGCTTAGATCCTCCAGGGATTCTGCCATAAGGACTATATCGTCAAAAAATCGAAAGCTAGTGGTGTACTCGCCATTGATGTTAATACCGAATCCTTTCCAGGCCAGTAGCTTGAAAACGTCTTCCAATGCAGCGGTGAAGAGTTTCGGGGATATCACGTCACCCTGTTTTACACCTTTTTGCAGTTGGATAGGTTTCGTACTCTGATTCTGTACTCGGATAGCCATCGTAGCCCTACTGTACAAACACTGCAGCACTTCGATATACTGACAGTCAACTTGGCACCGGTGAAGGGAAGGTAGCACCGCTCAAATTTCGACGGAATCAAAGGCTTTCTCATAGTCCACACACGCAAGGCAAAGTGGCAGATTGTACTCTTATATCTTCTGCACAATTTTCCGAAGGGTATGTATGTGGTCTTTCGTACTAAAACCTTTTCGTAAATCGGCTTGTTCGGAAAGCTGGAAGTCATCGAGTCTGCCTGCGAGATGATTCGCAATGACTCTCGAAAACAGTACGTAGACGCGGCTCAGAAGGACAATCGTTCTATAATTTTTCAAGAAAGCGTTGTCGCTTTTCTTGATGATCAAAACCACCGCACTTCTGCTCCACGCCTCCGTAGTAGCGCCACCATGGAGGATGGAATTAAAAAGCTTCTGAAGGACTTCAAGTATCGGTTTTCCACCCGCTTTCAGAAGCTCCGATATGATTCGCTCTTTGAACGTTACTTACAACCGCGTGTAGCTCTAACGATGACGTGTTAAGCTAGCTATAGAACCTCTCAACCTCACTCAAAATCTCAGGTGACCCGGAAACGGTGCTCTGTCTTCAGATTTGACCGTTGGATCTTTATGGCAGACAGACCTTTGGCAAAGGCTTTGGATACCTTATTCTGCTCGATTGCTTCTTCAATACGAGCAGTATTAAAGTTGCTTAAGGCCCGCCGCATGCATTTAGAGATACAAATATCAACAGAAAGATAGTTCAGTTGCCTGTATGCTGTCAAATCTACTGAAGACTGCAGTTTCATTTCCCGTCTAAGAGCCATAAGATTAAGAGTGTGATTGGAGAGTTTTTGTGTTCTTCTGCGGCGTCTTGCAGAACTTAGCTCCGACGGCATGGACAGTTTCCACGAGCTTATCATTCATATCATCCACTTCATTGCAGTATTCTAGGCACTGAAAAAGATTTGGTAATTCGAGCTGAAAGGTTTCGGGTCTTTGGACTAGAGCACGAATGGGATAGAGTGTTGATTTCGTTAGACACCTCTCCAACTTAACGTTTAGGTTCAGTGTGCCTCTAACCATTCGGACATCTCTACCAGTTTTCACCAACGCGAACACTGAGACATCGGCGATCGGGGCTCGACTAGACCTGCTTTCCTGTGGGGCTGCTTTTGATAGAAAGAGTTCATCAGAACGAGTCTCTCTTTCTACATGAAGTCGACCAGCTGCTGTCCCGTGGGTTCCGTTGCCTTGTTCAAAATTTTCCTACTTTCAACAGATGTGCCGAGGTTGGTAAGTAAACCTGCATGATCTAAAACGAATACCGTTTTGTGATTCTGAATATAAGGTGCGCAACCCCTCGTCGACACACTCACAATCTTTACAACTTTGTTGACGAGGGACTTGTGGACGATAAAGCCTACACCTTCTTGGGACAGATGGCCGCCCTCCCGGTGATAGAACAAGTTGCCGGACTCGAGGATTTCCTTGTCCTTCTCCTGTCTTCGGACCTCGAATAATCCTATAATATTCCAGCATAACTTGTCTATCTCTTCTTCCAGCTCCAGATCTTCTCGTCAGTCCTCAGGGTATATGAGTTGTATGTTTGCCAGGTTGAGTCGTCTTAGGTGGCAACCGAATCTCCACCGGAGATTCTTAGCACCCCCTGCCGCGTCTTCACTGGGGCCGTCTCTTCGTACATTCATAATGGGGGATATTTGCCATAGTTCCCACGCTTAGCGAGTGGGCTGGAAACCGCAGTTTTTTTATTGTAATATTGCTGTCATCAGGAAAAGATGCTGCTGCCTATCTTTTGCTTGGTTCCCACTGTCGCCTCTAATTATACCCACGGGAAGATATTTGGTAGTGGATATTCTTAGCCGCCACTACACGGCATTACGGTTTGGTAATATACATAGAAGTAATTAATTTTCACTTTTGACATTTCGACTGCTTTGCAGCAGCCGTGATCAAGGGGCTGTACTGTACATGTGGGTAAATTATTCGAAAGGGCTTTTTAAAACAATGTAAATTTAGTAAGCTAAATTAAACATGATAAACTCCATAAAAGTAGTTTCATTCAAGGTTTTCTTTGTCGTGGTATGTAATTATTAACGAAGTGGACATAACCAATATTATTTTAAGTACTGTACTTTGTCCTTTAATTTTTAATTAAGTGTTTAAATACACGTATGTATACAATAACCACCTATAACTTCCCGTTGAAATGCTTAAATAGCAACAAAATGTTATTTTATGTCCATTTATAATTGATTAAGCCAACCTATTCGTGCCGCAGTTATAATATGCTGCAGCACAGCCCTGCCAGGTATATATGGACCTATATACTAAATTCATTCATTTATTTAATTACAGCCTATAAAAATCCACTGCTGAACATAGACAATAGGCCCATAGATTTTGTCTTAAGTTCCACGCTTTGCAGGCAGTGTATAATTTTGAGTTGTTTAGTATTTGACTAAAAACTACTTGCACATTTGCACAACTAGGCAAACTGCAGGTACGTTGCCGGCCTTTTAGAAAGAAGCAAGCTCTTTTCTTGAAGTTTCATAAGTCTTTTCGGTCCGAAAAAATCGCCGATGGTGAATAATTCCACAGAGATTTTGTACTAGGCGGAAAACTTCTAGTAAAACGCACGCTGGTGGACCGCAAAACATCCGCAAAACATTCAGGATGGTATCGTGAATTTCGACGCTAATTAATAATCATCAAATAAATTAAAGGCGAAGTGTGAGGGACCCCCTACTAGATGGAGTGACGAACTGGTAAGACATGCAGGAAGTCGATGGATGCAGGGTGGCTCAGGACCGCGCTTTGTGGCATTCCATGGGGGAGGCCTATGTTCAGCAGTGGACTTATGAAAGGGTGTAATGATGATGATGATGATGATGAAATAAATTAATCCGAACAATACCCGTGGTAGATGCGATAGAAAATGCAAAACAATGCAACATCCATTCGTTGCGTCAGTGAATCGAGCCGATCAGGAAGAACTCAGTCGTCGACGATTCGAACCGCTCTGCGCTGGATGCAGTCAAGTAAAGTCCAGCTCAGAATGAGAACAGTATCCCATGTGAGGCCGAACTTGCGCTTTTTATGGATAACTATTTTGTTTTTCAAATTCAATGGGGGATTCTGTTACTAAATATAGACCAAGAGATTCTACTAAAATAATGATTTTATTAGGATAATTTAGAAGAATTTTTATTTATATTCATTATTTTGTGGAACAACTTTCAATAAAAGTAAAGTTTATCGCGTGTGCATATCAGTTTTTAATAAACTTGCGTAAGAGTCTGAGAGAACTTCCATTAAAATATTTTAAAATTACGTTTAGATAATCGCTAGTGGATAAGTTTTTTTATACGATAGAAGAGTTCATACAACATAAAACTTAATTATTTTATTAAAAGAAAGTAAACTTAGAATTAATTATTTTAAAATAATGTAATACTATTAATAAATATTCTAATAATAATATTGCTTGACATTTTGTAAGTATTACAGTACATATACAGTATTTCAATTAACTTATATGATTATAAATATTTTTATGCCTAATACATAATGATTTCTTATATTTACGCGAACACTACACATTTAAATAAAACTAATTTTACGGATTTTATCGCGTATATTAACTTATTTTTATCTTCCCGACGTTTCGGGTGCTTTCCAGCACCCATGGCCACGGGTGACTGAGGTGTTTGACGTCCTGCTTCATAGTTAGCCCGGCTACCTTCAGTTTTTTAATATTAATTTTTGGTTCGATTTACGCAGAATGAGCTTACAGTATCTTGAGGTCTAGCAGTGGTATACTTGGGTAGGGATTTAATTTTATTAAATATGGGGATCCCAAGCAGATGGCAGCACCCATCCATCTTCTCTTTTGAAATAAGGATGTTTTTTAATTTCAATAGCCTCGCGAATCATCCTTGGGAGGAATCTGTGTTCTTTTGCGAGGATTTGTGGTCTATCAAATCTAATGTAATGGCGGGGCCGATCTTGAACATGTTCACAAACTGCAGACTTCCCGACACGTCGGTGCTTCACGTCAGCTATATGTTCTTTAACGCGGGTTTTTATAGATCTTTTTGTTTGTCCTATGTACGAGACACCACATTCACAATCCAGCTTGCACACTCCTGCATCTTGTAGAGGGATATGACACTTGACGGATGGTAAAAATTGACCAATCTTCTTCAGCGGCTTGAAGTGAAGTATGTTTTAATGGAAGCTCGCTTCAAGATGTAGCCAACCTTGTCTGTGACTCCCTCTGACATAGGATAGTACAGCAGGCACACGCTCGACTGTGGCTGGCTTCACTCGGTCACTGTGACGTAGGCGCGGGACCCGAAGCTTGTTGTCTTGCAGTACTTGCTCGACGTGCTGAAGCTCGGCGGCCAGATGTTTTTTGTCACAGATCCCTCGTGCTCTCTGAAACAAAGATTTTCCCACGGTAGCTAACTGTGAAGGATGATGGTGCGAATCACCATTTAAATATCGGTTGGTATGGGTATTTTTTCTGTACACAGTACTTTTTTATAGAATAAATGTGATAAACCATAGTCACCTACAACCATCCTCAGTTAGAAATCAAAATGTAGATGCGTTGTCACTCCTGAAGACCTAAGATGGAATGCCTCCTTTTCAGAAAAAGGGGTGTCCGGTTCTCTACACTCACCTAACGAAACACAAGCTACTATTTGACCCAGGTTATCTGTGTGAGCGTGGTATTTTTTCGGTCGAGCCGACCCATTTGTGCTCTAACCATAATATACCTGCAGTATGGCTGCACTGCGTAAGTCAAAATAAAGAAGCAGATAAATTTTATTCGTACTGTTTCTTTTCGAACCAATTTTGCACATAATATTTGTCACTATGTAAGCTAAAATGTAAGACGTTGTGTAATTTAGTATTCATAGGAGCAAAACGTTGTAAGATTCAAGATAGCGTTTTCTTTCGAAAGTAATAAAAAGTAAAGGTTTATAGCCAAAACGAATTTCAAATCAGAAATGAAATATTTTGTGTGCACATTACAAAGTGTATCCGTTACAGTAACAACCTGTTAAAGTCCACTGCTTAACATATAGACCTCCTCTACAGATTGCCTCATAGAAGGGATATTTGCCATAGTTGCCACGCTTGGCAAGGTGGTTGGTACCTGTTATTAGGTTGACATTGCTGCCTATCTCCTAATTTGTATCCCTCTGTTGCCTCTTACGACACCAACGGGATGATATGGTGGTATTGATATTCTTACACCGCCACGACACGGCACAGATGCATCAACAATTATAAATACAACAATACATATTAAATAATTTCGGAAAATTTAAAACTAATTCAGGAGAATTGACAATTAATCATATTCGAAATCGATAAGCAAACAAAGAATTGTAACAACCATAACATTATAAGTGTAAGCTCCTAGTCTATGAATTTAATATCATAATATTAATATAATATTTCAATAAATCATTTTTATACCCAGTTTTTTCTGTCACAATAAAGACCATTAAAACTTTACTGACTTCATTTTTTGACAAAGAGTGGGCCGTAATATTGCTTAGTGTTAGCAAAAAAAGGCAAGTAAAGTTTGCGCTTTGTGCGTTCGCTCACGTAGGCGATATAAATCTACGATTGAAAGTCGTAGCAATGACAAGTCTATAAAAATATATAATGGCGGAGCATTTTTCATTATATTAGCTAGAATAAAATGTTTGTTATTGCCTTTTATATTTTGCTGACTGTGAAGATATGTATCTTCTTCTACTACTTCATCATTATCAGCCTAGATGTATACTGCTGCACATGGGTCACTCCCGTCGAGTGGGCTTTCTTATTAGTTTCTTATTGGTCTCAATCGCCAAGCTTTAAAGGTAGATTGACCAATCCTAGTCCAAGACGTCTAAAACTTTTGAACTGCTGCCATCGCCGGTCAGAATATTTTATGTCCTAGTGTATACTTATATTAGTGTGTAATATTATTACGGAAAAAATTTTGACTAGTGATAGGTATTACCTATCTAAATATATTTTAAGACAGATAGCAAATGTGCTATCTTATCGTTTATATATTAACTCAGCCAAGGACTTGTCTACACAGACATCTGCTCCTTTTGAGCAGTATAATGACTTAATATGTAATTTGGAATCAGTTCCAAGTAATTTTAATTAGAAAATGAGACAATAGAGGTAATCTCTAGCAGTTGTAACAATTTAAATAACTTAGAATATAGCTTACAAATCTTTAACTGTATGACTCCACAGAGTGATAATGAAAATTGTTTTCACCTGGTGCATCACAAATATACAAGGCATGGTAGGCAAAGAGCTAGAAATTGAGTTGTTCTTAAATAGCAACAATATTGATATTTTATGTATTACTGAACATTGATTAAAGGCTTATAACTTAATGTTTAACTTCAATAATCACCAGGTGGTCAGTTCTTTCAATAGAGAAACGGTTTTAAGAGGTGGCTCCCTTAATATTAGCTAGTAAATTATTGTCATGTAAAGAACGTAAAGATATTGTGAGCCACTCTGTTGAGCGAACTGTAGAAATGGCATGTGTTGAGTTTGAGCACCCTCATTGTTGTGAGCGTCTACACACCCCCATGTTCTATATACGATACTTTTGAAAAAATTATGGAGGAAGTTTTTGCTAAGCTTAATAAACAGAATAAATCTGTTGTAATATGTGGAGACTTTAACATCAATCTCCTAGAAGCTTCCTCAATAAATATTAAATTTTAGATCATTGTTTAAATCATATGGTCTTTTTAATTTATTTTAAGAGCCAACGCGTGTTGCTCAATCTAGTGCAACATGTATAGATAACATTTTTACAAATGTGAAACCGTTGCATAAATGTATAATTCAAAAATTAAGTTCTGATCACTGTGCACAAGTAGTTTCGTTACCATATGTTCACAAAAAACAAGTAGATAAAAAAGTTGTGTTTGTTTCAGTAAATGCACGTCGCTTGCAGAAATTTAGAAGTAACATAGTGAAAAAACTTCCATCACTTTCATACCAAAATGATCCAAATTTTTTGTATGGAACATTATTTAAGCTTATTTGCAATGAATTTAATAATACTTTTACTTCTAAAACATTCTCCTTGAACAGTCGGAAGTCATTTATTAATGGGCAACAGTAGGAGTCCATAAGAGCAGACATAGGTTATTTGATCTTTACCATGAAAGTTCATATAATCATAGCGTCCGAATTTAGGGAATATGTAAAAAAATATTCAAAAATATTTAAATAAGTGTGCTCCACAGCCAAGTCTTTGTATTTTGAGCAACAAAATTAAGACGGCTTCTAATAAAATTAAAATGACATGGAGTATAATTAATAGCGAAACTGGTAAGATCAACTCTCGCAATTCAAACTACCAGTAATAACAAATTAACCGAATCAGATCAAGACGTTGCAATGGTTTTTGAGAAATATTTTACTGATTTTCCGATATTAACCACTAAGTCACTGAATTCTTCTCCTGCGGTCGCCGAATCATTACTTAAACAAAATGTAAATGCGTGTACAAAGAATTTACATTTCATAAAGTATCATCAAAAGATATTGTAAAATATTTTAAAACTATTGATGTTAAGAAAACTGCGGATCTGTGGGGGATTTCCGTAAAAGTTATTGCGTCTATAATAGATACAATCGCGCCTCATTTAGCTATTATTTTTAATACTAGTATCGAATCTGGTGTGTATCCTGATTTAATGAAGTATAGTAAAGTAATACCTTTATTTAAATCTGGTAGTACATTAGACCCCACCAATTTTTAGACCTATTTCTGTACTACCAACACTTAGTAAGATTTTTGAAAAAAATTATTCTTGATCAAATGTTAAATTTCTTTAATATAAATAATTTACTTCATAAAAATCAATTTGGTTTCACAAAGGGTCGCTCGACAACTGATGCCGGTGTTGAGCTGATTTAATATATATTTAATGCATGGGAGAATTCACAGGATGTTTTGGGTATATTTTGTGACCTATCCAAAGCCTTCGATTGTGTTCACCATGAAACATTATTCAGGAAACTTCAACACTACGGTGTAAGAAGTGATGCTCGTAAATTAATTATTTCATATTTAAGTAAGAGAACGCAAAAAGTTGTCAAAAACAGTATGAGTTCTTCCGGGTCGATGGTACAGATGGGCGTGCCTCAAGGCTCAATTCTCGGCCCCTTTCTGTTTCTTGTATACATTAATGATTTACCTTACATAGTAGGAAATAACCATGATATAGTATTATTTGCAGATGACACTTCTATAATTTAAAATTAAGTCGACAATTGCTAAAATAAGACGAAGTAAATAATGCTATATCTGAATTAGTAAATTGGTTCAATGTTAATAATTTGCATTTAAATGGCACTAAAACGAAATGTATGAAATTTATGACTCCAAATGTCAAACAATTAAATACTAATGTAATTTTAAATGGGGAGAAACTGAGTCTTGTACATACCACCATTTTTCTTGGAATCACACTAGACGCGAAGCTTCAATGGAGCCCCCATATATTAAAACCTAGCAAGCAGACTTAGTTCTGTAGCATATGCCGTAAAAAAGATTAGAAGTCTAACTAGTGTCGAAACAGCTAGACTAGTTCACTTTAGCTATTTCCATAGCATAATGTCGTATGGTATTTTGCTATTTCACGCAGCTGACACTGACATTATATTTGTTTTACAGAAGAGGGCCATAAGAGCAATTTATGATTTAAAGCCTAAAGAGTCGCTTCGACAAAAATTTAAGGAATATAATATATTAATTTTGGCCTCTCAATACATTTATGAAAATGTAATGTACGTACACAAAAATAACAGTAATTTTACAAGAATAAGTGATATTCATTCTGTAAATACTAGGAACAGACACAAGCTTCTAGTACCAGTTACTCGACTCCATCGAGTCAGTAACTCATTCTTAGGCCGATGTATACGCTTTTACAACAAAATTCCAGAAAATATACAAAATTTGACCTGCTCAAAGTTCTAAAACTTTATTAAACTAAGTTTGTATAAAAAGGGTTATTATAGTATTAAAGAATTTATAGATGATAAAAATCCTGGAAATGAGGTGATCGCTACCAAGCTATTTCTAATTTGTTGTATTGTTAATGAGTGTAACATACATGATTGTAAGCTGTTATTTAAAAAAAGTCCCGCTGGGTTTCTTGCTGGTTCTTCCCAGGACAGAGGTCTTTTTTCGAACCAGTGGTAATTATACAAAAGAGTGACTTTCAATAAGTATTATTTATAACCTATATTGAATAAAAAAGTTTCTGTTTCTGTTTCTGTTACTGCCATCTATCGGAATCCATAAGATTTTTCTGGCGTTTTCCGTAGTCACCCCTTTATTTTTAGGATGAGTGTGACACACGAGCACACCGTCCACCTGATTGTAACTGGATGCTGTGACAAGAGCTAACTGTCGCAGCTGAGGCCGAATGTGGCAGCGTCGTTTCAGGCCTACCTGAGATTTTGAGTGAGATTGAGAGGTTCTGTGAGTATAACTATGGTACATGTCATAGTTGGAGCCACACGCAATTTTGAGTAACGATCCTAGAGTAAGTATGATCCGACATTATTCCGATGATATGCCGTCAGTCTGAGTGAGATAAGAATGGCTGTCCTGCACCTTAAAAAAGAAGTCTCCGGGCCAGGATCGAATTACAGCGGAGGTTCTGCCGCTGACGTAGACTTGACGACTTTCAGTCTCCCGAACAAGCTGGTTTCCGAAAAGGCTTTAGCACCATAGACTACATACATACTCTTCGGCAAATTGTACAGAAGGCCGAAGAGTACAATCTGTCACTTTGTCTTGCGTATGTGAACTATGAGAAAGCCTTTGACTCGGTCGAAAGTTGGGCGGTGCTGCAGTCCCTTCAGCGGAGCTAAGTGGACTGTCGGTATATAGAAGTGCTGAAGTGTATGTACAGTAGGGCTACGATGGCTATCCTAGTACAGAACCAGAGCACGAAACTTATCCAACTGCAGAGAGGTGTAAGACAGGGTGACGTAATATCCCCTAAATTCTTCACCGCTGCATTGAAAGATATTTTCAAGCTACTGAACTGGAAATGATACGGTATTAACGTCAATGGCGAGTACATATTTTACTTTCGATATGCCGACGATATAGTCCTAACGGCAGAATATTGGCTGTTGGACCTAAGCACAATGTACAATGACTTTAAAGTGTCTCTCAACGGATAGGTCTTAAGATGAACATGGACAAAACAAAAATCATGTTTAACGTCCATGTCACACCAATGCCGGTAGTTGTTGGGAGCACTAAGCTCGAAGTTGTTGACTTATATGTTACCTGGGACAATTAGTTCGACCAGGTAAGTCCAACTTTGACAGAGAGTTCAATCGACGGATTTAACTCGGCAAGGCAGCGTTTGGAGATTACGACCAATCTTCTCGTCAGGCATACCTTAAAACATCAAAACTAGATTGTACAACCAGAGCGTGTTGCCAGTGATTAACTACGAATCTGAGACATTTTTCTTCACTGCTGGCCGAATGAGGAAACTCAATGTCGCTCAGCGAGCTATGGAGACGGCTATGCTCGGGGTTTCTCTGCACGATAAACATGAAAATGAAGATATCCGTAGTAGAACCAGAGTAACCGACACAGCCTAAAGGATTAGTATGCTGAAGTGGCAAGGGGCCGTCCATATAGCTCGAAGAACCGACAACCGATGGGAAAAAAATTCTCGTACCGGCAGACGAAGTGTTGGGCGTTCCCCCACTAGATTATTTTTTATATAGGATAGGGTGATAAACGAGAACACTGTCCACCTGATAGTAAGTGGTAGCTGCGGCCCGTAGACATCTACATTTATCCTCAACAAAGGATCAAAATGCAGATTCGTCGTTACCCATGAGGACTAAGATGGAATACCTCTTTTCAAGTAAAATGGGTCTCCAGTTCTCTACATTCATCATAACACGAAACACAGCAGCGTCAAGCTGCTATTTTACGCTGGTCCGACCCGGTCGAGCCGACCCATTCGTGCTACAACTATACTACAGATATAGCTGTAGCATGGCTCTACCACGTATAAAATAGATGGAGTGACGACCTGGTAAGACAAGCAGGAAGTCAATGGACGCAGGTGGCTCGGGACCGTGCTTTGTGGCATTCCTTTCGCGAGGCCTATATTTAGCAGTGGACTTGTGAAGGGCTGTGCTGATGATGATGATGATCAATAAGTGTATGCAATACGTGTGCAAACATATAGGTATTCAATTATCAACATTCACGTGTCTGATTTAAGAAATTCTTACTCGTACCATCTGGGTAGGTACCACACTGTTACTTGGGTACAAAGGAGCACATCGTATTCAGTATTTATTTCGCTAGTCTTAATCAAGAAACTAATATAATGTAAATTTTTTGGTTACGAAATCCGATGGATTCGTGGCGCAGTGGCTTAGCAATGAGGGTAGAGGATTCCAATCCCGCACGGTACAAGTATTTGTATGGCCTACAAATAACTGTTCCGGGTTTGGATGTTTATCCTTGTGATATTTATGTACTTAAACTGCTTCTACGATACAGGAGAAAATCATAGTGTGGGAGTAACATTTCTTTGTTTAAGAGAAAAAAAATAAAAGGAAAGAATAATAGTCTTTCTAGTGGTCTAATGTTCGAAAAGACCACGCACTCTTAATATAGGCGCATAACTAACGGCCGATTCGTTTTATTATTTTTTGGCTTGATATTTTCTAATATACTTACCGCAGTTAATCAATCGCCTGAGCATTAATTGATTCACAGAGTTTTTATTTTATAAAATTACGTCTCAAGCAAAGTTTAAGTCTATTTGACATCAACAGCTAATGCAGCTAAAGGATACCTGCGTCTAATTTCAAATAAAAAAGGCTAAAGTTACATTGTCACCTATGAGAAGTTAGATGGAATACCTCAATGCGTGTAATTATACTGGTTATCTATACCTTTCAGACCATACACACCTGGCGGCAGAAATAGTAAGAGGTTTTTACCCACTCAGACGGACTTCTTGGTAGAAAAGGATTTCTACTACCCAGTAACGTACTGAGACTAATTAGAGTACATGGAAGTAGGTGTTTTCAAGTGAACGCTATTATGTGAGTGAAAAGTGGGTTTTAGTGAGTTTATGGGAGGACCCTTCTACCCTTAAAACCCCACTTTCTACTTAACACGAAAATATTACCGTGTCATTTAAGAAAACTTCAATATTATAACCATTTAAATGACAGACGATAATTTTATTCATTATGAAATATTTCATTGCAGTTTGTAAGACTTCCAAATATAAATGTCATCACATTCTTGCTTTTTGCACTAAAACGAAACTACCTTTCGGTTTTCCTTAGCAAATGTTAGTTAAAATTACAGCCTATATATATTCCACACGTAGGCATAGGCCTCCTATCATTTCCGAGAGGTTTATGCAGCTATATCTTAGTTTCGTTGCTCCAATGCATGTTTACAGACTTCACATATCTTCGAAATATTATTATTCTTCGAACATGCATCACGATGACTTCTTTTAGCACCGAAAATTGCAATAAACAATTCCTTTGGCGCCGGCATGTTCATGTTAAACCCGAGATACTTGTGTACAGAGAAGTTTAGTTTAGCTTTTGAACTACCACGGCTCTGGGAAGTAAAACAAAATTTAAAAAGATATTAAGCATAAGACAGCTTGCCAACTGCTTTCATAAAGGTAACAAAATAACACAACCTAAACACGTCCGTGTCCCCATGTTACGTCAAATGGAGCAGAGCTGTCGCAAATCGATCGTTATTTTCGAATGAAAAGTGCCGAATTAATACGTGCTCAAACGGCTCTAGAGACGAAACGCGTGAATATGGAAATCAGGTATGATACGACAATTTTATGTAAATTTATACTTGTGATGCGTGAAAGCTGCCTTTTGAGATTGGCACTAACGTGTCATGTCAAGCATGACACGTTAGTGCCAATCTCAAAAGGCAGCTGTAATATTCTTTTTAAACGAATGTATCGGAAGGAAATAAAGGCACTCGAATTTTCTGACTGATTTTTAATTTATAAAGGATCAAAAAGAAAATTACAAATAAAATACTGAATACTTTTTGACGTCGTTGTGAAATATTGTTCGAATGAGATCAAGTTGTTCAGTGTAAACGGCACTCCTTAACGACACTCAACAAAATATTTTCTGGTTACGATATATACTTAGTGTTGTTAATAAATGTTATTGAAAAAGCTAGTTTATATTATACTATAACTTAATTACCTATATTGGAGGAATATAATTACTTTTCATAAGGTTTTATAACATGGAGATTCGCCTAATTATTTATGTACTCTTAAAGTATGGCATATTTCTTAACGTTAGTTAAATCGTGTATTAAAAAACGATCCGTTGGGTTCCTTACTAGTTCTTCCCATTACAGAGTTTTTTTCCGATTTAGTAGTATGGCATAAATTATGTTAAAAAAGTAATCTTATGATCTATGTGTATATTGAAAAAAAATGGTTCAATTCTATTCTATTTTGAGAAATTGTTATCAGCGTTATATGATTGTTTAACAAGGTATTTATCATGTACGTTATAATAATATGAAACAATAATGTGTCGTTAACAAATCAGTGTGTGAAAACATTTGTAAACCTTAATAAATAAAAATAAAAAATTAATAAACTCAGGTCAGGTAACCCTGTTTACAATGCTTTTTTTATACCACAGATGCTGAAACTTTGTTATTGTAAAATCAATTATTCTAATTTATTAACTCAACTTAATTATTAAAAAAAATTAAAGCTAGAAATATTTTGTAAAGCGTTATGACTAAATGTTCACAGTTATTACCAGAAAAAATCTATTGGTTAATAATAAATTTGTGGCTATAGTACACAAACATCTAAACGGAGGTATTAAATTTCTTAATTTAAAAAAATGTGCTGATGATATTTTTTTTCTGAGTGGCCAAGGTGGACCTCACTAGTACCTGCCCAGTTATCCATTACTTACCGGTCACCCATATGTAAAGTATAGAGATTATGATATTATTCGGTTTATTGCAGAACGCATTTTATACCCTATATTTTATTGCCATTTGGTGCGTACAGTGACTAGCAAATTCAATAAAACGTATCATGCTTACTGGAGCGCTTGTAAAGTACTGTAAAGCTAAAGGGGCTATTGCTCACTTTATGACTTTATTTTATGAATTCAAGCTTTAGTATCGCTCTATGTTACAGTTCGATGTTCTAGTTGCTGCGTGGAATCGTTTTCTATTTTAATATATTTTATTTTACCACTAAATTACATCATACTTAAACGAAATAAAAATATCCCTTTTTTAGGGAAAGTTATGGGTAAGTAAATAATAATAAATTAATAATAAATTTATTAGAACTCAAATAAAAGTTAAACTTGTTGTTTTGTTAGTGGTTGTTCATGAAATAAACGCCTTCCATAAATTTCATAATATATGCGAGCAACTAATGCTAGATCCAAGCCGCAGATATTTTCTTCAAAGGACAATCACATCCACGCTATGTTGTTGTGTGTACGTGTTATATCCCACTAACCAATAAACAAAAGACGATTTCCCGTGTGTAAAAAACATACAGTCATGAACATTAAAAGTATACTCTTCTTATTTTGATCTGTCCACTTATCCCACAACCATTATGATGAAAATATTTTTTTCTTGATGCCACATCTAGTAACCGGTATAATTCGAAGTGACACACGAGCTGACAGACCACCTGAACAGAAAAAGTAGGTACAGATGCGTTGTCACCGCTGACGACTAAGATGAAATACCTCATAGCTTGTGATTATACTAGCTCTTTGTACTTTTCAAAGGGGAATACAGCAATGTATACACTGACGCTTGGCGGCAAAATATGTAAGAGATTGTTACCTACCTAAACAGACTTGAAATATTAACAATTCGCTGACGGTCGAGTTACCGCCAAAACTAATTTATGGGAGTTTAGCAGTTGTCTTACGATAGGCTGCAGTGATGATTCAAAAAGAAAAGGTTTTGGAATCAACTCGGTGTCTTTCTGTCCGCCTTTTATAAAAGTTTTTATCAGACTGTATTGCAGAGTACTTATCTTAGAAATAAAAAGTGGCTTCTTCCTCGTGGTCGATCGTTTATGGCTTGTTTTTTCACAATAAGAAAGTTTTGCAAGAATGTGTATTCTACTTTTGTATATATGTATACTATACTTTTTTCTTACTACCAATATGATACCTTGAGTTATTGCCGCAACGGTCACCGTAACATCCTATTAAAATACCACTGCTGAACTTAGGCCTCCCTCATAGGTTGGCTCATGGGTAGGATATTTGCCAAAGTTGCCACGAATGGCAAACGGGTTGGCAACTGCAGTTTTTTATTTTTAATCGTTATTAGGAATATGCTGCTTGCCCATCTTCTGATTTGTTTTCCTCTGTTACCTCTTGCGACGCTCACACGATGATTGTGGGTAGCCCATATTCTTACACCGCCACTACACGGTCCTTGTGTCAATTGTTATTTGTATTACTTTTATTTATTACTAGCTGTTGTGTTGTATTGCGATTGGATTTCATGGGTTTTAATTTTTTTTGCGCGGAACCCTAATTCTTTTCCTTAAATAAAGTAGCCTATGTTACTCCTTATAATATCAGCTATCTGCCAATAAAAAATAAAAAAATTATAAAACAAGTCCAATTCAAATCTGTTCACAAGTTTTTGCGTGATGCGTGTTCTGACAGACATTGTGCTAGTTTTATTGTAGTAATGGAAGATAGATGACACGCAATGATCTACGCATTGATGCACGTGTACTTGATTTATTGTATTTATTCGTTTTAACTTTTTATTAATTTAATTTACTTTTATACGTTCCAATGGCTTAATATCCGCCAATTTTTTATTTGATAAACATACTGTTGGCGTTAGAATATTCATCGCAATTTAAAAACACTGTGTGCTGAGGAGTATATAAAATACGTTTGGTTTGAGCAACCAAAATTATTTATTCACAAATGTAATGTTATTTTAAGCGGCGGATATGAAATACCTTTTTGATTGTCTGTTTACGATTGCCATCAAATTTTCTCATGGTAGCTTAATTAAAAACAAATACCCTTATATCCTTTTATAAATCTTTAACTTTTAGTAAATATTTGCTAACAAAATTCATTCATCGACAATTTATGATAATATTGGCAATATGTTTCATCACGAAAAAGTGAAAAAATATGTACAAAGTATTTTTAAGTGAAACGGTTTACAGCGCAAACACAACCAACATGCCAGTCATACCAGCGCTTTTTTTTCAATACAATGTAATATTATTACTAAATAAGATTTAAATGAAGCTAGAGAGGTGTAGATTTGCAGGCGTATAAGACTTAGGTATACAAATAGGACCAAACCCACACTTAAATTGTAAATACATGTGATAAGTTATTTGCGCCTAAGCTAAATAGCGGTGTTGCCGGGGTATGGGGGCCGATTATGAGTCGTGAAGAACTTACAATCGATGGAGAAGAAAAGTTCGCGAGTGACAGGCCCCTACTATATAGAAGAATACTATATATAGAAGGAGTGAGGATCTGGTATAATAATATGCGGGAAGACGATTGATGCGGGTGGTCGTTATGTATTTTGTGGCAATCATTGAGGGAGGTACATGTTCAGCTGTGGACTTGTCAAGGCATGTGATGATGATGATAATGCTAAATCAATCAAGTATACCTCTGAAGTAGTTCTTGTAGGTTAAAGTTTTATTCGGTAACGATAATCTCTTACTGGTTATACAATCCTTTTGAAAATTTTACGAAAAATTGTTAACAAAATGTTGATCACTGATTGTAGAAGTTTTTATTTTTAGAACACCCTCCTTACTCCCAGTTTGAATATCGTTGATCCCAGCCTCCGCATTAAAGTAAAAATATCATCAATCCATATTTCTAGCACATTCCTTTTCATAAGCCCACTGCTGAACATAGGCCTGCCTCAAGGAATACCACCAAACACGGTACTAAGCCATCTGCATCCATTGAATTTCTGCCTGTCTTACCAGTTCATCACTTTGTGTAATGAAGGGACGCAATGCACTTCGCTTAGCTATATAATGTATAATATTAAACATTCAAATACCAATGTGGTCTTAAATGAGAAGTAGTTGAGTCTTGTGGATACTACTGTTTTTCGTGGTATTACTATTGACGCGTAGCTTCAATGGGGCCCCTTTTGTATCTAAATTAGCAAGCAGACTTAGTTCTGCAGCATATTCTGTAAAAAAGATTAGAAATATCACTAATGTTTTGACAGCTAGATTAGTTTATTTTAGTTACTTTCAAGTGTGATGTCTTATCATATTTTGCTACAGGGTAATGCGACTGATATCGAAGCTATATTTATTTGCAAGAGAGAGCCGTACGGGCGATTTATATCTTAAATTGACATGAGTCCCTTAGAAAAAAATTTAAAGAAATAAACTTTGGCATCGCAATATATTTATGAAAATGTAATGTGTGTACATAAATACATAGCTTTGATAAGAATAAAATGTTCATACTTGAAACACTAGTAACAAACATAACCTTGTAATACCAGTTACTAGACACCACAGAATTAGTAATTAATTAATGTATACCCTTTTACAACAGAATTCAAAAAAATTTACAACATTTGTCAATAAACAAGTTTAAAAGTTTTATTAAAGAAAACATGTACAAATAGGGTTAGTATCAAAGAAAACATAAGTGAAAAAAAATGGCAATGAAATGATCGCCACCATGTTGGTTCTATTAAAAGTCATTTAAAATTTGTACAATCAAAAAAACAAAATTATTTTGAAATGAAATATGTTTAAAATAAGCTCCGCTGGGTTTCTTGCTGGTTCTTCCCATGAAATAGGTATTTTCCGAACCAATGGTAAATAAAAAAAATGACTTTTAATAAGTATTATATAATAACCTATATTGAGTAAAAATTTATAAAAATATAATATATATATATATATATATATATATATATATATATATATATATATATATAACATTCTATTCTATCGGTACGAGGCTGTCACTTAAGACCTTTTTTAATACCATAATTCAGTATATCCAATCAAAAATCCTCACATGCTCGTAATTAGAAGAATCATTTTAAATTCAATGATATTTAAATAAAAATAATTTTACGGATTTTATTTAGCAAAGAGTTGATTCGCTGGGGGCCGCGGGTTCGAATCCCGCACGGAACAAGTATTTGTATGGGCTACAAATAATTGTTTCGGGTCTGGATGTTTATCCTCGTACAATCTATGTTTGTAAACTGCCTCGACGATACAGGAGAAAATCCTAGTGTGGGCGTAAGGTTTTTTAAAAAATAAAAAATAAATCATCAAGCTGACGAGGCGATTATAGCATTTTTTTTTTAATTGAAGCCTAAATTATAATTTTACCAAAGAATGGTGTTAACGCCTGACGCATTTTATTAGCAACCATACACCTTAGATAGTAATTGTTTTTAAATTATAGCATTTTATGTATATGACGAGATCAGCACCATTGCACGTGCGGCGCGGTAGCCGTCAGTGCAGTTAGATAGAATTCTTGTAAATAACACGTGTTCAGCACTCCTGCACCATTGCACCTGCAGTGGCGCCCGTTTTGCTTGTATAAAACGTACGGCACGGCCGCCGTTAAGACAGTCTTGGCTTTGACGTGGAACGGTACGCTTGTCGTATTCCGTTACTGGTTTATCCTCGACTCGTTGGATAATTAATTCGTGTAAACGAATTAATTATTATTCCTAACTACAAAATTAGTCTCTGTACTATACTCAATTACCCTTTCTACATCAGAAGTAGGATAAAGTCCCCATTTTTGCCCACATTTAATCTTCGAATAGTATGAGGATTATTACATTTGTGGAAGACTGTAATGCATTCCGCATTGATAAATCTGTTTTTATGTTAAATACCGTAATGAAATTTGCGATGGTACTTACGATATTTTCATATCATTAAAGTGTAGAGAAAAGATGAAGTGAAATTATTTAAGCCAATTTTTTCAAGTAA
The DNA here is from genome assembly GCA_033319125.1 of Parnassius glacialis. Taxonomy (NCBI): domain Eukaryota; kingdom Metazoa; phylum Arthropoda; class Insecta; order Lepidoptera; family Papilionidae; genus Parnassius; species Parnassius glacialis. Next base: position 40,449,838 of record JAVANC010000019.1, on the reverse strand, counting down.
GTATTTTCATTATTTCTTGATGTATCTAAATATGTTAACAAATGTCGAAAAAAGTTGGAGGCTTTCTAATTAACTTATTCAAGCTATGTTGTAATTTGATAGTTCACGCGAAACATGATTATCATTTGCTATATTTTGAAGTTCAAAACTTTTAAGGGATGTACCAAAATAAAGGTAACTAAAAAATAACTTTAACACGCTATGAATTGAAAATAATAAGTGACATTTTTGTGTTCTAATGTGTTGATCAGTGTTGGAGTTTGCTCCGAATATTGTGTCGTCGATAAGATTGGGGTTTGATGTCGAGGGATTCGTAGAAGTCTCTACAACAATGATCAATGAGGAAGATGTTGTGACGGCTAATCGAACATGGTCAGGTACGGCCGAGCGCTGGTAAGATTGAGCCTACACCGCTACAGACGGTAACTTATCGGCTGATCTTACGGCAGGGCAACCCCCCCCCCCCGAACGGGTTCCCGCCTTGTCGTGGCGGGGGGGCTTAGTAGCCGTGGCTTGGTCAACCGCGGTGAACGAAGAGGAACCCCTTGGCTGGCCCGAGGTGTAGGGCCGGCCCGAGGTGGCAACTCCGAGTGGGCTTGGGAAGCCCACTTCGGATGTGTGTCGGGGGGCTGCGGTGAGAGGGGAGTCCGCACCCTCTACCGCTGCAGCCGAGGTGGAGTCGCGGAGGAAGAGGAGTGCTGGTATGGCGATGCGCCACTCGCCCTATCCTCCGCGACTCAGACGGGGCCGCACCGTTAAGTGATGCGGTGGTGGTGGGGCTGCGGGGGGAGAGGACTGCCGGTTTTGCGAGGCGCCGCTCTCCCTACCCTCCGCAGCCGAATCTTGGTTGGCGGCGGAGCCCGAGACCAGATCCGCCGCTGGGGTCGGGAAAGCGGACGCTACATAGCGCTCGATTTTCCTGGCCCCATGGCCTCCGCGTATCGGACTCGGGGGGGTCCGATACGCAGGTGGAGTTGGAGGCTGTGGAGGGGGGTAGCTTAATACCTCGCTACCCCGTGCAGGAGACGAGGCCCGGACATATCGGGCCAGCACTAGTGCGGGTCTGCGGAAGAATTTGGATTCCCGCGGCCCCGCGCGCATGTGCGAGGAGGCACCGTGGGGTTTTAGCCGGTAAGAGTCCGGCATAACCTTCCGGTTGCCCCCGCAGCCGGAGGTATGCATGAGGATTTCCCCACGAAAAAAAAAAAAAGGGCAATTTAAGCGGCCGACGAACAAATGGTGCTTTGGCGCTGTAAATGGACGTCTGAGGTCGGCTTTCATAGATTTTGCGCAGTTACCTCCTTCCCTTTGAAATGTTGTGGTATTTGCCTCTACACATAGTTGCCGTTTCTTAAGAGAATATGTGATGAATTTTGGAAGCTCGGAGTTCCATGGTTCACAATACATTTATCTCGATTTCTTTTAATTTTACAAAGCAGTGCAACGATTCGCTAGAGCTAGTACGGCTACGGCGCGACGGCTCGCTGGCGCGATTGTGGCACGAACGCAGCAGAACGAAAAGCTGGAGTGCGTTTGCCTGAAGGTAGCCATATCGGCGCGTTCATGACTTAAATGAAGTCTGGGATGGTCGACCGTTGTAATATTTAACAAGAGTTAATATCTGTTAGCAGGTGGTGATAACTGATAGACCGTATGCTGTTCACTGTCAACCGCATGAGGACGTGCGACGGTCAGAGGTAGCCGTATCTGTGCATCTAGAAAATACTAGAGACGTTGCAACACTCTAGCGAAGTAATTATTCTTGTGCAGGAAAGGAACATGGAGTTGCAGGAAGGCTGGTCTGTGCTGCACTGGGATGTGTCGTGTTGCTGTTGGTTTACATACTTAGGTGTTATCATGTCACTACGTCCCTCACGATACACTTTTGTGTGATTGTGATAGGTACATGTTTGCGGTATGGTTGGTCTGTACCTGTTCTATATTGAATTGAAAAAAAAAAAGAGTGTAAGAAAAAAAAGTGGTTCTTACTATCATTGCAGGGCGTTTGCCGGTCCAATGATATAGCTACAGGGAATAGTGATTCCGGACTAGCAAATAGTACTTGAAAAAAAAGAGTAAGAAAAAAAATCGTTCTTACTATCATTGCAGGGTTTTGTGCCGGTCCAATGATATGGCTATAGGGAATAGTGATTCCGGACTAGCGAAAACAGTACTTGAAAAAAAAAAGAGAAAATAGAAAAGCTACAGACTAATCATTCCGATCTCGTATAAAGTTGATTAAAGTCTTGTAGGGCTTACTGCCGGATCAAAACTGATTGTCACCCAAGTCTGAAGGGTCAATATAGACCGGACCAGACGCTGTTATGTCAGGATAGTCTAACGATGTTTTTTTTGTCTACAGATAACTAAAATTGTGATGGAGCGCGTGCGAGGACGCACGCATCTCAGTATGGCCGTGACGGGATCAGCACCATTGCACGTGCGGCGCGGTAGCCGTCGGTGCAGTTAGACAGAATTCTTGTAAATAACACGTGTTCATCACTCCTGCACCATTGCACCTGTAGTGGCGCCCGTTTTGCTTGTATAAAACGTACGGCACGGCCGCCGTGAAGACAGTCTTGGCTCTGACGTGGAACGGTACGCTTGTCGTATTCCGTTACTAGTTTATCCTCGACTCGTTGTAAACGAATTAATTATCCAACGAGTCGACGAGTCGAGTCAACGGGCGCCACTGCAGGTGCAATGGTGCAGGAGTGCTGAACACGTGTTATTTACAAGAATTCTGTCTAACTGCACCGACGGCTACCGCGCCGCACGTGCAATGGTGCTGGTCCTGTCATATACTATGAATGTACCAATCATTGTCATATTTTTTTCTTTACTTACTACATTGTATTTCTTTACTTTAAAATTGTCTTTGTTGTTATTAAGTTAGGTGAATATTCGTAGTGTTTTTTTTATTGTCAATATTACCTGTTTAAGTTTTATTGTATAACGTTTCAGGTTGACAACAAACGCCGCTTAGTATGACCGAAGAAATATATTTAATTAAAAAGCGAGGAAATTTTATATAAATATAGTTATATAAAGTATAGTATACCAATATAGTAGTATAGTTTTTATACAAATTATTTAAATTCTTCTAGCGTTTCTTTGTTGGATTCTTCGGCGGTAAGTGAGTTACAATTACGTATGGATAAAATTGAGTCACTGTATGACCAATTTAACGAGGTACAGTTAAGACTCGAATGAATTAGCGATAACGTTGATATAATTCTTGCGAAGCGTAATGATTTTGAGTCAGAGTATTATAAGGCACTGTCAAAATCACAAAATTTTCTTTTACAATATAGTAAAAGTAATGAAGAGTTAGCGAGTGATAAGTTTTCTCATGCCAGTACAAGCTAGCATAAGCCAGTTAAATTACCAACCGTTCAGTTGCCAAGGTTTAGTGGGTCATATGAATATTGGCTAGAGTTTCGGGACACCTTTACCAGTCTTATTCACACACTTTATAGTTATATAAATAGACAATGTTATTAAACTTTATTATCTATATGTATCTCTAGATGGATCGCCTGCTGTGGTGCTTCAACCCATTCAGTTCTCCGTGAGTAAATATGAATTGGCATGGAATCTTCTGAAAGGATCAACAATAAACGTTTGCTCATTCAAAATCATGTATCTGTTTTATTTAACCTCGAGCCTATCACAAAAGAGATCGATAATTTTAAACCACGTTATCGATCAATTAAGTTAAAATATACGTGCACTATCAAGGTAAGCCTGTTAAGTACTGGGATAATATTTTATTTTATTTTTCTCCTGATATTTTATTTTATTGTCACTCATAATCTACATCCAAAATCCGTTCGTAAGTGGGAGGAGCTTAAAGGGAGTTTAGACAAGGAAAAACCTACAACTTTTGATATGTTTCTCAACTTAAAGGAAAATCGTGCCGATTTAATTGAAACATTAGTACTCTCACGTAGTGGAGGACAATTGCATACAAACTATAATAACAGCGCTAAATTAAAAACCATGGTCACGGTCGCTAATCCCGATGATGGCTCTAATGCTTCAACCGCACTTTCCAAATATTGTCCTAAATGTAATAGTGAACACAATATAAGCAATTGCCCTCAATTCTTAGCATTAAGTAATAATGCACGGCTAGAATTATTACCTAATTATAAAGTTTGCTTTAACTGCTTCCGGAAAAGTCACTTAGCAAACCATTGCAAAAAAAACGGGATGTAAAATATGTCGAGGAAAGCATCATATCCTTATTCATTCGGAAGGTACTGCACTTAAGCATCCAGGTAGCAATAAGGCTCGAACTGAATCTCACACGACACCGTTGGTGACTATACTAGCACCACCTAGTGCTAACATTACGCTGTCAGCGAGTGTGAAACAATCATCGTTAGGTAGGTGAAGTCGAGACGAATACGTCGTATTGTTGTCTACTGCATTAATTAAAATCTATGCTCACAACAATCATGAGCATATAGCTCTCGCCATTCTTGATAGTGGATGTCTTATGACAGATAGTTTAAGTCAGAAATTAGGTCTGCGCTCAATAATCTTAGTATTCCTCGTATTGTCATTTTTGTTGCTTATATGTTGATTGAACTACACATTTTCTGTGATGCGTTTGAAAAGGCTTCCGGCGCTTGTGTGTATGTTCGCACCATAAACGATAAGGGAGATATTACTGTGCATTTGTGACTAAAAGTCGCGTTGCTTCCATTAAATCTACAACAATTCCGAGATTGGAGCTTTATAGCGCTCTCACAAGTGCGCGACTTTATGAAAAAGTTATTACTTCACTTGGGGTGCAAATTAGTCGTACTATATTCTGGACCGACTCCACTATAGTATTAGGATAAGCTAAGCTTCAGCCATTTGTGCTCAACCGTGTAGCGGAGATATTAGAAAAATCAGAAAATTGTATGTTGAGGCATGTATCGACTACTGACAAACCCGCAGACCTTCAGTCTCGTGGATTTGACAGTGAAACTGCATCGTCACATGCGATGGTGTGGTCCAAGGTATCTTAAACAAGATATATCACAATGGCCTTCACAGCCAAATAATGTCACTTTACTATTCGAGCTTAAACCGGAAGATGATTAATCTTTTGAATTAATTGATTTTAATCAGTTTTCCAATTTTTAAGACTTAAACGTAACTAAGCCTAGGTCTTACATTTTATTAGGATACGTAGAAAACTGATTCCTTCTATTAACTAATTAACCGAGTGTGAATAACAAGACGCTTTGTATGTCATTATTAGGAACGTACAAAGGGAGTCATTTTTAGAGTAACGCATGCTCCTTAAGGGATTATCTTTGCCAAAAAAAAGTCCATTACATAAGTTCACTGTATTTTTAGACCAAACTAATATCATGCGAGTAGGAGGAGGTCGCTTAAGTAACTCAAACTTTTCTTACGATAAGAAACACCCTATCTTATAACTGTCTACACACCGTTTTACTTGATTGTTATTTGATCACCAATATAAGAATTTGATGCACGCGGGACCCCTATTACTATTAGCTACAACTAGTAAATCATATTGGCCAAATGGTGGTCGAATCCTAGCGAGGAGCTGCTACCATTAATGCACATTATACAGCAGCGTATTCAATATGGAGGTTACCCCTTTGAAAATGTAGGAGTAGAATTTGCTGGCCCTATGTTATCTGCTAGTAGTCAAGTTAACGGATGTTGTTTGGTAAACATGTCATTTGGTGTACATAGTGTTTGTGTGTTTTGCTACCAAGGCAATTCACTTAGAATTGGTTGACGATTTAAGAAGCCACAGTTATATACTGACATTACGAAGGGGTAAACCAAATAGTATTTATTCCGATAACAGTACCTCGTTTGTGGACGCGTGCAATGATTTTTCAACGTTTTTAAAAACCAATTGCGATTTCATTTCCGAAAAAGTAGGTAATGTTGGGATTAATTTCCGTTTTATTCCTGCGTATTCTCCACAGTTCGGTGGACTCTGGGAGGTCGATGTTTAGCCAACCAAAATTAATTTACAAAGAGTGCTGGGAAATTATAATCTTACTAACGCGGAGTTTAATATGACGCTGGTGCAAATTGAAGCAATACTGAATTCACGGCCTCTCACACCATTGTCATCCGACCCAGAAGACTTTAAGACCAGGTCATTTTTTGATCGAGCGACCGCTGACGTCTTTACCAGACAGAGATCACAGAAGTCATCAAACTAACTCTTTACCCGTTTTCAACGAATTGAGCAGTTCCACCAGAATTTCTGTAATAGAAAGTCTAAGCAGTATGTTTCTGAACTCCAGCAACGAACGGCTTTTAACCAGAAAGCACAAATATAGTTTTTAAATTATAGCATTTTATGTATACTATGTAATGTACTATTCATTGTCATATTTTTGTCACTACCTGCTTATTCATTCTATCACTGGCTCTCGCATTATATAGAACTTTATCGATTCAGTCTCAGTTACTATTTCAAAATTTGGAATAATGCCCCACAAAAGGTAAGTATTTCTTTTCATTATTTTATTAATGATGATTGTAAGACTGCTTGGGTAGGGATTAATTATGAAATATAAATTGGGGTGCTAATAAATGGATCCAAAACAAATGGTATAAATGTTACGGCTAAAAGCAGAATTGCAGTTACACCTAGTTCTAACCGGCTAGATCTAGGTGCGGCCAGCAGTAGTTGGTTAAATTTAGGTGTACTGTTAAATTTGTAAAAAACACGGATATACGTATCAAGTAATATCAGTGATAGTAGGGTAGAGTGTAGTTACCCCAAAACCGCAGACATGTATCTAATTTATAAATTACATATGATACACCTAAGTTTAAACAATCGTAATAGGCTGCACCTAGTAGTATCCGGCTAAACCTAGGTGTATCTGTACTTCGACTTTTAGCCGTAACATATATATTGGACAAGTAGGAGTCGTAAAAGTCAAGTATCTTTTATATGGCTAAACTTAAACCGTATTATCTTTAAGCATACATTATCTTAAAAATTTACCTCTCAAAATTTCAAGAAAAGTGTCGTACAAGAGAAATATCTTTTCAGCCGCAGACTTAATTTAAATCGTCACGCCTTCGTCAACATTGTTCTGTGCATTCTTGTAACACAAAATATCTAATCTAATGTCGAGTCTCAAATACTTTGTAATAAAATTAATCAAATTGGAGAACATTATTATAATGAAATACAGTGCAATGCCTATTCGTCAAAGACTTATATGATAGGTATCATCCGATTTGAATGGAACTGGTTTTTACGAGTTTTCGTTGCGTTTAATTTATATTCCCGACGTTGCGAAACACCCACGTTTTTTGAAGCTTAAATAAAAAATAAAACTTTCCACTTTCAATAGCGAAGATGGCTGGATATTATATAATATATATAAATAGACTTACTAGCTTTTGCCCAATATTTTATCCACGTAGATATTATTACGATTTCGAGACAATTAAAAAACTGCCGAGAATTACCACAATTGACACTTTAATTACACAACACTAATTATAACTTAAAACCACACTAACAACAAATCACAATAGTATTACTGATCACTTAAGTCCGCAGTTATATTACTTTGAAAAATTCGCTTGTATCGCAAATTGAACACTGACCAGGTCGCGGTCTATGCCGGCCTTATATATAGGGCCTCAGATAATTTCCAGAACCTTCAATTGTAAAAACATCAAGAATGTTCGAGTTCATAACGGTCTCGACTGTAATCTGAATCCTTTGTTGTTAATTTTGCGGTCATACCGGGTTATTATCTTTCAGAAATTTGCAAGCCCGATTGTCTGACGTGCTCATAAATGTTATTCATTTTGTTCCACACGTCATTTGCATAATCGATTATACTGCGTGAGGCTTCAGGTGGTATTTCGGTGATCAGGTCTGCAGGCAGCCGCAATTCTCTTCCAAAGTTTGCAAAAACTGGTATCACCGATATACTTTCGTGAATACCGCTTTGATATGATATCAAAAACGATTGTATGTGCTTGTCACAATCTCATTGCCGATTTTCCATAACTTTTGCTAGGTACCTCTCCAATCTCTGATTAAATCTTTCTACCATTCCATCAGATTGTGGGTGGTAGGAAGTTGTTCTTGTTTTATGAGTAACTATAACTTGGAAAGTTTTCTGGAATTCTTGAGACTCAAAATTCCTTCCTTTATCGCTGTGAATCTCTAAAGGTACTTCAAAACGACAGATGACTTCATGAACTAGTTTATCTGCAACTGTTGAAGCTTCTTGATTTGGAACGGCGAAGAATTCTGGCCACTTAGTGAAGTAATCCATCACAACCATGAAACACTTGTTACCACTTTCACTTTACAGAAACGGCTCCGCAACGTCAATGGCTATCCTCTCCCATGGTGCACCAACATTGTTCTCTACTACAAGTCTGAGCTTCCTTTACAGCCGCACAACTTGTACACTTGTGACACCAATCCTTGATATCGTCACGACAGTGGACAGAGAACCGTACTCGGATCTTCAGTAGAGCTTGTTTAACTTCCAAATGGCCTCCTAAACAACCTGGTATTTATGGTACAGATGTAGGACATCCGGTACTTTAGCTTTAGGGACAACTTTGCAAATGTCAGCTGTCTCCCCGACCGTTTCCCCATTTACGGCACAGGACTCCATCCTGAATCAGCAAGCTGTCCCATTGGGACTAATTGCTTTTCGTGGTCGAACCCATCGCTGAGACGTCGCTTTACTTGGGCTTAGGAGCACTGGCCTTCATCCATTTCAGAATAGGCTTGATATCCGAATTTTCCTGCTCTACTGTTGTAGGCTTCCTTCCCATCATTGCTGAGCTGGTCTGTCCTAAGCATTCTCACAGATACCACTTCCTTACCCTCTGGCCTAGTAAAATGCTTGCAATCTCCAGTAAAAGGCCCATTTGACTATGCATCTGCGTTGCCATGAGATTTCCCGCTGCGAAATTCGATCACAAAGTCGTATTCCTGCAGTATTTCAATCCATCTTGCAACTTGTCCTTTTAGATTTTTGAACTGCAATAGCCATTGCAATTTCAATGCAGCATGGTCAATTCTTAAGTGGAAATTACGCCGAGAATTCAAAGAGATATTTGCTAAAATGCTGCAAGGACTTTACCACAGCAAGCATTTCCCGTCTTGTAACACAATAGTTCCTATACGGCTTTGACAACGATTTGCTGAAGTAGGCTATCACAACCTCTTGATCACTATTCCGTAGAGATAACCTTGAGCTCCTGGGATGCGATATTGCAACTTTTATCCCAGCAGAAATGTCGCTTTTCCTCGATAAGCTTGTGCAGAAGTTTGGCTATATCTGCAAAGTTCTTCACAAATCACCGATAATAGGAGCACAAACCCAAAAATGCTCTAACCTACGTCTTGTCTTTTAGAATAGTCCAATACTTTGCAGCGGTAATTTTCTCCGTATCTGTGCGGATACCTTCTTCCGACACTACATACCCCAAAAAGCTAACTTGCCGTTTTAATAGTGAACATTTCTTCAGATTCAACTTGAGGTTGCCATTCTGGATCTTCATAAGCTCGCGTTCCAGGTTTGAAGGTGTTCCTCAAACGTACGGCCTACAATAATGATGTCATCCAAGTAGACCAGACACGCATCGCCAATTAGCCCGGTAAGTGCAAGCTCCTTCAACCTTTCAAACGTTGCTGGATCATTACACAATAGGAGAGGGGGCAAACGAGCATGCGGCTCACCTGATGGTAAGTGACTACCGCCGCCCATGAACAACTGCAACACCAGGGGAATCGCAGATGCGTTGCCGGCCTTTTAAAAAGGAGTAGGCTCTTTTCTTGAAGGTCCCTAAGTCGTATTGGTCCGGAAAAATCGCTGGTGGTAATCGATTCCACAAGGAAGTTGTGCGAGGGAGAAAACTTCTTCTGAATCGCACAGTGGTGGACCGCCAATCATCTAGATGATATGGATGGAATCGCAAGGTCTGTCGCGATGTGCGATGGTGAAATTGAGCGGCTGGAATTAGTCCGAACAATTTCTCAGAGCACTCCCCGTGGTAGATGCGATAAAATACGCAAAGAGATGCAACCTCTCTACGCAGTGCCAGTGAGTCAAGCAGATCGGAAAGAACTCGGTCGTCGATGATTCGAACCGCTCTGCGCTGGATGCGGTCAAGTGGAAGGAGCTGGCACTGGGGGGCCCAGAGATGGGAACAGTGTTCCATGTGAGGCCGAACCTGCGCCTTGTAAAGTTGCAAGCGGTGTGCCCGCATGAAATACTGTCCCGCTCTGTTGAGCACGCCAAGCTTTTTAGAGGCCAATTTGGCCTTCTCTTCCAAGTGACCACGAAACTGCACGTCACTCGATATGTCGACACCGAGGATTCCGATACTGGCTGAGGCAACAAGGGGAGTGCCTTGAAACTGAGGAGATACAACAAAGGGAATCTTTTTAGCGGTAAACGCGCAAACTTGTGTCTTCTGGGGATTGAACTGGACTAGATTTAGTCGCCCCCAGTCTGAGACTTTGTTCAACAAAGTCTCGACTTCAGACACAAGTTTGTTCCGGTACTCGGCGACGTTTTCCCGAGAAATATTGGCACGGCCGGTGTATAAAGCATCACCAGTGCTGTCGTCCGCATAGCAATGAATGTTACTGGTTTGCAACATATCATTGATATGCAGAAGAAACAGCGTTGGTGATAGCACGCAGCCTTGTGGAACACCAGCGTTAATGGGCTTGTAATCGGAGCATGCACCGTCTACTACGACCTTGATGCTCCGATCTGCAAGAAAGCTGGTGATCCAATTGCACAATTTCTCGGGAAGCCCATAGGAAGGCAGCTTTGAAAGAAGCGCTTTGTGCCAAACCCGATCGAAAGCCTTCGCTATGTCCAAACTAACGGCCAACGCCTCCCCCTCTTTTTTTTTTTAATGTCTCTATTACTGCAGCCCTCTGACATAGAGATCAGAGTCATTTTCTATCTGTAATTTGTAAGTACTTTTTTGTAATTTTAACATTTAAATTAAAATAAATAAATAATCAATCACCACATTATTCTCACATATTCATTTTATGTTACAATCAGTTCATTATCTATGAATATACTTGGTATATTCACAAGGAAGCACCGAATGGCAATCTTGCATTTGCAATTCTCGCCCTATGTTTATTTTGGTGACACTAAATTATTGACATTAATTTGATACCTACAAAATTACTATAACTAACATTACATTTGATATAAAATAATAAATATATTGAATTCACAGTTTTTAATTGTTATTGCCTTTTTTAATCATTTTTATTATCATTTACATAATTGTTTAAAATATATTAAATTGTGTAAAATTGTAAAAAATTGTATAAAATTGTATAAAATTGTATAAAACTAAAAATATAATTTAATTTTGGTTATTTTTCATGACCCCATTAATAATTTCTTCGCAGAATTCAATAAACTTACTTCGAGTGACTTTACTATCTAATAATAAATATAATTTCTCTTCTTCCAGTCTTGCTCCGGTCGACGTCTCAAAATCGTACCTTTGTTTGCAGAACCTGGGACACTCAAAAAGTACGTGCAGCACGGTCTCCTCAACTCCTGGCTCACAGACGCATGAAGGGTTCTCCTTGCATCGGAATCGGTACAGATACTCGGAGAACCCACCATGTCCGGTCATCGCTTGGATCATTATTGGAGACAGTGTTGTCGACTTAATCACTTTGTAAGCATCTTTGACATTTGGGAAGAATTTTTTAGTGATTTGAGCCGTTTCACCCTCTACGTACCTGTGATTCCATTTTTCTATAGAGTCCTTACGGATTACACTTTTTATGTAGGAGACCGGGCATAGGTCGTAGTCCGGTTTACATTTCATTCTAAGAGCAGCGAGTTTAGCCAATTCGTCAGCACGTTCATTCCCAGCAAGACCCGCATGGGCTTTAATCCAAAAAAGTTGGATACTTTTTTGTTGCTCAATGATGATTTGTATGTTTTTGCGGGCCTTTACTGCCAATGGATGATGGGAGTCTAGGTTCACAATGGTCTCAAGTGCCGATCTAGAGTCACTGTAAACTCCAAAGCTTACTTCAGCGCTGTTGAGAATTCGCTCAGTTGCCCTGTATATGGCCAGCAATTCAGCCTGGTAGACGGTACAATAGTCCGACAGTTTAAGCTTTAGAGTTCGGATCTCGGCTGCACTATTCCAAATGGAAAGTGCTGCTCCGACCTTTCCCTCTATTTTGCTCCCGTCGGTAAATATTCGGAGACTCTGGGTGTTATTGAGTCTCGTATCGTTTTCGTCTACCAGGCATACGAATTCCAAGTCCATATAAGATCCTGGGTGGGGCAGTTCGGTAAATTTCGCCCTTGTCTCCACCTCCCGATCCTCCAGAACCGGCGGGAGCTTTCCTCTCTTTGCTTTATAGAGGGATGCTGATTCCTGGATTCTTAGGTCCAGAGGAAGCAGACCCGCCAGCGCTAGCGTCGAGTGTAGAGACACGGTACGATATACTTTAACAATTTTCTGAGCGAATCCTCTTTGCACGGTGTTGAGAAGCCTTCGGACTCCCAGTTTGCTGACGGCTGGCGCCCACGCACTCGCTGCATACAAGACAACCGGTTCAGCAACCGCCACGTATATCGTCCTTATGATTTCCGGTTGAAGGCCCCAACTGATTTTGGCAGCTCTTGATAGTTGTGTGTAAAGAGCTGTGGCCTTCCTGCACACATTTTTTACGTGGCTCTTAAATGTGAGCTTCCTGTCGACGGTGAGACCAAGCACTTTGATCTCCTCCGACATGCCAATGTCTATCCCGCCCATGCTCAGACGTGGTGAATCGTATTTTAACTTATTAGTCATTAACATAGCCTTGGTCTTGTGTGGCGCAAAGTTCAGTTAATTACGAATTCCCCACCTCCGAACATGCTCGAGAGCGGCATTTGCACGTCTCTGGATTTCAAGTGCCGTGTCCCCCGCAAACAGAAGGACGATATCGTCGGCGAAAGCCTGACACCGGTCGCCTCTTGCTTCCAACTCCTTGAGCAGAGGATCAAGGAGCAAATTCCACAGCACCGGTCCTCCTATGGAACCCTGTACGCACCCCTTTGAAGTGTCTTGGTTGTACTCTACACCTGCGTACCTGATGCTAACTTTTCTATCCTGGAGATAACTATCCATCAACCTTCTTAAATTAATAGGGCATTTTTCCTCAGCCAATCGGTATCTGATGGCCGGCCACCATGCACTATCGAAGGCTCCCTCTATGTCTAGTGATACCATAATAATTTTTTTTTTATTTTGTATTTGTGTTCTTATATACTCCATCATGTCATAGAGGGAATCTTCGGTGCTTTTCTGTGGCGTGAAACCGTATTGGCGAGTACTCCCCCCAGGTTGGATGTACCACCTTATCCTTCTGATAGTCATTTTCTCCAGGATTTTACCCATAACTGGTAGCAAGCCTATCGGTCTGTAAGCTTTGGGGTGCGTTTAGTCTTCTTTCCCTGGTTTTCTCAAAATGACTACTGCCGCTTTTTTCCACACTGTGGGAAAGTGTCCTAGCTCCAAACACTTGTTAGCTAGGCTCAGGTAAAGTTCTGGGTTATGGAGAATAGCATGTTGGCAAATATCAGCCGAGAATCCGTCTCCACCCGGAGCCTTTTTAGGGTTGAAGCTGTTGGTTGCGTGTTTTAGCTCTGCAACTGTAAATGGAGGGTCACAAGAATTATCTTGTGTCCCTTCATTGACTTTTTCTGCTAGCTCCCTGATACGCTGATGTTCTGCGTTATCAGCCTCAACTTGGTCTTTCGGATAGAAGGTCTCGGCCAACATCTTTTCCGATTCGATGTTATCGAGTATTTTGCCGCCTTTGAAAAGTGGCAGATCTTCGTGCCTTTTTGTAGTTCTGCCGATTACCCGATATATGCCATCCCATAACCCTTCCCTGTCCTGTCTACCACAGAACTCCTTCCAACTTTTTACCTGAGCCTTTTTTGCTTCATATTCGTATATCTTTTTCGCTTCCAGGTACGCCGCGACGACGTCGGCTTTTCGCACGGGAGCAGCACATCTTATACGGCGCTTTTTGGTAGTGACGTCCTTCTTAAGCAAAATAAGCTCATCATTCCACCACGGCAAGGTAAGTTTGTTTTCATTTTTCTTTTTAGGAATGGTAGATTCGCATACTTCTTTTATTACTTCTAAATATTTTTCTAAATGATTTTCCAAATTTTTACTATGTTTTATATTATCAATTTCTGTTTTGGTTATATTTTTATCGGTCAATAATTGAGTTAGTTTCTTACGAAACTGACTCCATTTTGCCTTTTTACTATTATATACCCTTGTAGTCCGTTTTATTGTTGTGTCTAATAAATATTTACTATTAATTTTGAATAATATTGCATTGTGGTCCGAACTTGTTATGCCCTCGTGTACCTTCCAGTCATCCACCAATTTTAAAAGATTTTCAGAGCACGCTGTAATATCGACGTGACTACTGAATCTTTTGCCGCCTCTAATTGTGTCAAATGTTGGCACATCTCCCTCGTTTAGTACGTGTAAGCCGAGTTCATTCAGAGCACCTGCAAGCGCTTCTCCACGTCCGTCTTCCTTCGCACTTCCCCACCATGGACTCCATGCATTTGTATCTCCTCCTATTATTACTTCAGTTTTCCCCATTTTTGATACTATCTTTTTAAGTTGGTTGATGCAAGGTTCGATGGATGAATCCGGTTCCAGGTACAGTGAAATCAGTCCTATTTCCAGGGTGTTCATTTGCATTTTAACCGTTACGATGTTGTTCGTGGTGAGAGTCGGACACTGGGTAACAATGATGTTATTGTCAAAAACAGCTATCGCCGCTTTCACCACGCCTTCTCCTCTCTGAGCGCTCTGAAATATACGGGTTCCCCGATAGTCCCTCATATATCCGACTCCCCCAACGTACGGTTCCTGAATTAAAGCAAAGCTCATACTTCTCTTGCTCGCTTCGAGCATTAATTCGCTCGTTGCGAGCTCTTTCCTCTGAAGGTTTGCTTGTGCCACCAAAATTTTTCTTGTTTCTGCCGCGAACGGACTTCCTGTCTCTGTACCATTATTTCCAGACTCCACTTTAGCAATAGGCCACGCTAGTTCTTGCAATTGCATCCCATCTTCTGCGTATTGGGCACTCGTAGTCAAAAGCGTTGTGGTCTTGGCGATCCATCTTCGCTTTGTGGCAGTTACTACAGGAGGGCACTTCCCCGGCCAAAAACGCAGTACATGAGCTCTTCAAGTGGGGTCCACCGCAATGAGAACATATGTCCTCTGCCTCCTTGCAGTGCCTTTTCCCATGCCCATATGCTAGGCACTTGGAGCATTGTACCAGTGGTGACTGGTCGGTCACCGCCACGCGTTGCAGATCTACATGCACACGGCCCACCTCAACCAGTCGTTTCCATACCGGTGGGGAGACCTGCAGGATCACATGGTTTGTGTGGGGGTTCCTGGTCTTTTTTCGGTACCGTACCACCAATCTTACCTCCTCGCTATGCAGGGTTTCCAGCAAGTTCTTGTTCTGGTTTCTAATAGCAGCGATTATGTCCTCGTCGGTATTGATCAGTAGTACGTCCCTTAGTATGACCAGTGGGTCTTTGTTTTTAGCCTCCTCGACTGAGAGCCCCGTATCACTGGCTTTAAGTCGGTTCGCTACCTTTTCAATTTCCTCCCTGGTGCCACAACCCACGATCACCTTTTGGTCTCTAGCCTTTCTCACTTTCTCTACCCTTAACCCGCTCATTTTTGCATCCACCGCCACTCTTATCTTTTCAAGAACTTCACCACTGGTGTCCTTTATATCGCCTGACGTAACTATGATAGAGTGCATTTGAGCGATCTTTCTAGAGTGGGGCGCAATAGGCTCCAGGGACAGCCTCTTGGTCCGATTTGCAGCAACACTTGCATAGGTGGTGAGCTCTTCCCTATGACCTTTCACCTCTTCAATTAACTGTTTGGTCTCTGTCTTGCATTCTGCGAGGAGTTTGCTATGTTCTTCAATTTTCCTTATAAGTTCGTGCTCTAATTCATGGCTCCTTCCTTTACCTGGCTTTTCTTTTTCTATAATATAGCCTTTTCCTTGTTCCACATTTTTCGTCATACTATATAATTTGTCTGCCGCTTCTATTATTCCGTCTTTTATTTCTGTCTTTAAGTTACGTGAACTATTAAGTAACAATTTTATTCTAACCAAGTGGGCTTTTGCCTCTTGTGCTCTATTTGAGTACTTGGTCGTTTCTTTATCGACTTGTTTGTCGTCACCTACATTTGCAGGGGGAATTTTGGTAATTTGTTTCGTCGGCAATGCAGCTGTAATATTTTTTGGAGTAGCACCAAGACGTGATTCTAGTTCACCGACACTTTTCCTTACTAAAGATGTGACCCTTTGTCTTTTCCAGTCATGGTTGCTGATTTTTCGGTCCTCTTAGAGTCCTCTGTCGAAGCTGCAGACTTATTTTGTGGGGGGCGTTTTAAACATTTTTGACTAAGTTCAGAGGGCTTTGTCAATCAAAAACAATAAAAAAAATTTTTAAAATAGCAATATTATGCGCCCAATAAGACGACAATTAATAATAATAAATATGTTACGAGATGAATTGTCAAAATAATTTCTAATGATAACTTTGCAATAACACAAAGTGTCGATTGTAAGGCAACTATTTACTATATATCTTAATATTACTCCTATATAAATAATTATAGTAAGTAAAGTAACAAATGCTTGCTGTCTTAATATATCTACTTTAAAATAGATAGTAAATATAAAAATGCTTAAAACGAAAATAAAATGTCAAATATAGGTTTGCAATTATACAAATAGTCGTAATTTTAGTAAAAATGCTTACTGTGTCCTTAAATATAAATATATTAAATAAAATTATATTAAATAAAAATGCTACTAACAAACTCTACCTAAGCAAGAAAAACAGGGAGGGTGGGAGGGCGATTTTCTCTAGTTCCTTGTATTTTATTTTACAGATTTTAGTGCAGTTGGCAGTTTCTACACGGGGCGGACCTAACTGAAGCAAAAAGAACGAAATAAAAGCAGATTTGAAAAATTTTAAAAATTTTATGAAATTACGACAATAAAAAGACGGATTATTTAAAAATTTGTTATAAAACTTTCAACACACACACACACACACACACACACACACACACACACACACACACACACACACACACACACACACACACACACACACACACACACACTCACACACACACTCACACACACACACTCACACACACTCACACACACGCACACACGCACGCACGCACGCACGCATGCACGCACACACGCACGCACGCACGCACGCATGCACGCACACACACACACACACACACGCACACACACACACGCACACACACACACACACACACACACACACGCACGCACACACACACACACACACACACACACACACACACACACACACACACACGCACGCACGCACGCAAAACGCACACGCACACGCACACGCACACGCACACGCACACGCACACGCACACGCACACGCACACGCACACCACACGCACACGCACACGCACACGCACACGCACACGCACACGCACACGCACACGCACACGCACACGCACACGCACACGCACACGGACACGCACACGCACACGCACACGCACACGCACACGCACGCGCACGCGCACGCGCACGCGCACGCGCACCGCACCCACACCCACACCCACACCCACACCCACACCCACACCCACACCCACACCACACCCACACCCACACCCTCACCCACACCCACACCCACACCCACACCCACACCCCACACCCACACCCACACCCACACCCACACCCACACCCACACCCACTTAAACTTAAACCCCTAAACTTACCTTATGTGTGAAAACTAACTTCTTAACCGCCACTCGCCAATAGCTCGCGACCCGATCACCACCAAATTATTTTATATTTTGATTATTTCATTAAACAATTTTGCCTATCATGTGAGTCGCCTATTTTATTCATGTTCCCTAATTCAACAGGCTACCACGAATAATATATGATTTTACTTTAAATTGTTTGTTTTCACTTTCTCTTTTTATTGTCATTAAGTAAAAAGAGAGAAAGCATTTTAAGGCATTCCTTACGTTGTCGTCAATTTTTATGAGAAAGGCCATTGTTAGTTATGTTCCTTAGATTAAATTTCGGTCACAGCAGCCATTCTCAACGGAAAAGAGCCAGAGACTGTATTTGCGTCAGCACAGGTACAATCTCTATTCACTAATTCTCTAGTCCGATGGAACAGCAATAAGTCATACTTGACCTAATTTGTAAGGCACGGGGTAAACACTTCCTGGCTTCGGGTTACTACTGAGAGTTTCTTGACAGAAAATTACCAATAATTTTTTTGCCCGAAAAGAATAGCATCGCGCTTATATTATATTCGACCGACGAAGTAGCCAACAGGGCGTGTAATATGTTTTTTTTTTATAGAATAAGGCCCCCCGCGCACTAGGCAACCCGACTGCGGCAGCCAGGTTGCGGCAGGCATATGACCGCGTATGGGAGCCCGCGCACCTAAGCAGCCACGAACTCCCGGCTGCGGCAGCCATAAAAGCGCGCCCAATTTCAACAGTGGTAGAGCCAGGCGGCAGCTTTTGCTGTCGCATGGATGGGCCGGCTCGAACCGGGGTGGTACCACGACCTCACAG